>JAMWET010003102.1:0-102035 GCA_024036415.1 Prochilodus magdalenae
TAGTACAGGAGCCAAAGCCCATCTGACTTTTAGCACTACACGCATTTTTTGTCCCTGACAACTGATTAACACATCCTACAGAGAAGATACTTTTGTATGTTTTATTGTACAGTTACTTGCCAATGTTTATTTACTAAATTTGGTAGATCTAAAATGTGGTTAGTGCAAACAAGTTTCCTCCCAAATTTGTAAAATTAGAAGAAAATGCCATATCCTTCATACAATCAGCAATCCAGGAATATTTTTGATAAATAGTGCCATTCACATTAAACAGTAAGAATCTTCAGGATCTACAGTCACAATTAGCAGATGATGTGACTGTGGTAATACAAGGAAGTGACCAAAAGCGTCTTCTACTGAAATCTGTTTCATTTGCTGCTGTGTTAAACAGTAGCTTATTACACAATAGATAGAGTTCATTTTTCCCTCAAGCATCCACACAACTGAAAACGGGTTTTGAAAATACATACAATTTTGTTTCTCTGACAAATTCCCTATTTAAGGTTTACAAATCTGTACACCCCCTTAGCGTAACACTTGATTAATACACCTTTGGCAGTAATTGCAGCTTTTTCTTGGAAAAGAAGCTACAAGCTTAGCACACTTGTTTCTGGACATTTTTGCCCGTTCCTTTTTGTAGTGTTCTCATGCAGGGTGTTGTAACGCTGACTAAACAACAAGTTAAGTTTTGTTAACTAACAATAAACAACAATAAATATGTTCAAGAAAAAGGAAAAGACATGAAGAAAGAAAAAATTTAAGTGTATGCCATAAGGGCAACAGACTCCCCATCTGACCTACGTGAGGTCACTATAAACTCACTTATGTCAGTTCAAATCAGTCTTTGGGTAGGAGCAAAAGAGTTTCTGCAATTGGCCTAAGAAAGGTTTTCACGTTGCCTTGATCAGCGGTTTTCACTTCAACCTTCCTTACATGTCCATCCTTTCCAGGGAATGTGGCAATGAACTTAGCCATAGGCCAGCAGTTCCTGGGGTTCTGATGACAGTGGACAGAACTCCACATCGGGTGAATGGCTTGTTCGTGGTCGACACAGAGTAAGTGAATGTGTCGGTTGTGACTTCCCAAAGCAAACTTAAGCTCCATTGAGTAGGTGCAATTTCTCCACTGAGATCTAGATCCCTGACTACTGGCGCACAATCTTCAGGTGGGAAGGCCTCCATGACTGTCTGACAGTTTTACACAAATGTATGTAAGCGAAGGTTAGACTCTGCAAGTGAGGCCTGTGTTCACTGTAGTAGGTTGACAGCCTCAGCTTCTGATGGTACAGATACCAAGCCATCGTCCATGTAGAAGTGCCTTTCCACAAACCTGACAGTTTCAGAACCATACTTCTGTGCACCTTCTTTGATGCCTCTGCGCAGCCCATAGATGGCCACAGCAGGAGATGGCCTGTTGACAAAGACGTGGACCTTCATCCGATACTCAATAACTTCCTTAGTGACGTCATTATCCTTGTGCCATGATAGCAACCTTCTGTTTCCGAAAACGCAGCAGGACGCTGAGTAGTGAGCTATTGAGATCAGGGCCCGTGAGGAGCACGTCATTGAGGGAAGATACTGGGCACTGGAATCAAAGACCACCCTTAACTGATTGAGATTATGCGGGTGATAAACCCCAAAAGTTGGGAGGTACCAACATTCCAGCATTAGCCTTATCAATAATAGCAATAGACTGTAATTGTGAAATATCCCTCACGGGTGGACACCATGTTACAAAGCCATCATGTGACTTCACATGGAGTGGGGAAGTTGTAGGTACGAGTGGGGAGGGAGGACGGTACTGGAAGTCATTTTGAGATCGGACATATTTACAAATGCGTTCAACCTTAACCTCTAATTCGACTTTCCTTTCATCATCTACAACCTGCATTGCTTCAGCATCCTCTAGCTCCTTTAGCCTCTTGTGTAGCATATGATGCTCTCACCATAGCAGTTTCTGCTTTGGCCCTAGCGTGTGCCACACTCGACGTAGATGATGATGTTTTACTGCTCCTAGCACTGGATACAGACAACTTGCTGCTTGTTGCCATTTTGACCACTTCAAAACATCAAATGCTGCCTTTTCACTGTAGTGTTCTTGTGCAGAGTGTCATAACGCTGACTAAACACCAAGTTAAACCTTAGCCAATGAAGACTGAGTCATAGTTAGATTGATCATTTATTGAAACTCTTCCTCATTAACAAAATCCTTCTACCAAACGAACTTAATATGTTTTAAATGCCAGATGAACTTACGGCATTGCCTTTATAGCGCTTCACAAGGGTGCATGTAGGCCTTCAGAACATAATCTGCATGTCTGCCTCACTTTGTTTTTCCGCCGAAAACCGCAAAACCGGAAGTGACGTCAAGCTTGTCAAAATAAAAGTCAATCATTTAACATCTTTTGTTAACTAACAATGAACAACAATAAATATGTTCAAGAAAAAAAAAGACATGAAGAAAGAAAAAAATTAAGTGTATGCCATAAGGGCAACACACAGGCTTCATCCGGTTGAATGGGGAGCGTCATTTTCAGCTCCTTCCACAAATAGTCAAATGAACTGAAGTCTGGGCTCCGGTTGGGCCACTCAAGGACATTAAGAGACTGAAGCCACTCCTGTGTTCTCTTGGCCGTGTGCTTCAGGTGGTTGTTATGTTCGAAGAAGATAACCTTTGCCTCAGTCTAAGGTGCAGCGTGCTCTTTTTTTTTTTTTTTTTTCAAGAATCTTGTTGTACCTAGCTGCATTCTTCTTTCCTTCTTTTAAGACTAGTCACCCCGGTCCTGCTGCTCAAAACCAGAGCCATGCTTCAGTGAAGGGATGGCAAAAACCAGGTGTTGAAAGATGCCTGGTTTGCTCCAGATGTGACACGTCAAACAGTTCAATTTTGTTTTCATCTGATTAGTGTCACGGCGTGGTTGGGGGTGTGGACCTAAGCGCAGGGCGGAAACCTGTTTGCAGCGATGTAAATGTTAAATTTCCTGGATGTGGATGCACGTGAAACTATGTGTGCGGGGAGTGAACTGCTTGGTGAAACATGTTTGGGATTTTGGTTTAGGCAGGGATGAACCCCCGACCTCCGGAGTGATAACCCCATGGGTTACCGCTGCGCTACACGGCATTACACGTGAGGCGAGTCAGGAGGGGTTTTGTGTGGGAGAGGGAGAAATGTTGGGAAAAACAAACAAAGGAGACGACATACTCAAGCGAAAGAGGAAGTTTATTAAAGAACTGAAACAAACAGGAGAGGGTTTAACAGACAGGGGATTTTGTGGGTCTCTGCGCAGAGTGAACCACACCCTCTACTCTATTTATGTTTTGTTTTTTTTTTTAAGCACTTGTTGCTTTTCATTCCTTTTGCTTTTTTCCTCTGCTTTTCTCTCTTTCTTTTCCTCTCTTTTTCTTTTTGTCTTTGTCGTACCGGCTGCTGCTGCCCTCTGCTGGCTGCAGGCGGCACAGCCCAGACCCTTACAACTAGAGAATCTTGTTTCTTATGATTTGAGAGTCCTCTAAGTACCTTTTGGCGATCCTGCTGCCTGGATGGTTGATCTTCTGATAGGTTCTCCCATCTCCACATAATATGCTTGTTCCTGCTCACTTTCTTGATTGTTCCAAACGTCTTCTATAAGTAGTATAAATGTTGGTGGCCACTGTGCTATTTGGAATCTGTAAGACTGCAGGAATGTTTTGGTGCCCTTCTCCAGGTCTGTGCTTTAGCACAAGTCTTTTTGTAAAGTTTGCAGATTATTCCTTTGACCTATGGCTTGGAGTTCTGGTCTGACATAAACTGTCACTGTGGGAAATGTCAAATGAATTAACCGCAGGTCGACTCCAATTTACATTTTTAATAAATTAGCACAAATGCCTAAAAATGTGCTTTCAAAAAAGAACAAAGCATATTTTTTTGTCACTGGGGGCAATTTTTGGTAGAATTGTGTGACAAAAAATGAATGAATGTATAAAATAAACTTGTAATGTAATAAAACATGGAATAGGTGAAATGTGCAGATTTTCCAGCTAGACTGTATTGCACACTAATGCATCATGTTCTCTGTTTCTCTCCTCCTTTAGTGCTGATTGTACTCGTCCACTGTGGACACACTCAAGGTGAGTCATTACATGAACATCTCCTGCAGTATTTCACTATATTTCATCTACACTTACATTCACATCTTATTCTCCATATTAAATACACTAACATTACCATAACCAGCTCTGAGGACAGGATGGAAGAGCTTGTACTAAAAGACGATTCAGTCAGCAGTGATACAGCTGATTCTCTGCTGACTTCATTTATGCAAAAGCATTGTAGAAAAGAGTAACAGCAGTCAGTTTATGGACGAATGAGAACAATAAACTACTCCATAATGTTCCATGTATAGGTATATATACTGTGGATTTATCTGAATGTATATACTGTATACGTACATACACCATTTAACCATAACATTAGAACCACCTACTTGTGGTTTTATCTGCTCCACTTCTCATAGAGGTGCACCTTGTAGTTCTACAATTATAGACTGTAGTTCATCCGATGGTCTGATTACTTTGTTTTAGGACCCCCACAGGACCACCACAAGGCAGGTATTACTTAATTGGTGCATACTGCACATACTTAACACTATTAATGCTGTATTTCGATTGTAACCATCTTTATTTTAGAAATAAGTAAGCTATAGTTTTTAGCTATTCAAATCAACAGCTATTAATTTCTTAAAAGTATTTTGTATTAAAGTCTTATATACGTAATATATATATTATGCATTTTATGCAGACGAGAAGTTGCCACCTCTTCAAAGCCTTTAGCTCCACCCCTCAAAACGGACCCTACTAAAATCTTGATCATGCCACGGTTCTGTTTACAAAAGTCAAAATCATTGTCATTTAGACTTTACATCAGGACTGCACAACTGAACGAGATTGCGTTTCTCCAAACTATAAATATAGAAGGGGTGGGGGAAATTATACATACCAGTGTTCCAGATAAGAGAAAAAGCAATAACTCCAATAACACATAATGCTTTTATATTAAAACAGCTGTAAACTGTATTTATTATGTACGAATGTTTAACAGATCAGAAGATGAAAAAGATTATTAAAGAAGAGTCAAAGTAAGAATATATAGTCTGGCCGGATTAACACACTGAGAGAACAGAAAATCATTCAGCTCATTAGGATCAGGACATGTGATCAGGATGATAAACTACTTCTTATACTGTAGAGTAAAGAGGTTTACTAAATTCATCATTTCCACCCACAGATCATATCAAACCAACTGTGAGGGTGGAGCCTCAGAGCTCAGTCTACACTGGAGACACAGTTACTCTGACCTGTGAGCTGCCGCCGCCTCCTGATTGGACGATTTACTGGAAGAAAGACTCTCAGTATATAAACCCCCCTCAGAACACATACAATATAACAGTGTCTGATCCAGGAGAGTACCAGTGTGGAGCGCTCAGGGGAGATGTTTATACAGAGTACAGTGATCCTGTCAGGATTACAGTGGGAGGTAGGTCATATCTTCTGTGTTTTATAACTTGATTTTAGACTGTGTAAATATATTACAAAATTATTTTACAATAATTAAGTTTTAATATAATCTATGATAATTTTTATACCGTATATTGACTCTACTGAACCATCAAAGTAGTTCAAAGTACAGTGAAGAGAAAAAAAAGAATATATAAAAATAAATAAGAATATAGAATAAATAATATAGTATAAATTAAAACAAAACAACAGATCTTTCAGACAGGCCTTCAGCCAAAAGTTAATTTTGTTTGGTTTCAGCTTCATCCAAAATTATAAAAAATTATCTATCTATCTATCTATCTATCTATCTATCTATCTATCTATCTATCTATCTATATTTATGTGTGTGTGTGTTTTCAAAAAAGTAGTTTTCAACTATTATTTGGTAGAATGATCCATATACATTACATATATTTGTCTTCTTTAAACAGAGAGACCAAAAGCTACAGTGAAAGTCCAGCCAGCTGATCATGGTACTGATGCGGAGAGAGAGTCACTGTGACATGTGAACCAATACATAGAAAAAGTGGAGAAGATTACTGGAATTATGAATAGTATAAGAATAATAATCTTCTCAGTGATGCTAAAAGGAAGGAATATGAAATCTCTAATGTTGGTCAGTATCATGCAGGTGTTTATACCTGTAAGAGGACACATTGAACAGGCAAAACGTATAGTGGTGTGAAAAAGTGTTTGCCCCTTCATGATTTCTTATTTTTCTGTATCAAATTTAAGTATCAGTCAATGACAACACACACACATAAAATGCAATTTTTAAATGAAGGTTTTTATTATTAAGGAAGAAAAAAAATCCAAACCTACATGACCTTGTGTGAAAAAGTGTTTGCCCCCTAAACCTAATAACTGGTTGGGCCACCTTTAGCAGCAACAACAATCAATTGCAACAGCGCTGTGGAGGAATTTTAACCCATTCATCTTTGCAGAATTGTTGTAATTCAGTCACATTGGAGGGTTTACGAGCATGAACCATCTTTTTAAGGTCCTGCCACAGCCTCTTAATAGGATTCAGGTCAGGACTTTGACTAGGCCACTCCAAAGTCTTCACTTTCTTTTTCTTCAGCCATTCAGAGGTGGACTAGCTGGTGTGTTTGGATCATTGTCCTGCTGCAGAACCCAAGTTCGTTTCAGCTTGAACAGATGGCCGGACATTCTCTTTCAGGATCTTTTGGTAGACTTGGTTCATGGTTCCATTTATCACAGCAAGTTTTTCAGGTCCTGAAGCAGCAAAACAGCCCCAGACCATCACACTACCACCATGTTTTACTGTAGGTATGATGTTCTTTTTCTGATGTAATGGGACACACACCTTCCAAAAAGTTAAACTTTTGTCCCATTAGTCCACAGAGTACTTTCCCAAAAGTCTTGGGGATCATCAAGATGTTTTCTGGCAAAAATGAGATGAGTCTTAATGTTCTTTTTGGCACGCTGCCATGCACGCCTTTCCCAAGTCTCTTTCTTATGGTGGAGTCATGAATGCTGACTCTAATTGAGGCAAGTGAGGCCTGCAGTTCTGTAGATGTTGTGGGGTCTTTCGTGACCTCTTGGATGAGTTGTCACTGCCCTCTTGGGGTAAATTGGTCATGGTCGGTAAATCCGGACACTGCTGTGGAGGGTTCAACACACTGTTCCTACACGTTTTCGTACCCATTGAGTGTAGTTAGTTGGCTGCTTACTGGTGGGTTTTGCTGGAGTCCCAAATAACTATTCCCAAAACTTTAGAAATGGCTTTATAACCTTTTCCAGAACGATAGATCTGAAATACTTTCTTTCTTATTTGTTCCTGAATTTCTTTGGATCTTGGCATGATGTCTAGCTTTTGAGTATCTTTTGGACTACTTCTATTTGTCAGGCAGGTCCTATTTAAGTGATTTCTTGATTGAGAACAGGTGTGGCAGCAATCAGTCCTGGGTGTGGCTAAAGAAATTGAACTCTGGTGTGATAAAGGGCCATGTAGGTTTGTATTTATTTCTCCCTTAATAATAAATACCTTCATTTAAAAACTGCATTTTATGTTTACTTTTGTTGTTTTTGACTAATATTTAAATTTGTCTGATGATCTGAAATATTTAAGACTGACAAACATGCATAAGAATATAAGAAATCATAAAGGGGGCAAACACTATTTCACACCACTGTACACACACACCAGTGCAGCTGTTACACTGACTGTATCAGGTGAGTGTGGAGTCTCTCTCTCTGTATTTCTGTATCAGTAAGAGTTTAAAGTGTAGAGTCTCATTACTGCTTTATAAACATCATCCTGTACTGAATCTATCAGCACAGTTCTCTTTAAAAATACAGAATCTCAGAATCCTCAGGGAGTTCATGTACAGCACTGTGTTATTTTTTATCCATTTACTTCATTCTTTTTTTTTAAAGGCCATTAAATATATTTTATTTATTTTGGTGCTTTGGCTTTAGGACAATGGCAGAACAGTTATTTAACAGGAATTTACACAGAAACCTCAACAATAATGTAATAATACAGATAATATTTCATTTTTCAGTGTTGCCCACTCCTTTCATTAATTACAGTTCCCATTCTTTTTGAGAGATTAATGTTCAGAAATTCACAGGAATATTTTTCCATACTGTCAGTAACAAAGAGTCAGGCGCAATGCTAGCAGAGCCAAGACACCGAAGTGGTTAATTAGATAAAGCTGAGACTTTATACAACACCACAGCATGGTTCATCAATGTCAGGGGATAGAGAGAGAGAGAGAGAGAGAGAGAGACAGAGAGAGAGAGAGAAAGAGAGAGAGAGAGAGAGACATGACACATACACCTAAAGTTCAGTCATGAAGTTAGTAGCATTTTCAACTATTAATAAATACTTCATCTTTTAATACATTTTTAAAACCTGACTCACTCAACTGAAACTTAACAGTTCTACACAAGACAGACATGGATTTACAGTTAAGAGGACGGGTTTAGATTGCGGAAGAGTGAGGGGATTTTCTTAAATCTGGAAATAGACTCTAACTCTGTTCCTCAAACAGGAAAATATAAACACATACATTCTGTTATAATATCGATAAAAGAAAAAAGGGCTCAGGGATCACAGTGCTGTCATCAAGACCTTATCACTGTATATCCAGAGAGAGCTCAGATACTATTAAACATAAATGAACAAAAATATTTATTTAAAATAAAATGGTGTAAAAAAGTGTAAAATTACACTTGCTTCTCAGATAAGCAGATCTTTATTTAAATAGGAAACTAAAACTTTAGCTTTGGGTCCCCCAACGAGACCCAAAGACACACACACAAACACCCAGTGTGAATGAACCAGAGTGCTTTATTTAGATAAGAAGTATCAACCAAACCAATACGAGCTTCTGAGCCCTCTCTATGGGTCCTTTAGTCTCTCTCTGCCTCGCACCCGTGTGTGGCATGGAAGCCTCGGGTCCTCCCCTTTCTTACACTAGAGAGAGACAGTTTATAAGGGCATGATGCACCCCCCCTCTGATCACGGACACCTGTGTGGGAACTTCTGGAGGGAATGGCAGCGACTGCACCCCACCCCTGCCACATCTGTGACTGTACATGTTTGAGAACTGCAAACTGATTCTGGAAACCATGTTAATAACCACAGAACACCAGAATTGGCAGATCCGCCACATGCGTCTTGTGCTTTTCACAGATGAGAGCAGGTCTTACCTAAACACATGTGACAGATGTGACAGATGTGAGAGTATGCAGGCAGTTCTTGGAGAATGAAGGAATTGATACCATTGACTGGCCCACTGGCTCACCTGACCTAAATCCAATAGAACACCTCTGGGACATTATGTTCCGGTCCATCCGACGCCACCAGGTTGCACTTCAGACTGTCCAGGAGCTCAGTGATGCCCTGGTCCAGATCTGGGAGCAGATCCCCCAGGACACCATCCGTCATCTCATTAGGAGCACATGGAAGCCATACAAACTACTGAGTACCATTCTGAGTTGCTGCAATGGAGTTTGGCTTAAATGGACGAGCCTGCTGCATCAGCTTTTCGCTTTGATTTTCAGGGTGTCTTTGAATTTAACCCTCTGTAGGGTGATCATTTTCATTTCCATCAAACGATGTGGCATCCTTTCATCCTAACACATTACCCAGTCTATATGAGGAAAGATATTCTGCATGATTTTTTTCCCATTGAGATCTGATGTGTTTTCAAAGTGTTCCCTTTATTTTTCTTGAGCAGTGTACATTGATATTTATCTTCACACACAATATTTAAGAAAAAATGTGCTGAACAGTCCAATAACTGACCTTATTATTAAAATGTTATTGGTTGTTAGACATATTAAAAGGCTTATATTGTTATACTGAGAGCTTGTATATCTCTCTGTTATGGCTTTGGCATTGAGTGTGTCTCAGTAAATTCCATCAGTAACTGTAAATTCTAGCCTTAAGATTAAAACTACTATTAAAGTAGCATTTCTAAATAACAAGCCAGGTATATAGAGCTGAACTTTAACGGTGTAATTAGGATTTAACTGTTTCTAATTACAGAATGACCTGCCCTGTACCATGTATGAAACACAATATCAGTGTTTTAATCTATCATCAATCTATTACCAATCTAGCTAACCATTTCAACACAGTTAATGGTATGGGTGGTGAGAGGATGTAGTAAAAAATGAATTTGGTTAAAATTATTGTTTGTTTTTTGAAGCATATTAATACAAATGAGAGGATCAGAGGTGGTTTATAGATGAGCAAAAGTCACATTATTTTACTGATCTCCAAAAGACATAAGATACGTAAGATGAAACATTCTTTTCAAATTTCAGGAGGACTGATGTAGGAGTTTGAGTTTCTGCTTTAGCTTGTTAGAACTATTATTACTTATTCACAGTCATTGTGAAATTGTCCAGAATGTCTTGGAGCTTTGGCTATGAAAGCTGAATCTTGGGTGAAAGGGGGCTAACAAAGTATGCAGAGAATCAGACGGAATACGTTCTGTAATTGTAGAACCACAAGGTGCACCTATATCGTAAGAAGAACTGATCAAATGGACAAAGAGTGCAGACACAGGATGGTTTTAATCCTATGGCTGTGTATAAACTTGATTTAGTCTGTTCTATTCTCCATCTTCTCTCCGTCAGATGTAGCTCAGGCAGTACTGAGTGTGTCTCCACAGAGCTGGCTGACTGAAGGAGACTCAGTGACTCTAAGCTGTGAGGTTACAGGCTCCTCTACAGGCTGGACATTCAGCTGGTACAGAGCTGTTCCCTACAGACAAGGCTTAAAGCAGATAAGAGACGCTCATGGTAATGTTATGTATGGTGTAGAGCTCCTGTCAGACAGCAGGAGAGAAGCTGGAGGCTCCTACAGTCTCAGTCCTGCTGCTCTACATCCCACAGGAGTTTATGTGTGCAGAGCAGAGAGAGGAGAACCAGCCTATCAGACACAGTACAGCTCTCCACAGCCTCTATGGATCACTGGTGAGGAGATATAGAAATTAATTAGTGTATTTATGCTGTACTTATCCATTCTTATAGTGATCAGTATATTTGTTTAGCATTAGCATTTAGCAACATGCTATATATGCATATCCACTGTGCATGTTCAGGTACATCTCCTCCAGCCTTACTGATTATCAGTCCCAGCAAATAGAGTGACTCTACTGGATGGAGAGTGAGACGATACACACACAGTGGGGAGGTGTCAGATTGTTCATCAGTTACAGGACCTACATGCAACATCAGCTCCTTCTACACATCCCACACTGGAGTTTACTGTGTGGGATGTGTAGAGGGTGTCCTATGAACATTTCCCTCTTGGATACCACTGGGTCCTCTGAATTACAAGGCTGTTTACTGACGTCATTAGACTGACATCCTTCTTAAAAACTGTGCAAACCAGGCGGCTGTGCTTGTTTTTACACATTCCCAGAATGTGGTATACAAAGGATAGTCAGAAAAGAGAAACATTTACTGCATCGTATTTAGTTGTACATGGTATGTAGTTACTGGAATATAACAGATCTGTTCCTTTTCTTCATAGTGTCCTTTGACAAGCTCTTATCAAAGATAATGGTACACAGAACAAAGCATAAGAGGTTATGAACATTTTTATTTACCACAGGGTGAGATAGAGGTGATTTTTCAAAAACGTTCTCATGCGGGCCCAAATGAGCTTAAGACAAACTACAGCACTTCAGGGTTCTATGGCCGCATGGTGAGCAGTTACTCCCATGGTTTATCAGTATGTGTGTCCCAAGGTCTGTAAATCACTGTGTAACATTAGGAAACATATATCCTCTGCAGTTATTATTTATTAGTCATTATTAAGGCATTTCTACTATATTGGTAGTGTAGAATGTTCATCATTTACCTAATAATAATGGACAGTCTCAAAGCAAATCCACCCCTCAGTGACTCTCTCTAAGATCATCACTGTATTCTCCATCTGTTTTCTCCAGTTTTCTCTATGGTCTTACTCTCTCCTACAGATGGTAAGTTGATTCAGGACAGTCCTGTCCATCCTGTGACTGAAGGAGATACACATCCACATCTTTCTCTCTCCAGCTGCAGGTTCTGGATCTTCTGGTGTAACAGTAGGAGTGGCAGTGGGGCTGAGCGTAACCATATTCCTCCTTATCATACTGGGTCTGGTTTACTACTGCAGGAAGAGAAAAGGTTTAAAAACATGCACTTTTCCTGAACTGTATGAGCATGTAAGCTGCCTAAAAAGAGATTTCTGTATGTACTGCTGATATTAATATAGTTTGTATCTCTTATTCAAAAATGTATTTTGCTTTAATGAAGTGAAACAGCATGTAAGCTCTGTTTTACTCTCGCTGTGGCGGTGCAGAATCTCTGTCTCCCTCTACTGGAAATCAGCAGACCGCCAATCAAAGCCAGAATCTGTCAGGGTCTGGGGCGTCTCTCTCAGGAACCACACCGCTGCAGGCTGGTCAGTTTGTATTGCGACATACTCACTAGCATTTTGCATTTACAGCAGTTACATTGCTGTACTGAAAGAACCCACAGTATTTACTGTGTAACAGCTGCGTAACATTATAGTAATACTGGATAGAACAGGAATCCGGCTATATTTAATCTTTTGTTTGTTTATAAATGTTTTTAATTGAGATAGCTTTGACGATGTGAACATACAATGTTATGCTCCTCTGTTGCAGATGATGCTGCACCTCAGGCCAGTGCACCAATTTATGCACAAGTGACTAAAAAGAAACAGAAAGGAAACGGTAAAGTCAGCAAATATACAATAACAGAAATGTGTTTTATTGCCTTGTGAGTGTTGGAATACCACCCAGTTTTCCAACAACTGTATACTGAACTTCAACACCAAACCTAAACATGCTTCTAAACCAAACCCAAGTTCAGCACCAAACCTAAACATGCTTTGAAACCTAACCTTAACTACAACACCAAACCTAAACCCACTTTGTAAACCTAACATTACCTACAACACCAAACCTAAACCCACTTTGTAAACCTAACATTAACTACAACACCAAACCTAAGCCTACTTTGTAAACCTAACATTAACTACAACACCAAACCTAAACCCACTTTGTAAACCTAACATTACCTACAACACCAAACCTAAACCCACTTTGTAAACCTAACATTAACTACAACACCAAACCTAAACCCACTTTGTAAACCTAACATTAACTACAACACCAAACCTAAACTGACTTCTAAACCTAAACTTAAATTTAACACCAAACCTAAACCCACTTTGTAAACCTAACATTAACTACAACACCAAACCTAAACTGACTTCTAAACCTAAACTTAAATTTAACACCAAACCTAAACCCACTTTGTAAACCTAACATTAACTACGACACCAAACCTAAGCCTACTTCTAAACTAACAGTTCTCAGGTTTGACAGATACAGCTCACCTATAAATATTAAACATGTACAAGGATTGTATTGTGGTGTTAGTTAAAGGATTGTGGGAGAAGAATGAGAATGAGGAAGGCCTATGTTCTCTTATAGAGGTTGAAGCTGAACTCAGTAATGTGACTTACGCTGAAATTGATCTGAAACCGAGGAAGGATTTAAAGAACAAACACGACTGGAACCCTCTGCTTACAGGTGAGATCTTATGGGGGTGAATTCTGCTTTGTACGCTGGTCTTGTAACAGATGAAACAATTACTATGTGAGAATATCTTATTAACCCTGTACATGCTTATTTGGTGACTCTTGTCCACTGTTAGGGAAGACCACTGCAGGTACTGACACTGTCTACTCTGAACTGAAGCAGAACACAGACACAGGTAAGAAACTCAAACAGAGCTTAAGTACAAGACGTCTACTAGCCAGCTGAAATAAAGCTGAAACAGAAGCTGAGGCTCAACACAGTTAAAAAGCTAAAAGAAAACAAATCAGTGTTTTTGTGCAAAATAACACAGCATATATACTACATACATTACATACATATTACATACATTACATACATATTACATACATTACATACATATTACATACATTACATACATTACATACATATTACATACATTACATACATACTACATATATTACATACATTACATACATATTACATACATTACATACATACTACATATAATACATACATATTATACATATTACATACATTACATACATATATTACATACATATTACATACATTACATACATACTACATATATTACATACATTACATACATATTACATACATTACATACATACTACATATAATACATACATATTATACATATTACATACATTACATACATACTACATATATTACATACATATTATACATATTACATACATTACATACATATTACATATATTACATACATTACATACATACTACATATATTACATACATTACATACATATTACATACATACTACATACATATTACATACATATTACATATATTACATACATTACATACATATTATACATATTACATACATTACATACATATTACATACATTACATACATACTACATATATTACATACATATTATACATATTACATACATTACATACATATTACATACATACTACATACATTACATACATATTACATACATTACATACATACTACATATATTACATACATATTACATACATTACATACATACTACATTAATTACATACATATTACATACATTACATACATAATACATTAATTACATACATATTACATACATTACATACATATTACATACATTACATACATACTACATATATTACATACATTACATACATATTATACATATTACATACATTACATACATATTACATACATTACATACATACTACATATATTACATACATATTATACATATTACATACATTACATACATATTACATACATACTACATACATTACATACATATTACATACATTACATACATACTACATATATTACATACATATTACATACATTACATACATACTACATTAATTACATACATATTACATACATTACATACATAATACATTAATTACATACATATTACATACATTACATACATATTACATACATTACATACATACTACATATATTACATACATATTACATACATTACATACATATACATATTACACATTACATACATACTACATACATTACATACATACTACATATATTACATACATACTACATACATATTACATACATTACATACATAGTACATACATTACACACATACTACATACATTACATACATATTACATACATAGTACATACATTGCACACATACTACATACATTACATATATATTACATACATTACATACATTACATGCATATTACATACATATTACATATATTACATACGTATTACATATATTACATACGTATTACATACATTACATACAAATTACATACATACTACATATATACTACATACATTACATACATATTACATTCATATTACATACATATTACATTTATACTACATACATAACATACATATTACATTCATATTACATTCATATTACATACATTACATACATATTACAGCTGTCATTGGTCAGAATGATTTCATGCAGCTGCGGTGAAGACCCTGCCAGTAATTTCAGTATTCATTTCTATAGTTATGAGCTGGGTGAGTGGGGTACTGGCTGAGTACCACACCAGAGGGCAGTGTTGCAATCCACAGGACAAGAAATGTTCCCTCAGTTTTTAGCTCACAAACACTTTTTCTGAAAAAGTATCTGACCAGATATTCATGTTTTCAAGATCAGTTTTTAAGATGCACATAAGCAAATATTTAGATGCTTTAGATGCTTTAGACTACCTTATTAAATATGACTAATCAAAATACCAAAACAATTATGCAAACTGACCCTAGTGTTGAAAAAGTTAACGAATTTCCACATATTCTTCAACATGTTTGCATATTTATAAGATAAATAAGATTTCTTTACAGTCCACAGTATCGCTGACCAGTAACCACTCAAACTACAACCTACTGTGCCTTTAAGACTGATATGATAAATGGCCTGTACTCTTGCTGCTCTGTGTTTCATTCATTAATCTTAGGAGTTTAGTATAAATGGGGGGACTAAACTGCAGCAAATTCAATATTCCATGACCTGGAGCTTTTAAGGGCATTTTATGCTGCTAAGGTTTATGGTATATCCACAGTGATGATACGGTGAGTACAGGGCTTTCTTTAATTCTAACATGTTAAACCATGACAATCCTGGCCTTTGTACACCATTAAATATACACAACACTGCTATTCATAAAGTGCTTTTCTCCTGTAGGTCTGTGAAAAAAAAAAAGCTGTTGTTGCAGGAAAACCCGAAAGTCCTGGTTGGGGTTTAAGGAGTGCAGACAGAAGAGGATCTGAACACATTTAGAAGCTGGTACCTACTCACTTGCTGTATTGTGAAAGTGATCTAGCTATCTAGTGATTTCTAGATTTTGAGAAAAGAACTGAAGAGAATTATGCTGTTACGTTACTATTCTTGATTTGGTGTTAAATTTAGAATGGAAACAAAAGGGTTAAAAAGCAGTGCAGAAAACAGACTCTGTATACAGCTGTGTGCAATATATCATAAAATCAGGTAGTTTGCCAGATGTCACGCTTCCGGGCTTTACCGTTTCTCTCGCTCTCCCGAACTCCATTTCCCAGAGGACACCGCTCGATGACGTCAGCACCACACGTTTTAGTCAGCTGATCTCTATCACTGTTTGTATTTAAAGCCGGGGTTTTCAGGGGCTTCTCGCGAAGCTTTGCATATTCATAGGCAATTCTGAGAGAACTCTTTGGTTTATGGTTATTCTGGTTTCTAACCCTCTTCGGTTCTTGACTACTCCTTTTGCTACTCCCCTTTATCGTTCTTTGTCGACGTATCTGTTTACTAACCTCTGCTCTGGTTTACCTCTCTCTCTTTCGTCTTACCCTTCAAACTTGGTTGCCTTCGCTGACTGCTTTCTCCCGTTACCGACCTGTGCCTGTCCCTGACTACGCTTCCTGCCCTACACGTGTCCTGGTTTTACGTTGTTGCTTAGCCTGTGTTACACTTTGTATTGTAAATCTGCTTTGTTTTTAAACTCTGCGAGCGTCGATCCAGCGTCTTTTAGCCTGACACCAATACTTTTTTACTTACTTACAAAATGTTTCTATTGTACATAGTAAAAGTATTATTTTTCCATAAAGTCTTATTTTTTATTTTTTATTACACATACTGTATGGCAGCTTTCACAATGTTTAATGATCACTTTTTGTTTTTGTATTGTGTTTTCTGTTGTGATGGAGTTTAGTGCTTAATATGTTTCAGTTTGTTGGTCTAGTTTGCTCTTTTTATTCTTTATCTGATCCTTATAGCTAATCCATCCGAAATATCCATAAGCTAATGATGGTGATGCAGTGCATTGTGTTTATATGCTTTGATATCCTTACAGAATACAATGATGCAACAAGCTACATTTTCACCAATATCAAGTGCATATAGTTTTGTGGGATAATGGAGAACAGTGTGTGTGGGCTCGGGTGTCAGGGGTGGGCTGATCAGGGCTAGATTGATAAATAGTCTTTAGTATTATAGTCAGGTTCTTATAGGTGCTGCCTGCGTGACCAGTTTGGTGGTTCTGGCTCGGGTGTTCTGGTACCTCTTTCTGCATGGCAGAGGCTGTCACACGTAAAGCCCTCCGCTTGGCAGGAGATCCTACCCTCCCACTACACTGCTGCCATCAGGGAGGAGGCTGCAGAGTCTAGGAACTAGGACCAGCAGACGGAGGGACAGCTCCCTCCACCAGGCTGTCAGGATGCTGAACTATCTAGCTGCCCTACCCCACTCACCCTTCTGCCCCTGCACACTCACACACACACATTAATACGGCACTGTGACTTTTTCAAGAACCTCTCAACACTCATCACTTTAGTATTTTTCACATTAATGCTGTTTAATGTGCACTACTGTTTATACTGGCACTGTCATACACACTTTAACTCTACACCTTAATTCTGCCTGAGAGGCGTCTGGGGTCACTGATGCATTGACTTTGTTCTTGTAGTCAGTGATCACTTGGATCCTGTCCCACATGTGCCTGGGGTCTGAATTGGTGTTAAAGTGAGCTGGGATCTGGGAGATGTACTTGGGCTTTGCAGCCCTGATGCCAGCCTTTAAGTTGTGCCTGACAGCTTTGAGTTCCAAGCTGTTGCCAGGTTTAAAGGCCGCATCACATGATCAGGCTGCAAACATCATGTTTATCTGGAGTGTCTGGTTTGGAAGTGTGCAAATTTGCTTTGTTTGTGTCACGTCACCCACACACTTTATGATGAATCCAGTTACAGATGTTACATATTCATTTATGTCCACCAGAGAGTCTGTGGTGGCTGCAGATTTAAACATTTGCCAGTCGGGACTCTGAAAGCAGTCTTGTAGCACCTAATCTGACGCTTTAGGCCACACGCACTGCTCTCATTATTGCTTTGACCTGTTTCAGCAGCTGCGTGTATGTGGGCTTCAGTCATTTACGAGTAAGGATTAGTTGAAGTTCACCACTTTGTGTAACTCTGTAAGTCTGTCAGCAGTGAGTTTAAGACTATTCACAACATGAACCAGAGCTGTGAAACTGTGTTTCCAATGAACATTTTATTTTATGGTATTTCTGCTGTGTCATTTGACAGACTATTAAAAAATAAAGCTTAATGTCATGTTTGAACTGCAAAATCTCTGTGGTATATCATACGCTTCTTTCATTTCATTTACACCAACAAACCAAAAGAATAAGACCTCGTATTTGGTTCTTAGACCTAAGCAAGGACCAAATTGTTATGGGTGGATGTTCATCTCTTAGACAGCAGGGCTGCTGGGATGCTCCTGGTCAGCTTTCTTCAGTTCCTACCAACAGTGGCTTAAAGAGGTACAAACCTCAAACCAGCTACAGGGTGCTTAGCATGCAAGGCTCATTAACATGCAAGGTCAGCAACTAGACAGAAGGGTTACTGTGGCACAAGTCACAGACAATTTTAATGATCAAGAGTAATGTGTCTGTGGCGCCCCCTGTATACTAGATGCCTGACTACACCACCCCTTGATTTAGGCCTGGAGCAAAGGGGAGCTCCGTATACAATAATCTCACAGACACAGGTTTAGGGATATACAAAACCGATTGATTAAGTGTTCTGAAGTTTGTAAAAAAAAAAAAAAAAATTAGAAAGAAAAAATAAAATAGCATTAAAACTACTGGTCTAAAAAGCTACTGGAGTTGGGAGGCCAGCCACATGCATTCTCAGTAGCACACGTGCATACAGTTTAAAAATAAAAGATAAAGGCAAAATCCACAGCAGTATATCACACTATAATGCAAAATAATAAATAATTAAAAAATAAAATTACAACATTAAAACACTGCAACCCCAGGCTAGAGGGAAGAATAGGGCATGACATGTGCCTGTCCTTCGCTTCAAAGCGGTGGCCATTCAATAAAACAGCCCAATTCTAGCTGGACCCCTAACTAACGCAGTAATTTGTCTGCACAAATCTTTATTAATACCAAGTCCCCATAGCAACACCTATAGACCAACACACAGTGCATCACACCAGGCTTTGTATAGTGCGGCCAGGCAAAAGGCTCCTCAGTGGGAGGGATGGAAGTCGACCTTGGAAAAGCAGAAGTAGTTTCTGGTCCTACAAGTTCCATTTTCTTTTATGTCACAGAATTAGACAAGTACGTGTGCACTGTTTACCTGAGGAAGTATAGGCACCAGGGGGCACTGTGGGGGGAAAGCCAAGGGAGGAAGTGTGATGCTCTGAGTAATGTTCTGTGGAGTGTATTGATGCCTGGCAGGAAAGAGACAGGGAGGTGTTGCTGGTGCTGTCAGAGAGGCAACACAGAAGTGTTAGTGAGCTGTGGTGCTTGCCCATAGTTTATCTGTCCCTGGGAGTTGAAGGGGTAATACGTTTCACAAATAATATGCATGACTATGTGTAAGAATCTTATCTAATCTAACAGTGAATAGAAAATAAAAAGTCAGGAGTCCAGCAATCCACTTCTTCACAGAGGAGACACATTATTATGACCACCATGCAACATCCAGAGTAACCGTTGTGTGCAGGATGGACAGCAGATAGACAGACTGGGAGTGACTTAGTAAGATCTTGGTAAGTTGTCACGGGTATCTGGAGCTATGCTGACTGCAGTGCATTCCACAGCTGCTGGAGGATGCTTGGGTGGACCCATCGAGGTGGTCCTACAGGTGCTCAATTGGGTTCAAAGGGGCCAGGGTAGTACATGAAAATCTTGGTCATGCTCTTCCAACCAATATCAGTCATTTCTATCTGTGTGACATTCCACATTGTCTTGCTGGAAATCCCATCCACCCCAGGAGAGATAATCAGGATATGTGTGCAGACAGCCTATCACACTCCCACCAAGCCAGCTCACGATACATATCTTCCTTTATAAGCTATGTGCTGCTGCCATCAAACGACTCAGCAGAGCAAAGACAACCTATTCCATAACATGTAGTAGTCTAAAGTAGTCTAAATCAGAGACCTGAGAACATAGAGCAGCTAGACATGGGTTTGTGGTGTGCCTTCTATTCTTGTAAAACAGAAACGTCAACCATATGAGGAACTGAAACATAGTAATGTGTTTTTAATGTTACACACAATTAGTTCATTCATTTCATTCATTCATCATTTTTGCCTTTGACTTTCAGGCTCCTTAGATCTAAGCATGTAATGCTGGGCCTTGCTGCTGTAGCCCCAGAGAGTGGTGGAATGAACTTTACCCTGAATGCTGCACTGCAGTCAGTTCTCATGTTTGTGCACATCCTCTGTGGTCTGAAAACTCATATCCTCTAGAGTAACACCTCTCTGCTCTCATTCGCATTTTATTTTTTCACCAGTCTGCAAGTCACCCACTAAAACCACCCCCCACAAACCATGACCAGACCCTGCTTTTTGAAATTTCTACCAGTAACAACCTAGAGGTGTTTTTGACTCTGATGTCCATTAGTGGCATAAACGACATGAAAGATGGATTCGTTATGGTAGCCATATGTCACACATCCAGAAGGCCTGGTGTCACTCCACCTCCACCCCTACCGCAACATCTGCAGGAACTGTGTGAGAATATCTTATAATTCAAAGAGTGTGTTAAATGAGTTACCTAGGTAACTACAGATGTTAATAGAGATGATAAAGGTGTATATCCAGTGTTGTGCTCCGAAGAGCCGAAGCTGAGGTGTTTCAAAAGACCATCCTGTGAGGAGACTTCTCTAAGAGATCATATTATGATTGTGTCTGTATATGAAAATATCTCTAAATTACGCAGGTATAACTTGTATCTCTCTTTCTCTTTCTCTCTCTCTCTCTCTCTCTCTCTCCTTTCCTCTTTCACTCGCCCCCACCCCTCTGTGCTTTGTCTATAAGAGTAAAGGAAGTGTGTAGATCACTGGTCAGTCAGTCAGTGGTGGTTACTGGGCAGTATGGAGCTCAGCCTACCCTCTCTGCCACTCTGTGAGTAAAGATTCTCTTTATATTTATATATTTATATTTTAAGTTGTACTGTTTTTACTGTTACTATTAATTATTATGCACAGAAGGATAGCACATTAATTCATCCTAACAAACAGACACATTTATATAGGCATATTTAAGAGACCCAAATTTATTGAAAAAATATATAGCCAGACTACAGCAATATAATAAAATTCTTAATAATGATGTAATAACATAGTAACATATATTAATAAGTACTCGAATAAACCACTACAGAAATATTACACAATATTGCAGACAGTGGCAGATTAACATGATCAGGGCCTTAAGCAACACATAAAAAAGATATGTTGCAGCTAGGTGAAATAGAAAAAAAGAAAAGACGGCATGCAGAATAGAAGAATAGAAATGCCATCTGATCTGTTGTTGACCTCAGTTTATTTTTTTTTACCAGTGCCAGAAAAAGAGCTGGTTATAGGAAAAGGCATAAACAGTCTAAGAGCAATACTGACATTTCTAAATATTGACTGTAGGTTCCTTGTCCTTAAGCCTTTGCTGTTGTGCCCTTATTTGCATGAACAGATTCTTTGAATCGTTCTTTAACTTGTTCATCTTGCATCTTTCTTGGGGAGATTAGCTGCTGAGAACCGCAAAGCATTTAGGGATATAGTGGGAATTCTGGCCAAAACCGGAATGTCTGCTGAATGCCACTGTATGAGTGAATGCAAAATGTCGGCCAGAATGTCTCACAGCCTGATTGCTTAGATTCAGGGCCTGTGGCCTCATCTGCTTGTTCCTCTCCTTGCTTTTTTGTATCAGTGCTGTACTGATATGGCAGAGCTATTAACCCGTTCAGCCTCTCTCTCGCTGCAGTATGTTTCTCCACATTAGACAAAAAAGATTTTTTAGCTTTTCCATTCTTTGGGTGCTGTTCATCACGAGTAGACGGACTCTGGTTAGCATCCTCAGCTATCTTCCTCAGAGACTCCCCGTATGCCTCCAAGCTAGCAAAACATTGAGAAAACGTTCATACATTTTACATTATCAGGGTTAACTGGTCAGTATGCATCATATCAGGGATGAAACCAATGTTGATTGCAAAGTGCACTCAGCATCAACATAGAAGAGTTGCACCCAGAAGGACGTGTGGGGTTACAATGCTAAAGGAGAGGTAGATAAGAAGGAAACTGATATGAGCAATATTTATTGAGCTACATATTCAGAAGTAGTGTCTCTGAGTATGGTGTCAGGGCACTATGTTTGCTAATGCAACATGCCAGATGTCTCGGTATGGAATTGTAAAGGTTCCTAATGGTGTCCTGTGATAATCCATTTTCACACAGTTCCTGTAGATGGTGCGGTAGGGGTGGAGGTGGTGTAACACCAGGTCTTTTGGATGTGTGACAGGGAACCGTTCATCTTGGTGCTGACCACAGTGTCTTCATACACAGATTCAGTGGTCGTCTCCACCAAGACAAAAGCGGGACTTGTAACTGAAGATGACCCAGTGTCATTCTAAGCCACTCAAGGTTGATGTGGTGTTAAGGGCAGTCATCGCAACAGTCTGTGTTCAGGTAGTCTTGCACTGTGCAGCTATCTGCTGACACTAACAGTATGACTTTTGGAGGGCCAAACTGCTCGCTGAATGTCCACTGTTGTGGCTGTTGGGTCAGTCAGGTACCGGGATAAGACTCGCCAACGTTACATGCACAGCTGAGCATGATACTTACATCATTTGCGTGTCTCATGCGGTCAAACCTACCAACCAAGATTCATTCCTGTAGGGTGATTACTTTTGGGTGAGACTATTTGTGTAGCTGTTGTTTTAATGATATTAAAGTGTATTTTGGCCAATTTTAAAAATATTTTATTGCTCATTAACAATATAAAAGTAGGTACAGACATTGCTAGCAAACAGTTCAGAAGCAAAACAAAGCACTGTACCTTTGGATGTTGAAAGCAGCAGCCATTCTCTTAACATGCATTTGCCATTCTTCTTTTAGATCGACAATGTAACAATCCTTATAGGAAGAGAGTCCTCTCTGGATTGTTGCCTCATTTATTTATCTATTTATCTATTTATTTATTTTGGCGTGGCGTGACCAGAATCAAGACTCTGCACCATCTGAACAGTGGGCAGTCCTTATAAGGGCGAGAATCAGGTGTACTCAATCAGCCTGATTACTGCGAGTGGTAGAGCGTGGCCTCCCTCTGGTGGTGGGAGGACCACAGCGCGGGCGGCCCATTACAGATGGATATAACTTTTTCTGGTGTTTGTGTTGCCTTGCTGTGTTTGAAGGGTACAATTTCCCCTTCCCCATTTCTGTAGCTAATTTTAGCTCAGCATATCTACACTTGTTCTGCAATTTTAGCCCAGCATGCTGGGCCTGAGCAGTAAGTAGAGGTTCTGCTGTCGCTGGCAGAATCTCCTCCATCCCTCGTCTACAGCAAATCAAAATTGAGAAGGCTGTGGCATTTGCTGAAGGTGTTGTCTGCTTAAGTGTTCTTTTAAATAGGACCTCTCTCCAGTGTGTGAAGGCAGGGATATATGGTTGACAGGCCACGCTGGAGAGAGGAAGGGACGTATGGTATATGTATAGGCCGCGAGCGAGGACTAACTAGGCTGAGTAAGCCTCATATTGAAGTTGCGTTCTGGTTTGGTCGTTTCTTATAAGTAAACACACTGTCTGACTTGCACTGGGTGTTTGTATGTGCATGTTTTTGGGTCTTCTTGGGTCTCATCCTGGTCAGTGTGCTCGGACCCTCCCCTGGCCGAGTCACACCATGATATGAATGAATATACTGTATCACACTAATGCATCATGTTCTCTGCTCCTCTCCTCCTTTAGTGCTGACTGTGCTCATTCACTGTGGACAATCTCAAGGTCAATCATCCCTTGTACATTTTCTGTATTGTTTTATTTGTATTCATGTGCAGCAGTTACATTCTTTTAGCATAAGAGCCTGAGAGGTCAGTGCCTTCATAACTTTCAGTGCTCTGCATATTTAATAATGTAGAGTATAGATGTCGTTCACTGTAAGACTAAACTTAATCTTAAGATTATAAAACTACTTCTTTTGGAGAAAAGCAGATCTGCTCATGTCATCATTTCATACCAACAGCACAGCTTAACCTGAGGGTGGAGCCTCAGAGCTCAGTCTATATGGGAGACAGAGTTACTCTGAGGTGTGAGTTGCCAGAGTCTACTGGATGGGAGATTCTCTGGAAGAACAAACGTCACTATGTAGAACATTTAAAATATCACACTACAGTAACAGTAAACCCGTCTTACCCAGGAGAAACAGAGTACAAGTGTGAAGCACATAAGAAAGGGTTTAATACCCAACACAGCAATACAGTCAAGATTACAGTGAGAGGTATGTCATGCTCTCTGTTTTCTTTTCCAGTGGATTTAATTTAGAAGGAATCTGTTTACATTGACTCACACTAAAAGTAAATAAAGCTCTATATTGTAAAGTTAGCATTTTTTGGAGATACTTTTTTGTCTTTGGACAGGACAGATACAGAGTTATGATGAAGAGGGGTGGGGAAAGAGGGCAGAGACAGGAGAAGCTAGAACCAAAATAAACAGAAGCACATGACAGATAACACAAGCACATTAAAGTTAGAAGACAGGAACAGATAAACCTAAAGCAAGACGGGCAGGATCATGATATATACATTATTAAACATTTTTATATTTCAGGCATCTTCAGAGAGTATAATTGTTTTTACACAGAGAGACCAACAGCTACAGTGAAAGTCCAGCCAGCTGATCATGTACTGATGGGAGAGAGAGTCACTCTGACATGTGAAATAGAAAGTGGAGATGACTGGAATTATGAATGGTATAAGAATAATAATCTTCTCAGTGATGCTAAAAGGAAGGAATATGAAATCTCTAATGTTGGTCAGGATCATGCAGGTGTTTATACCTGTAAGGGAACACAGTCAACAGGCCGAATCTACACACACACCAGTGCAGCTGTTACACTGACTGTATCAGGTGAGTGTGGAGTCTCTCTCTCTGTATTTAAACATTAACTGTTGAGTTGATTTAAAGTGTTAAGGGACAATGTAACAGGAAGTCATACGGGCTCACTAGGAGGGGTTTTAATTTTGGAATTATCTGAAATGTGTAAAGCCTGAAACAATCACTAAGTCAGAGGCTTCATGCTGTATGGGGATTTTGGGCAATATCATAAATTGTTATGTGCCAACATCACACACACAGGCTTTTAGGTTTCATCAGTAAGATCAACAGTATACTGATGTAGAAAAGTAAACAGTAGTAGATAATTACATGATTGCACCATCAGAAGTCATGTCTTTCACACAAAACACACCCATCAGAGAGGTGTCCAAAACCCCTAAACTTAAACTGTGTAGCTTTAATGCTTAACAACATATAAATGCAGTATGACTTTCAAAATTTCATACTACTGTATGATGTACTAGTATACTTAAGAAGTACCAGAGGAGGATCAGAAGAGGTCAGTGGAGGATGCAGAAATGTATCTGGAATAAAAGTTTCCCTGTAAATGTATATAATAGAATAAATATTTGTGAATACTCACATGCAGTTTCAGATAGAGTTGTTTTTCCACAGACAGAGCGACTGCTACAGTGAAAGTCCAGCCAGCTGATCATGTACTGATGGGAGAGAGAGTCACTCTGACATGTGAAATAGAAAGTGGAGATTACTGGAATTATGAATGGTATAAGAATAATAATCTTCTCAGTGATGCTAAAAGGAAGGAATATGAAATCTCTAATGTTGGTCAGTATCATGCAGGTGTGTATACCTGTAAGGGAACACAGTCAACAGGCCGAATCTACACACACACCAGTGCAGCTGTTATACTGACTGTATCAGGTGAGTGTGGAGTCTTTATTTATCAGTCTTTATTTTATTATTAATTTTAAATATGAACACATTCATACAAAGTACAATGACTAAAAAATCTTATTATGCCATTTTATTTTTATTTTTTATTTTTTTCAAATCTGTGTGTATCACAATTGCTGCCTCTTTTCATTGAATACTTTGAGCATCCTCCTGTTGCAATGGTAACAAGTGATCTCGCCAGGTCTGATTCTGAGGTCTGCTCTTATCCCTCTCATTGTCTATGGGGTGTAAGACTGAAGACTGGAAATACTATGGTTTAACTTTAATTCTGTGGTCAGTGAAGTATTTTTGCGTTGATTGTAAGCAATGCTTTAGAACATTGTCCTACTGGAAGATCCAGTCACTGACCAAGCTTAAGCTTGGCTGAGGCAGCCAGGTTTAGATTTCATTTCAGACAGTATATAATGGAGTCTGGGATATTATGTACTTGAATAAACTGTCCAGGGTATTTGAAAAACAAAAAACAACAACAACAACAAAAAAACACAAGCCCCACAAGATCACACATCCACCACAATACTCTACAATGGGAATGGGGTACTTTCCAGCATCAAATCCACCTTTGTGTTTGTATTTAAGGTCTATTTTAGTCTCATCTGACAATAGAACATGACCCTACTGACAGTTTCACATAGGAGCCCAAGTCCGTTGTTCTTTGACAGCACAGGCTTTCTTATGGCACTACACCCTCCAGCCCAAGTCTTTATTAAAACCAAGGAGTTCGAACCTTGATATTGGAAAATAAGCCAACTCCATTCTGAATCTATTAATAGTGCCAGCCTGTCAAAAAAGTTGCTGTCTCAATGTGATTAATATCTGAAACAAGCCAAGTTTATGACCTTACGATGCACCTGGTGTCCCTGCTCCAACCATAACAGCACCACTGTTACTGGTCCTATTCCACTAACAATAGTTCTCATCCTCATTCATAAGAAAGAAGGCACTAACTTATATTCCAATGAACAGCACTCATGCTGGTTTATCTGATTTAAAGTTCATCTTAAATAAAATAGCAGCATCCATACAATTTGCCAATTTGGTGATATGGCTGTTTTATTAATTGTGCACTTTAGTGAAGTACACAGAAATTATGTATAGGTAAATTACTTAATGGTAAAACAGTAGTTTGTTATTGAATTTACTAACTAAACACAAATAAAACGTCTTTCTTTCTCCCATTGCAGGCTCTGGATCTACTGGTGTAACAGTAGGAATGGTGGTGGGACTGAGTTTAACCGTATTCCTCATTATCATTCTGGGCCTGGTTTGCTATTATAAGAAGAAGAAAGGTTTGGAAATATCCACCTGAATTGAAATGTATTAGTATATACAGTATATACAGCATCCTGAAGAGAAATTCTGTATGTGCTGTTGCTGACATAAGTATAGTTTCCATCTCTGTTGCATCTCCAAAGATTTATATTTTGCATGTCTGTGTTTACCGCCACTGTGGAGGTGCAGAATCTCTGTCTCCCTCTACTGGAAATCAGCAGATCTCCGATCAAAGCATGAATCAGACAGGGTCTGGGGCTTCTCTCTCAGGAACCACCCTGCTGCAGGCTGGTCAGTTTGCATTACTTATATATATATATGTATATATACCTAACACATTTATGGCAGTATTACTATTATATATTGCAGAGATCCAGCTATTTTAATATTTATATATTATATAGATATTATAGTATTTTAAGCAAGATAACTTTGAAGATATGAGTATGCAGTACAGTCTTCTACTCACCCAGATTATTCAGCTCAGTCTAGTCATGTAACTTACACAGGGGTGACTGCTAAAAAGAAACACAAAGCAAATGGGTTATTTGTTTATTTGCTAACAGAAAATACAAATACTAAATGCAAATATGTATATAATATTAATATCATTGTTAATATTGTGTGTTTAATATCATTGGATAAAAACGTTTAACAAAATGCATTTATTTGAGGACTACGTGTTGTGGTGTTGTGGTAGAAGAATGAGAAAGAGTTTCTGTTCTCTCCCTAGATGTTGAACCTGAATCCAGTTATGTGGCTTATGCTGTGATTGAACTAGAACTGATGGAGGATTTAAACAACAAGACTTGAACTCTTTGCTTAACGGTGAGAATAAGTTAAAATATCTGCTTTAAAATTATAAGAATGATGCTGTATAGCATTTGTATTGGATGAGTTTCAGAATTTAGGTGACATCAGTGTTCAGTCACTTTTGCATCGAAGAATTGCAAAGTTGATCCAGATTTGGTAGATGCCTTTTCTGGCACAATACTGAGGATAATTTCCTGTAGACTGGGATTTTTGCCATTGCTTGTAGACCTGTATGAATTGCAAATTCAGCTACTTCCTTTAAGCAAAGTATTAAAAACAGTGACATGATTTACACATCAGAACACTCAGCAGTGTCCAGCTCCAAAACCAACCAATATCCTCAAAGTCATTCTCTTCTTAGTGTACATAGGGCAATTAGTGATACACACAACACTGGTAATTAGATCTGTGTATTTCATGCAGATGAAGATCAAGATTTGGCAAATTATACAACTAATTCCTGCTTTTTATACCCCATTTAAATCCTCCACTGCATGTTCAACATGATTTCAGCCTGGAACCTCTCCTCGTATCTCAAACAATCCTCTGGCTGACTTCAACTCTTGAGTTCAGAGCTGATAAGAGATTTTAAAAACTCAACTTGGAAAATTCTCTCTTTCTGTGTAGCAGAATTCTAACACTCAGTATGAATCCAAGAGGACTGAATATCAATACAACACATGCCTGTCTTGATGTGATCTACTTCACTGATCATGATCTTTGGCCGATCCTGCTCTCATGTAGATAGTCAATGTATGGCACCGACTGATATGCTTGTTATCCACACATTGCTTACAGCGGAGGATATATGGTGCCATCTTGTGCAACTAACCAACTGTGCATCAGTACAGTAGCTTAGAACATCAATATGAATGGGTGCTACAAAGTCTGCTGAATCAGTTAATATATGTACACAAATTGGTTCCTGTGACATCACTGAAACAATTCAATATGAGCTGTTTTAAAGCATAGTGTCTATATATGGACTGTTGAGTGAGAGATATGTCTTAAAACCTCAACAATGTTTACATATTACTTCCAACAGCAATTTCAATTGTATAAAGTCATTTTATGCACTGTGGATATCTGTACTGGTACTACTGGGAGTATAGTTCTACCCACAGAATTGTGCCAGAACCTCAAAACTGGATCTTTGTAGACTGTTAAGTATAACCCAATATGTAATCCTCATAGTCTTCTTCTCTTGTAGGTCTATGAAGAAAGCCGTGTTGTTGCAGGAAAGTAACCATTTACTCCTGGTTCGGGTTTTTGCCAGTAATTCTGCTGGTATTTTGTATCAATGAATTTGATTGAAAAAAAAAATGAAGAAATGAATGGTGGAATCAACCAATCACTTTTTGATTTCCAGTGGGTGGGACCAATTTTGTGAGGAAAAAAGGAATGTGAATATGAGCAGGAGCTATATTTCTAGACTCTTCACTGAAAAAGTCACTATGGAACCGCTATAAGAAACTTTCCACAGTAATCCACTGACTTTTTTGGAAGGCAGCTGAGCAGCACTGTAGTGGTTTGGGACAAAAGTGTTAATTGATCTAGCAAAGCCATTAAAGAATTTTAAATCTTAAAACTCAGTTTAAAACATACATTTTAAAGCATATTATTGACAGATTTGTTTCATTTTTAAGTGATTTATTTTATTTGGTATTTCGTTGTGGTGAGAACAAATGAAAGGTGAAGCTAATATACTATTAGACGTTATTGGTGCAGTAGGTAAAGAATTGACATGTGTGGGACATGTCATTTGATTAGCCAGCGAGGCATGTTATAAGGGTCCAGTGCTGTGCCGGTCATGAGCTCACCATTAAATATCTCCAAGTTTTAAATGTTTCTTGATTAAGTGACATTTATTGGGGTAAATTAATATATTGATTAAAGTAAATCCATGCATTTATTGAGGTAAGCTGAGGTTAGCTTTATAATCGCCAGCTTCTGGTTTGGCATTCTACGTTTAAGGCACCTCTGTCAAGTGCAGCCCCGTTATGGTAGAATGGAAAATTAAAATGCGTTTAATGCATATTTGTGGGTTTGGTTGCTACTTTAGTCAGTCAAGATTCATTTATATAACAGGTTTTACAACAGATGTTGCCACAAAGCAGATTTAAGAGTATTATAAGTGTAGCAATGAGAAACAGACCTGAAAGTCTGAATGAAACAGGAAGAAGTGCCTGGTTAGTATAGCAGGAGATGTCTGTGATCAATTAAGCAGGATCATTCCAAATCTCATGCATAGGAATGTACTGAATTCTGGAGAAATGCAGGCTTTGGGTGCAGATACAGGCTACTGGTACAGATTCACCAATCTAGCTAATCTCTCATAAAGTTTTTCTGAAGTTGCAGCTGAAGTGTCCTCCTATCTTTTCAAGTTTTTTGTGGTAGTTCTGGTCAGAGCTGATGAATACTGTCAATGGACTAATATGCTTTAAATGTCTTTCAAAGCTACAAAGATTTAATTTAGAACTGTCTTTTTAAATTTCCATTCCACTTTGTAGAGGGTCCTGGGCATTTCAATTACATGTTGACACAGAGGTACAGAGTTTCTCAGACCCAGATAAGAAGACTGTTCAGTTACAATTTAGACCTGGTGTAAATTTAGGCCAGAAACAAGACTCAAAATAATAAGAATTGAAACTTCACCTGAGAACTAATAATACAGTTGTGTGCAGATGATTGAGTATCCCTAATCAAATGAGGTCTTGTCGATATTTAAGTATGTTCTCTGTAGAGGAGGTGTTTATCAACAAAACATGTCATTTGATCAGAGATGTTACATATAACTGTACGTGTATCTTTATACCTCTTACAAAATGCTGTGAACACCAAATGGTGTAATGGTAATGGTAGGTGCCAGTGGAATATGGGCTCCTGAACACCATTCGGTGGCTCTGCCGGCCAAGCTACCAGTTTGAACTTGAGGAGGGCCAATTTCTAACTGGTAGCTTGGCCGGCAGAGCCAAGTCAAAATGTCAAAAAAAAAAAAGAGGAGCAGATGAAATATGTCAATAAACAAACCTCACCTGAGGTTTGAACCCAGCCTGCCGCTCTGCCAGTAGAACACTACAGCCAAACTTTAAACAGAAGGTGAATGAAATATAGGTGGGAAAAAAACAAGTACTTCACAAACTCACCCAGATGGAGGAAGGAGGGGACAACAGTTCTACCTGTTTACTTGAAGTACTCTCCACTGTTTGGGATGGGAGAGCCTGAGAAACAAAGAGAGGGAAGGGCAAGAAAAAACGTAATCCCTCTGAGGAGCGTGCAGAGAGATGGGGGGAGGGCGAGAAAAGGAGAAAGTGTTTTTGTTTTGATTTTTCTTTATGAAAGGGGAGCGCCAACATCTTAACGTCTACATCTTATTTCTATTTTTAATCAAATATTTTTTTAAACAAATGGTTCTGACCATGCACTGTGGTGGTATTTAATATTCCCATTCCTGTATTATATTCATGTATTGTAGCATGTCATTTGTTGATGTTTGTGATGTAGTTGAGTTACATTGTTGATCATGTTATGTTTCCATGTAATAAAACATTACTTTAAAAATGTAACTACCTAAAAAAACAATATAATGAAAGTCTGTTCATTCATTTTGTCTGACGCCCGAATTTAACACAAATAAATATATATATATATTTTTAATCCACAGTACCTCTTATGTTCTGCTCTTTATTCACATACAGGAATTAGCTTTGATCAAGAGGAAATTTGTGTGTTGGAGAACTTCTATGAATCTACTGAAGTCCTAATGATTTCTGAGAACATGGCCATATACTTCTGTAAGCAGGCTGTGCTACTTTAGCAAATAAAGTCTGCCAGTACAGTAAAAATCAGTAGCTTGTAAAAATAATCTAGACCTAAGGTAAATAATAATAAATATAAACCAACATCTTAATTATCTTACGTTTTAATTACAGTCTTCATAATTAGCCTACATCCTAAATAGCCAAACAGCTGACGTCTTTTTTTTAAGAAAGGTCTTTCTTATTTCAGCAAGATGCCAAACCACATTTAGCATGAATTACAACAGCAGCTCTTCTATAGTAAAAGAGTCTGGGTGCTAAACTGGCCTACCTGTGGCCCAGACCTCTCACCTGTGGAAAACTGTTGGCACATTCTGAAACTAAAAATATGCCAAAGGAAATTCTGAATTGAGCAGCTAATATTCCATATCAAGCAGGAATGTTAAAACAACTTCACTTTCTACAGCAACTGGTGTCATCAATTCCCAAACACAGTGTTGATAGAAGAATAGGCCACATAACAGAATGGTAAACATGGACCTGTGCCAACTTTCTGTTCTCCACCAAGCTTGGTCACCCCTGCAGTTTCCTCTCTGAATTTGTGGAAACACCATTCCTCACCTGGTGTATCAAAAGTAAAAAAAGATGACAGGAGAAAGACAGCACTTTAAAGAAAGCACAAACATGACAGCAGTGGAAAAAACAGCACCTAACGCTAACTAACACGCCCAGGAAGCAGGCAGGTCACTTCTAACCACACACCCCTTGTTAATGGTAGATATGCTTACCACTCCACCTAAACCACACCCCAGCATGAAATACCACAAATGACATTGCTGCATAAGTCATAGCCACATTAACTTATTTACAAAGATAAAAGGAACCTTCTTTACTCATTTTCATTAATTGTTTAAGTGGATTTTGAAACTGTAATAAACAACAGTAAGCCATAATCATCAATGTATTTCACAATTATGCTTTAGTCTAAAATTTCAAAACTGTCATAACATTTCTTAGTCATCAAGTAAGAAATGCGTGCAGTAACTTTGTGAGGGAGCTTGTATTACAGGCCTGTTTTGCTGTAACTTTTGTCTTTTTATCGCAACATTGGTCAAATTGTTCCAGTTGCACATGTATAGTTGGTTGGTTACAGACATAATAAATTACGACTTACAGCAGCTCCTGGTTGGGGTTCGAAGGAAAGCAGACAGAAGAAGATCTGGACACATGCCAGAATTATCTTTAATACAGTATTGTAATAATGATCGTCCTGTAGTATTTTAAACTGATGAAGTGAAATTAGACTTATTTATCTTGTATGTTTATTACTGTTCTGTTCTAACATGGAGTCTGAGTTTAGGAATAATCAGAAGTTCTGAGCTCTAATAGAAGCAGCTGAGTGTTTCCTGGTGATATTTAATGCACAAACTTGTGAAAACATTTAACCTGACCATGGTCTTCACACATTTGCATTTGCCTCTATGTGTATAATATCACTTTTCACAAACATCTGCGTCTCTGTACAGTATAAAACTTTCATTACCATGGTATATCCATTTAGTTAGAATGAAATATGTTTGAAATATGTCGGTATAAAGTAGTGTAAAAAAATAACTGAGTGGTTGATTGAAATATTAGTTATTATGTTTTTGTTTTTAAATGATTATATATTTCCTGTAGTCACAGGTTCTAAAACTTGTTGTCATATACTGCCCCCTCTTGGGTCTGAATGGAACTGCACATGGCTTCTGACTAATTAAGACTGCTTCCTCTTGTGGTGCTAGTCTCTGTGTTCCCAGGAGAGTCAGTGCTGTATTTCTGTGGTTTAGCTTGCTGTGCTTCTAATCTGTGCCTTGTTTCTGCTTTCTGGTTCCTGAGTCATGGTTTTCGGATACGTCTTTGTGGTTGCCTGCCTGTGTTATGCCCCCGGTCTGTTATCTGGACTTTGAGTACTGAAATTCTCCATATAAAGCCAGTCAGCACTTGCGGTCTGCCTCAACCCCCTCATTACGCCTGTTTTTTATGTTTGTAACACAAATTATAAGATGTATAAAGCAAAGCATTACTTTGATTAAGCAATGCCTGAAAGTTATATTTTAATTATTTGCTGCGGGCCAAAAAACAACATTAGCTTTCATGAAGTACTAACTTACCTGCAGCTATACCTCAGACTTTATAGGCATTCAGAAGAGAACTAATGATCTGTCTTTGAACCTTTACGCTGATTAGAGTGAAGCTGTAAAGTACTGTATGTACAGTGACCTGGTTCAACAGCAGATAGCTCTGCCCCTGCTGCCCTAAGGGCAAGAGACTACATTTACTACAAGTCTCAAACACTTGATGTTTCTACATAATATGCATGTGTTTACAATAATCTAGCTTTTCAGAAAACACCATAAACAGTTACTCTAATAATGATGCAAATATCAGCGCTGGACCTAACTAATATTACTGCTACACAGCAATACTGAGCTTGGAAGGTGATCAGTTATGATCATTTTGAGCTCCTCTGTATGTGCAAAACGCTGATAAAAAGCACAAACGCTGATGTATTTATCACTTATCCATTTAGAGCCCACTCACTCTGGCTCTCCTCCACCTGCCACTCGTCTCTCTGTTCCGGTATAAGACGAATAATAATAAGACGATAGATGATATTGAAGATAATGAAATAGGCTTGGTTAAGGACAGATTGTGATGTGATGGTGTCCCTGATGGTGTAAAATCTGTGGTATAGTTACACTAACACTATTCCTCAGTAACTGTGAGTCCTATGATGGTTTCTGTGTCCTGTGATGACTAAAATGAACGTTAGACAGAGAGGCTGCGTCCCAAACAGCACAATCCGGAGCTTCACATACTACACTACTGAGAGCACTTTTAAACATCACTGAAGATCTCACCTGGTTGCAGGTTTAACACAACTGTTAAAAAAGGCACAACAACGGCTGCATTTCCTGCGAAGACTCAAGAAAACTGGCATGCCAGCCAGAATCCTGAGGAACTTCTACAGGTGCATAATAAAAAGTATTCTCACCAGCTCCATCATAGTCTGGTTTGGAAACTGCTCCACCCAAGACTGCAAGTGTCTGCAACAGTTGGTCAAGACAGCCCAGTCAATCACAGGAACGGCCCTGTTACCACTAGAGGACATCTACCACTCCTCAGAGTCCTCGGGAGGGCCAACAAAATCATTGAGGACAAAGCTCATCCTCAACACAACCTCTTCAGACCTCTCCCATCTGGCAGACGATACAGGAGCATTAAAACAAGGACCACCAGATTACAGAACAGTTTCTACCTCCAGGCCATCAGAGCTCTGAACACCTCCCTGCCTCCAACAACCATTCTACCTCATGCTACTCCGCCACAGGCATATGACCAGTCCTGAGTAGTCCATGCTCAGTCCTCTCACCTACAAGATGACCACCAACACAGACTGCTTAACTACACAGACTGACCACCAGAACATTACAGACTGCTTAACTGCACAGACTTGTATTGGTCACTTTAAGTGCCGGCATTGAGCGCATGCGCACTGTATACCGTGAGCGAGAGAGGGAGTACAAAGCTAACTGTTATATAAGTATGGCACGCGGAATGGTTAGGAGTGGTCTTTGTAACCTCTATGTTCTGCTGCAGTGTTATCTGGGATTGTAACCACGAGGTGTGGGTGCTCCTCTGCCCAATAAATGGTGCAGTACTCCGAATGGCTGTGTCTCGCCTGGATTTCTTTATGGAGGTCGGGGAAAGCAGCTAACCCTCTGTTGCATCTCACACCCAACTACTATGTGCGTTACAGACTGATCACCAGAGCTGATTCAGTTGATCACTTCTAAATAAAGACCAGTATTATTCTCTTTATACTGCATATGATACATGTATACTTAATAAGGATACTTGATCTATAACTGGCTGCTGTTGCACAGTTCTGTCATTTGCACTAATACTGCATACCATACAAATGTTCTGCTCCTGTATCTTTCAGTGTATATAGCATATATTGTACATTTTCTTAATATATATACATACATACAGGGGTTGGACAATGAAACTGAAACACCTGGTTTTAGACCACAATCATTTATTAGTATGGTGTAGGGCCTCCTTGTGCGGCCAATACAGCTTCAGTTCGTCTTGGGAATGACATATACAAGTCCTGCACAGTGGTCAGAGGGATTTTAAGCCATTCCTCTTGCAGGATAGTGGCCAGGTCACTACGTGATGCTGGTGGAGGTTTGTCCTTCTTGGTGGTATGCTGACATTACCCTGGATACCGTGGCTCTTGATACATCACAAAGACTTGCTGTCTTGGTCACAGATGCGCCAGCAAGACGTGCACCAACAGTTTGTCCTCTTTTGAACTCTGGTATGTCACCCATAATGTTGTGTGCATTGCAGTATGTTGAGCAGAACTGTGCTCTTACCTGCTAACTGAACCTTCACACTCTGCTCTTACTGGTGCAATGTGCAATTAATGAAGATTGGCCACCAGGCTGGTCCAATTTAGCCATGAGACCTCCCACCAGACATGGGAACAAGTCACTAAGTTGCAAGTAACAAGTAAGTCTCAAGTCTTAACAATCAAGTCACGAGTCAAGTCCCAAGTCAATACAAGCAAGTCTCGAGTCAAGTCCCAAGTCAATACAAGCAAGTCTCAAGTCAAGTCCCAAGTCTTAAACTTCGAGTCCTAGTCAAGTCACCAGATGTCATTTCAATATTTCACATAACTGATGCAGCTGATTCATAGTATATTAAACTGACATAATCATAAATGTTTTTAAAGTTTGTATTTAGTATAACAAAAACAACTTGCATCATCTCAAACAGTTCAAACAACAAAGTGCTATTTTACTTAACAGGAACAAGTAGTGCAAATAAACAAAATTGTGCAGTAAACAAAGTACAAAGTACTTACTGTAATCTCTAATAGATATGTACTAAACGCAGTATGGAAAAATGAATGTGACATTATACCACAGTTTACAGCAACAAAAAGTCAAGGTTTATGGATTAAAAAAAAATTAGGAAAGGACAAGAATATCATATGATTCATGATATCATATGAGCTGTTTCAGTATGCTATAAATTTCTGTAAACAGGCTAACAAAGTACACTCATCATTGTTTCTCAACCCTGGCCCTGGAGGCCCACTGCCCTGCACTTTTTATTGTTTTCCATTCTCCCAACACATCTGATCCAACTAATCACCTCATAACCAGCCCATTACTGAGTTAAAATAGGTGTTGAAGCAGAAAAAAACACTAAAATGTGCAGGGCAGTGGGCCTCGAAGGCCAAGGTTGAGGAACACCACACTATAATGAAGTAGTAGAACACATTCCACCTACAGGAATTTTTAATGACATCACATTATAAACCCATAAGCGTTAATGTATGGAAAACATGTATCTCCATTTTTTGTCCATTTTGACTTTTATGCATAATTTGAAAACAGCGGCAGTCGTTTACACTGTGAGATCTACATGATGAATAGACCAACAGAAATGGCCCAAAATTGCTTAGAAAAACGTCTGGTTCCATTGACTTACATTAAAATTGAATGAGGTTTTTGGCCTCTCTTGTAAAGTTGCCATTTTGGAGATACTTGTTTTTCCTTGGACAGCGACGATATATATATATATATATATATATATATATATATATATATATATATATAACAGCATGTGTGAACTGTTGTGTTTGACAATTCACCACGTCGTGGCTGAGATGCTGTGGTTCCTAAACACTTTAATTTTCAGTAAAATCTCTCACAGTGAACGGTGTGAGAGAGGGACGAACAGAGGACAACAGCTTTGTTTACATTCGCTGTTGTTTATTATTATGTCGCTACGTTTGGTAGCTTGCTAACTGCTATACGCGAAATATACACAGCACAGACTTACTGTTCTTTGTGCAGCCTTAAATGTCGAGTTCGAAGTGGTTGCATCTCCATCTGTGATCTTGACCCCACGTCTTGCATACCGCAGTTCGTCTTTTATTTACTACATTATAATCTTTGTAGTTGAACAGGATTATTTTTGGGAGCATGTTACTCGTCTTCTCCGCACAAATTCAACACTGGCGCCCCCCTCAAAGCTTCCCGTGATTGGCTGTACGGTTACGGCTTTACTTGTTGCTAGGTTACGGATCATTTAGGCTGAGCGGCTCAGCTCCCTAGCGTTACAGCGCCATTTAATATAAAATGATCCAGTTACGTGATTCAGTTTTACTTATTCATTATGTTAAAGTAGGGTTGTCAAGTCTTTTCGAGTCTTAAAGCTCAAGTCCGATTCCAAGTCCAAGTCAGTAAAGGTAAAGTCTAAGTCAAGTCGCAAGTCTTTAGTAATGTTGTCGAGTCAAGTCACAAGTCATCAGTTTAGTGACTCGAGTCGGACTCGAGTCCAAGTCATGTGACTCGAGTCCACACGTCTGCCTCCCACACTAAAATAACAGGTGTTTCAGTTTCATTGTCCAACCCCTGTATATCTTTCTTCTCTCTAGTCTTTCCTTTCTTATTTAGCACTTAGTATTTATATTGTAATTGTTTTGTACTTGTAGTCCGGAACGAGTGTCATTGTACAGTGCAACTGCTTGTTTCTCATATGACAATAAACGCTTGAATTTTGAATTCAATTACATGGGTTTTTTTTTATTTACACATAGAAGGGCGTAAATCTAAAGTCTGAGTCATTTCTTTGCATAAACACAGATGTGTAAACAAGCAATGTACACTAGTTTAAAATATGAAATGTAAACCTCCTATGTCTTGCTATCCAAACTGCTGTGTCTCCATAGATGTGTGGAAGAGACTATGCAAAACTGAAAGCAACACCAAAACAGCTGAAGTCTACAATAAGCTATTGTCCACTGTTCATTTTTTTTAAGACTGAAGGTCCAATTATTATCTTGTAACACCATCACATTATCAAGTCTCTGATTTATTAAACCGGTAGCGAACAGACAATTCTTATCGTTGACATATAGGCGGGCGTAAAGAGGCTTGTGAGACTTTGTGTTGTATTGAAGTGGTTGGAGCACCTCTGTAGTGGTAAGACATGTAGGGTGCTTTTAAAGTGGACACAGGAGAAATTTGTCAAAACACAGTTTGTATCACAGAGGCGTAAATGGGCATGCATAGCATGTACCCCCTCAAGAAAGAAGACAGTACAGAGTATGGACTGTGATGCCCTCAGCAATGTTCTGGGAAATTCTGGGCCTTTAAATGGATGTGAAAATTAATAAAGCACCTATCTAAACTTATAATTGACCAGGTACACCCCTTAATGACAAAGCTTCTCACTGATGTGGTCTCTTTCAGCAGAAAAATGCTCCCCGGCACACTGTACACTGTACACATTGTTCAGTAATGGTTCGTGGTAGATGACAAAGATTTGAAGGTGTTGTCCTGGCCTCTAAATACTCCAGATCTAATTCTGATCAAGCATCTGTGGCATTTACTGAAGAAACTGTTCCAATAGCGGACAAATTCACTTTAAGGTCTCACCAGGCACCTTCAGAGGTCTTGGAGAGTTCATGCCTTGTGGGGTTGGAGTTGTTTTGGTGGCACATGGATGACCATACATTAGCAGGCGGTTAAAATGCTTGGGTCTGTTATATTTACTGAGGGGTCGAAAAGTGTTTCAGCTTGATTTTAGAAGCTTACCGTAATGACAAACTTAGGTTCACAAAACAAAGGTGTGAAAAGAGGGGGAGAGTGTTACCTTGACAAGCACTAAACAGACACCAGCCTTAAACTGTCTACATATAACTAGAGTTATAAAGTGAATTTATTGAGAAAGATTGTGCAGTTAATGTGGTATCCCATGTAGTTGCTTTAATGTTGTCGCTGGACTAGACCAGGTGGTTGTTATGGTGTTGCTAGGCAGTGGCTACAATATTCCAAGTGGCTGCTATGGTGTTGCTAAGTGGTTGTGATAATGTTGCTAGAAAGTTGCTATAATGTCTCAGGTGCTTTTTGCTAGGCAGCTGCTATGGTGTCAGGACTGTTTACTGAGTGGTTGTTAAGGGTTGCTAAGTGTTTTCTAGGTGTTGCACAAAATGAATGGGAGTCCATGGGGGGAACAAGGGATAAATAATTGACACAGAGGAGTGAGGGTCAGTATGGCTGTGGATTAGAGTTTGGGAATCTATCTGTAGTGTATGAGTAAAATGTTTCTGTGCTAAAACAAAGCCAAAAAAAAAAAAAAAAAGTGGCCTGAGAACAGAGAGGAGTTCATTGTGTTTGTGATTTCTGTTCTAGCTAATTAGCCACAATGACAGCATCAACCATGTGAGGACCTGAAACTTGTTTTAACATGTTTACTTCAGGTAAAGTTATGAAGTCATATTTATTATCCTTCCTTAAAATCTAAGCATAGGCTGAGTGGTGGTACGAAATTTCCCCTGACCTCTGTACTGCAGTCATTTCTCACGCTCAGTTGTTTCCTTTGTGGTCTAGAGACTCGGGTATTACCCGGGTTAACACATTTCAGCTCTCATTCACACTTTATTTCCTCACAGATCTGCCAGTTACCCACTAATTCTCCCCCCACCATGACAGACCCAGGTGTTTGAACGTTACACTAGTAGATGGTCCTTTCTTCTTTGACCCGAAAAACACAACATCCACTATTTCCACAAGCCATCTCGACGGTAATGAACAGTGATTATTGACAAGAGTTTGTCTGTTCATGTGGTGATATCTCAGAGCCATGCAGGTGTTTAAGGGAGTGATGTGTGAGGGATCAAAGGCCATAGGCATTCAGCTATGGTTTTCAATATTGGCTCTCTTCCAGATTCCTTGAAACATTATTATGCACCATAGAGAATGAAATACCTAAAATCTTTGCAGTTGTTGTTGTTGTTTTTGCACTATTGTCCTGTTCTTATTAAAATACAGATTAAGTGTCATAGTTTTCTGTTTCATGTATTTTACATTTTATTGAATTAAGATTTAAGATCTGTATATTAAATTAAAAGTGATGTTGCAGTTTTGGGGGAAAAAAGGGTCAGAGCTACCTCTTCTCTACTGGGCACACTTGCTGTAGAACCACAGGAAGCATGTGTTATTTAAAGCATGGTGTGACTGGCGGAGTGCTGTGGTGTGTGCTTCCAGAGTTGAAGAGAACTTCTGTCTTTTCTCTGGTGAGAAACTGGTGGGAAAGGGTTTGTTCTCTTTCTTTACTTCTCGCAACATTGTTATTCACATTTACTGTTGAAATGAAATGCTAACTATTGAAACTACCCACCATATGGTTTCCACCTCTGTGCCAAAGGAGGGCATAAAAATGATATAAACATTTGATGATTTACTAAACAACAAGCAAATACATAACCCCAAAGTAGTCATTGCTCCATGTTTGTGATTTTAACTTGTCAACCCCTTCCTAGTTACAGTACTCTTAATTTGATAAATGTTTATATGTTTATAAAAACTAATATGCAAGATCTAATCAGTTTAGCATCATATCTTCTAATTCATTTCTAGACTATTTATGCCGAAAGGCATGTATGTTGACTATAGAAAGAGCATTACTCACACCACCAATGATTGGGCACCAGCCTACAACCACCTATAAATGTGTATATCAAATGAGGAAGTGAAAGTGAGACCCATGATATTACTACTGAGTGAGATCTGGGTTTGTGGTCTGACCTCAGTTCCAGTTGCAACATCATCAACTGATGAGAAACTGAAACCCGTCGATGCACTTTTTTAGAGTCAGCTTTAATATAAAAATGGTTTAATGGTAACAGGGCAGTCCAAAATCAGATTCACAAAAACAGGCCAGGTCAGAACCAGAAAAAGTGCAAACATTTACATGGACAAGGCATAAAACATACAAAGGCATATAGCAAAAGACAGTAAAATCAGGCAGACAAATCCAAAGGGCTAAGCAAAAACACAACCAGTCAAACACAGAACGGGCAAATAACAGGAGGAAGCTCCGTACATAACAAATACAAGTTAGTAATCCTTCACAAAGCGCTGAACAAACTGGGGAGTTTAAATACAAACTGAGGTAAAGAAGAACAGGTGAAAACAACCAGAACTCTGGCTGGGAGCTTCTAGGAATCTGTCTGTGATTGGGTGAAGGAGAGCATGTGACCATGAAATGTGACTGCTGAGGATCCTGGAAACTGAAGTTCAGAGAGTTGTTGTTAGTGGATGCACTAATTATATATTTATCCACATATGTGTCTGTATAGCTGGCTGAAGGCCACTGTAGTCTCTGTGTGTGTCACTGAATGGATTCCAAACTCCCTGGCCAATTAGCAGCACATACAAATACTTAACAGTGCTGGAGAAACAGCGTGTTCAGTGTTTGGCATTTTCAGACCTCTATCCATCATCCCACATATTAACAAACTTACTTAAGATAACACTGGGAAACCATATTCCATATTCCCCTACATGTATGTCCTTTTAACCTGCTAACAATGATTTTGGGAATTTGTTTGAATGGTTGTGGAACTGGGCTCACATCTGTGGCTCAGACTGGTTTAGATTTGAAAGCAGTAATGAAAGTATTGAAGTAGAAATTAAGTATCTTGTGGTGTTCTGCAAGGCTCAATTGCAGACCCTTCACAATTTAATGTGTATATTCTTTTTCTTGCTGGTGTGATTGATAAAAACAAAAAATTTTTTAGCAGCCTGCAGAAACCACCTAGTTGTGTGTGGCTGCCTCAGAACTTCCTGCAAAATGATACCAATAAGGCTGACAGTTTGGAAATCGGACTCAAAGAAAACTACTGCTTTTAGACCCTGACTGTGAAGGTGGGAAAGTCTAGAATCTAACCATTATTGCTGACACTGATATACGGTCCTAGAATCACAGTAGTGATGTCAGTGAAATGTCACATCACATCAAATCACATCAAATCACATCACATCACATCACATCACATCACATCACATCACATCACATCACATCACATCACATCACATCACATCACATCACATCTCCAGAGTACAGCATTCTCTCTAATGTTGAGTTTAGAATGCCCCAGCTAGAATCCTCAGATGCACCAGAACAACAGATCACATTACAATTCTTTTTAGAAAAATATAGTGATCATTAATAAAGGGGTGATCATTCAAGACCTTAACTTTGGTACCTGAAAACCTGATAGTACTTCGAAAAGAATCTTAAAATGATTACAATAATAATAAAAGATATTTATTATTAGGACATGTGCTTCTTTTTGCTTTCTCTTTCTTCCCTCCTCTTTCTATATTACTGTCTGTCTGTGTCTTTCTCTTTCCCTCTCTCTCTCTCAGGCGTGTACTTTGTGGGTAAGAGCACAGGAAATGTTAAGTGTTAAACACAGACTAGTCAGTCAGTCGTTGCTGGGTCAGGATGGAGGTCAGTTCACTCTCTGTGGCACTCTGTGAGTAAAGCTTCTCTTTATATCTGCATTAGAGTCAGTGCTGCTGTATGAAGCTGCTGATAAAGTAATGGTGTGTAGTTCAGCTGCTCTACAAGCTTTTATTAGATGTTAAAGTCAGTTAAAGTATCAGGAGTTCCAGTTTCAGGTACTCTGATGATGAGCTCCAGTCTGGTCTTGTTGTGAGAGGTGGTGAACTGATGAGAACTGAGTACAGAAAGAGTGTATCTAGACTTTTTAGACTATATGGTGTGACTACATTCCACTTACTGTTTCTAATGTAGGATGAATGTATGTTCTGTAGGGTTAATAATTGTACTGAGGAGAATCTGAAACAGACTAAGAATATTTTACACAAGCAGCATATAAATCTCTGCTACAAACTAAAACATACACTGTGTTTGAGCGGTTAGTGTATGTGGATTATTCAGCCTAAAGTGTCTGTACTTACCTCACAGTGGGGGTCTGTTATAACAGGCCGAGGGGCTAACAGGTGTAATAGCTAGAAAAGTCTAGTAAATAAATTTGTAACTACCAACTATAAAATCAAATACAAACTCTACATGTGAACTTTAGTCTGATTATCTTTCACTAGTCAAATAACTCACTTTGTTGATTTTTGTCGAAGTGAATACGGGTTCTCTATGAGTCTCTACTGAGAACACCTTTCTCCACACTTTAATACATTTAATACAAATTACTAATTATTTGAATTTTACAAATTGTTAAACAAATAACACAAAATGCTACAAGGTTTATTGTATGTTTTATATTTTGTGTGACAAATGAATACAAATCATGCATTAAAATATCCAGAAAAATGTGATTCATGTTATATATTACAAATATGAAAAATGTAACTGACCAATCTGAATATTACAGTATGTGTAAGTGACTCTGATGATGTTGTAGCTGGTTTTCTATGTGAGATGAAGTCAGTTTAGTCCATTTAGTGTGCACGCAATAAAAACAACTTACATAAACCAGTAAACCTGCTCCAACTTCACCACCAGCAGCCTGATCAGGTCACTGTTTAGTAGTACATGAGTTCACAAATCACGGTCTTATAAAACTGTGTAAAATATAAATCTCCAAAACCAGAAAAAATGTATTTTATATGGGTAAACCGTATGGGCTCAAGTGTTTTTAGGAGCTTCTCTGTTTTATGATTGTTTTTCAGAACTCAATTTTCTGAATTTAACCAGAATTGGACTTTTTTCTAATTTAGTTTTACGTTCTCACTTTGCTGTGTCCATCCCAAATCTAAACTGGAATAACTTACTGTACTGAAGTACTTATACACTCAAAAATTCCAAATATTATTTAATATATAATAATATATAATATATTTATTATTATTAGACAATGAAAGTGACCATTTTTGTTCTTGTGCTAAAAGCAGGCTTGTGATATTAATGTGACTTTTTCAGTGCTTTATTTTTTTTTATTTTTTTATATGTGCATTGGTCTTGTGTTATTTGTTCTGATCATGGTAACAGCTGATGGTAATAGTAGTCATGGTGATGGTGAACAGTGAACAGTGTGTATGTGATGTTGATGGTGATTATTACTCACACTGTCTGATTGGATCTGATTCTCCAGCTGCTCACGGCCTTTTCAGACTGATCCATTCTACATGTGGTAGCAGCTGATATTCCACACTAATGCATCATGTTCTCTGTTTCTCTCCTCCTTTAGTGCTGATTGTACTCGTCCACTGTGGACACACTCAAGGTGAATCATTACATGAACATCTCCTGCAGTATTTCACTATATTTCCTCTACACTTACATTCACATCTTATTCTCCATATTTAATACGCTAACATTACCATAACCTGTGTGAGTCTATAAAGTCACACATGTGTGAGTCACAAATAAGTCTCAAGTTTTAACCTTAAAGTCTCAAGCAAATCCCAAGTTAATGTGTGAAAATTCAAGCAAGCCAAGTCAAGTGCTGCTATACAGAACTGAGTTATAATTTTTCATGTCTTCTTGGTCTTTTCACTAATCTGTCGAAGGTGTTTCTCATTTGACACTACTTCAGTGTATTCCTGTTACAGTGAATAAAAAGCCAGAGCCAAATAGTCAGGTGAAACAATTACATGTACCAAATGAAAATCTTAGTTTTATAAAACATATGTAAACATCTGGAGTTTTAATCTTTATATAAAAAATACTGAGAGAGTGAGGCAGGTGCACCACTAGCAGTTGCTAATAACTGGAACATCGTTAGAGAGGAATTTATAGGACCTGGTGTTATTTAAACTACAGATATTTAGTTTGATTAGTTCCTGAGTGTTGAAGTGAGTGCTATTACCATAGTCAGATTCAAGAAGTTCTTGTGGTGGCTGCAAATGAGTCAAAGAGAATGATTGTAAAATGTAAAATTGATTAAAATGTAATCATGGTATATCTTACAAAACTAAAGGATGTGCTATGTTCGTCAGATTGGCATCTGCGATACAAGCAATATTAGATCTGTGCCATCTGGATGTCTTACAGTGGTAGTTTATTAAATAATAAAATAAAACATGGCAGCTTTCATAAGTATTGATATATATTTATATATGTGTGCAATTCAGTCAAGCTTATCTTACCAAGCTAAAGGTTGTAGTATGTTTATCAGATGGGTATCTGTATACTGCAAGCAGTATTAGATCTGTATGTCGCACATTAGTAATTTAATTAAAATTTGATTACAAATTAACTAAAATTCTGTTTTATAATTAACTAAATCAGGTGTTTGAACACTACAATTTTAGATCTGTCATCTTTTTGTCTCACAGTAGTAGTTTATTAAATCTAAAAATGAAAAAATGGTACAGGTATATCTTACCAAACTAAAGGTTATAGTATGCTAGTATGCCTGTCAAATGGGCCTCTGTCTATAATGTATGTACTTCACACTATCTATCTGTGTATTTTTGTGCGTTTCAAGTCTTTATAAAAAACTTAATGTTAGATTTAAGATTTTTAAATCATTGTTGATCCCACAGTGGGGAAATTTAGTCTCCGCATTTAACCCATCCGTGAAGTAAAACAACACAAACACACTCACTAGTGAACACACTAGGGGGCAGTGAGCACACTTACCCAGAGCGGTGGGCAGCCCTATCCACGGCGCCCGGGATGCAGTTGGGGGTTAGGTGCCTTGCTCAAGGGCACCTCAGTCGTTACTGTAGGCTCAGGGAATCGAACCGGCGACCCTCCGGTCACAAGGCTGGTTCCCTAACCTCCAGCCCATGACTGCCCCAAAATTAACTAAGTTAGCTAATCTTTGACAAACAAACACGGTCTTGTAGCTTTCTGTGTTGGTTGTGTAGTGACGGATGAAGTTGGTCTTGGTGGTCGTGGCACTTATGTTTGACCTACAGACCCTCCATTTCACTGTTCTCTTTACTACTTTCATCCACAACACAGTCCTCTAATCCTAACCTCACTCTTTCAGGCATAGCCGCTTCATGATACGGGGTGCTATCTATGCTAGCCTACTGCGCTCTGATAGGTTGCCAGGTTTGCACGTGATGCAACAGAAATCACTAAAATAGAACATTAATTCCAAAAATCATTCTAGCATTAACAGTGCAAGACATTTGGATGTATGTATACATTCACAGTGTATCTACTGACTGTTTAACAGTGCCCCCTGTTGGGGAAAAATATGTTAATGCAACTATATTCTTACATACGGGTTCTAGAACATTCAATACTCATCCAACAGAGATAACCAACACGTCTATACAGAGGAACACACTTTATGCTTCATTAACTCACAATTTACCATTTAAACCAGACAGTAATGCTGGATAGATAGATAGATAGATAGATAGATAGATAGATAGATAGATAGATAGATAGATAGATAGATACTTTATTGATCCCAGAGAGAAATTCAGACATCCAGTAGCAGATATACAAAGTACACAGAAGTAACAAGAAAAGCACAAGGTAGAGACAAAGATACACTATAAAGTATGAAAGTATGAAAAATAGAGCCCTTAGTGTCTGTGTAAAGTCCTTTAGTGTCTGTGTAATGGAGGTAGTGGTATACCATTTGCTGTGCATATTGAGACGATGGCTGTTGTCAGCCATACAGAGAGTGCAAGCACGCAGTAATATAAATAATTTAGCAGTGCAGAATATGTACACAGTGGTACAGAATGGGGTAGAATAATAAAATATAAATAGATATAGGGCATTTAGGAGGGAGTGTGTTCAGTGATGAGGCTGTGTCCATTGGAGTGACCGGAACGAAAGATGTTAATGGAGAAGCCTCTACTCTTAACTAGTTTACACAGGAAATAATCAGCTCACATTAGGTCACAGACACATACTTCACACACAAAAGGTGAATAAGGGGAGAAACACAGGACCTGTTGCCAAGCTTTAATGAAGTATGCTTTTAGAAACGGCCTTTCCAACATATACGGCTGAATAACTCTTATACAGCCAAGTGAAGAGGTAAACAATAATCATATATATCTGTCTCAAATAGTACAACATTACAGGAATATAAAATTAACCTCTGTGTACATAAACTACCATTCCCCTTGGCAAATGTCACTAAATTCCTGATCCTGGTTACAGCCCTGTAGATAATAACACACCTTTTATAAATAAAACAATTACACATTTTAATTTAAGCTAGAGTTATCTAATAACAACAGTTCAAAGATTTAAAAGTTCTTATAACAGTCTGAAAAAGCTTTTTGAATTAATAAGTACATTAAAAGAACATTAAACTCAATAATCTCAAAACATGAGATCAGGATTATAAACTACTTATACTGTAGAGAGAAAAGCAGCTTCACTAACTTCATCATTTCACACCAACAGGTACAATCAAACCGACTATGAGGGTGGAGCCTCAGAGCTCAGTCTACACTGGAGACACAGTTACTCTGACTTGTGAGCTGCCGCCGCCTGCTACATGGACGATTTACTGGAAGAAAGACTCTGCATATATATTCCCATCTCAGAACACATACAGAATAACAGTGTCTGATCCAGGAGAGTACCAGTGCGGAGCAGGCAGGGGAGATGTTTATACAGAGTACAGTGATCCAGTCAGGATTACAGTGAGAGGTATGTCATTTTTCCTGTTTCCATTTTAAAAAACTGCTTGATTTTAAAATTACTATGTAAAAATCTTATAAAAATAATAAACAATAATCTGTGAAGTTTTAAAATAATTTCATTAATCTTCAGAATTTATATGGAACATTCCACCAAATCACTTCCAAACCTTGGTCCTAGTGTAAGAATCAAACATACAAACCATACATTAAAGTATTCAGACGTGATGATTATGTTTTAATCTATTTAAAGCCAGGCAGTATTGAGATTGTGATAAGACAAATTTTACAGTATTTTACAGTTGACAGTATTTTACAAAAGTAAGTACACCCCTCACATTTTTGTAAATATTTTATTATATCTTTCACTTGGACAACACTGAAGATATGACACTAATACAATGTGAAGTAGTCAGTGTACAGCTTGTATAACAGTGTAAATTTGCTGGGCCCTCAACATAAGTCAACATACAGCCATTAATGTCCAAACCGCTGCCAAACAAAGTAAGCAGACCCCTAAGTAAAAATAACCAAATTGTGCCCAATGTATCAATATTTTGTGTGGCCACGATTATTTGCCAGAACTGCCTTAACATGGAGTTTACTAGAGCTTCAGAGGTTGCCACTGAAATCCTCTTCCACTCCTCCATTATGACACCACAGAGCTGGTGGATGTTAGAGACCTTGCACTCCTCCACCTTACGTTTAAGGATGCCCCACAGATGCTCAGTAAGGGTTTAGGTCTGGAGACATGCTTGGCCAGTTGAGCCCCTTTATCCTCAGTTTCTTTAGCAAGGCAGTGGCTGTGTTGGAGGTGTGTTTGGGGTCATTCGTATACAGCTCTTCTCTGAGTATAACTTTTTACTTAATATTAGCTAAATAAATAATTATTGTATTTGATAAGGAGAGATGAAAATTCATTTCACCAGAGATGACGATCGTAATTCTTATTTTTCACCCAGTATTTTCTAAGATGTGCGCCGCTTGCCCCTACTATTCACACTATTTCCCATGACGACAAGAGAGAAGTCATCTTAGTTTACTTTGTGTTAGAACTTCTGGTGCGGCTGCTGATCCATTGTTATAGACTACAACCACAGCGATAACAAACATACAACATGAGTAGTATAACACGCACAGTTAGGGGATGTCACTGTAACTGGAAGAAGAGGAGTATTCTGCTTGAACAGCAGTGTTGTGAACACAAAAAACGAGTGTGGTGGGGTACCATATAACTTACCCCCACCGGTATCTTCAGTGCACTAGAGGTTTACAGTTTAGTCGCACACTCCCTACTACATCCTATTTTCATGCAGATTTAATACACTAGTAGAATGTAATGTACTATTTTAAATACTGCCAATGTGCCCCAAAGTCTGAAAATAAGACTGCAGTGTTAAGGATTGTACCTATTGAAACACACATTTTCTGCCATTAGGTACATTTATTTTTAGTGTTTAAATAAAATTATTATTTTGTGTGTAAACTGGTTAGTGCTTGCTAGTCATCTACTGGCGAGTGATTTTAAGTTCAAAATCATCATGCAAAAACTCACTCCTAAAACTTTGTTAAGATTTGTTGTTATGAATGTTTAGAGTGTTTGACAAAGTGAAATGTTTAATCGTTTGTTTCAATAAAATGAACAGACATAAGATATATACTCATTCAAAGCCACTGAAGTCCTGATTTGTTTGAATGTTGACATGTTTGTTCAGAGAGAGTGTAAAATATTTAACAGTATTTCTCATCTTTAAACAGAGAGACCAAAAGCTACAGTGAAGGTCCAGCCAGCTGATCATGTACTGGTGGGAGAGAGAGTCACTCTGACATGTGAAATAGAAAGTGGAGATTACTGGAATTATGAATGGTATAAGAATAATAATCCTCTCAATGCTGCTAAAAGGAAGGAATATGAAATCTCTAATGTTGGTCAGTATCATGCAGGTGTTTATACCTGTAAGGGAACACAGTCAACAGGTCGACTATACACCCACACCAGTGCAGCTGTTACACTGACTGTATCAGGTGAGTGTGGAGTCTCTCTCTCTGTATTTCTATGATTAAGAGTGCAAAGTGTAGATATTGTGTATGTTCCATATTGTCTCTTTCTTGAATAGTTAAATGTGTGGTAGGATATTCCAGACTTAAAGAATTCAAATTAGCAATGGTGTTTTAATCCGGGCTATTTGGGAAATTTGGAGGATATTGCAAAAGATCTGTTACCCATACAAATCAGCTAAACTACGTACTTCTCTAATAAAAGTCCCTCTCGAATGGGACGTGTTGATCAAGAATCACTTCCAGACAATACTAAAGGAAATTACAGAATTATCCTCAGCTTAGCTGGCGGGTGTAAGAATATAAGTGGCAACAAACCGTTTTTATCATTCCCTCCATATTCTAATCTTGTACAGTATCTAACTATGCAGCAGACCCATCAGAAATCTCACTATTTTGTCTCTTCTGACATCCCAACCACAGTGTTTGAATGACATTAGTGCTTCATTGATAGTTAAAATATAATTTCAACAATCACAAATACAATTGGCTTTGGCAGAGCTGAAGAAGAAAGATGATGAAATTTAATCTAGTGTAATTATAATTTAATTCATTTTTGACACATAAGGTTCTTACAGGAAAAAGAAATATTAAAAAATGCTTTTCAAAATGTAAATTTTCAGCCATAATATACAGAAATGCATAAGCACACACCCATTTTGCTTTCTTATTACCTGAAATGAAATGTAATCATAAATACAGAATTCAATTAGCACTTTTACGTTTGCATCTGATTATGAAAAAAGTCTCTCTCTCTCTCTCTCTCTCTCTCTCTCTCTCTCTCTCTATATATATATATATACAGTTGAAACCAAAAGTTTACATACACTATATAAAAGGACACATATGCATTTTTTTCTCACTGTCTGACATGAAATCAGAATAAACTTTTCCCTTTTTAGGTCAGTTAGGATTACCACAATTATTTCAATTTGCTAAATGTTAGAATAATGAGAGAGGAATTTTTTTAAGGGAATTTTTATTACTTTCTTCAAGCTCAAAAGTTTAAATACACTAAGATTACTATGCCTTTAAACCAGGGGTACTCAACTACAAATTGAAAAGGTCCACTCACCAAGTTTCCAAAGTTTCCAGGGTCCGAAGCCGTCGCATATCCAAAATTTGAACTCCAAACGAAAAAGATGATACATCCAGAAGGAACATTTGAACTATGTACACAGGTTCTGTCCAAGTTAGTGTGAAAAGTTGCACTTCTTCTGTGCCACCAGTTCTTTAAACTTTGGCACAAAAGGTGTGAGAGCCAGGCGTAGGCACTGGTGCAAATGTTCATTGGTGAGTTTGCCCCTGTGTTTGTTCTTCACCATTGTCATTGTTGAGAAGGCTGACTCGCAGGAGTAAGTGGAAGGAAACATAGTAAGAATCTGGAGGGCCATTTTCTGCAAGACACCTGCAGGGGCCATCTTTGTCCAGAAGGTGGCAGGGTCGCAGAGAGTTTCCTGCAGGGCAAGGTTTTCTTGAAGCTCAATTAGCTCTGTTTGTAGAGAAACAGCACTAGCCCATGGGCAGACCTTCAGGGCTTCAGTTGAGAATTCTGTCACATTTTTCACCAGGAATGGATTTTCAACACACAGCAAGACCTGTTTTCCCAGGGGGAAATCTCCAAACCGGGTTTTAAAATTTGCAATCAACTTGTCCACAAATTCCACATAATTGTAGTGTTGTGGCTCTGCAGCTTGGCTTTTCAGATTTGGGAAGTGAAGTAGGCTTCCCTCCTGTAGGTCACTTTTGTAGATTCCCAGCTTCCTTTGAAAAGCACGGATAGCTGACATGAGGTCACACACTGTGTTATTTTTGCCCTGGAGCTTCAAATTCAAATCATTGAGGTGGGAAGTGATGTCTGTCAAAAATGCAGCAATTTCCATTTTTTCATTGTTTTGGAGAAATTCCACATATGGTTTTGCTTTGGGACTGGTCTGATTCAGTAGAAATGTTTCTAACTCTTTCCGCAGTGCCCAAAAACGCTCCAACACCTTCCCCTTACTAAGCCACCTGACATTATTGTGGAGAAGTAAATCATCAAAATCTGCATCCACATCTGTGAGGAATGAGCGAAGCAGACGATGCTGCAAAGCAGAGGACGCCCTCAAAAAGTTGATGAGCTTCATCACTGTTGTCATGATTTCTGAAAACTCCTTCCCCAAGCTGGCACACAAAACCATCTGATGAATGACACAGTGGTATGCTATGAGGTCAGGGTGATGTGCCTTTAAGAGGGAGACTAGTCCTCTCTCTCTCCCAATCATACTTGGGGCTCCATCAGTAGCAATTGAAACAACATGCTTCAGGTCTATGCCTTGGTCTTGCAACATCTGCATCACTGCATCATAAATGTCACTGCCTCTTGTATGGCCAAGAAGGGTTTTGAGACCCAGGACATCTTCGAAAAATTCACCCTTTTCTGGGTCAAAAAATTTGACGAAACACCATTAATTGGGCTTGATCAGTGTTGTCAGTGGATTCGTCCAAAGACAATGAAATGCAATTAGCATTTTTCACCGCAGTTTTCATTTGGTGCAATAAATCATCTGCGAGCATTTCGGTTCGTCTCGCTGCAGTGGAATCAGAGAGGGACATTTGGCTTATTTTTGTAGTTATGTCATCTTTAAATTGGGTTCCGTCATACAGAGCTATCGCTATCTCATTCATGCATTCCTTCACAACTTCGGCGTCCGTGAATGGTTTTTTATGCTTGCCCAAGACCCATGCCACTCGTAGTGACGCTTCAGTCGTGCGCTCTTGCTGTGTTGCTGACCTGACTATCACAGTTCGTGACGCTTCATATGATTCAAGCATTTGGTTTATTTTTGTGGTTCTCACCTCGCTCGTTTGGGGGTAGTTTTTTTCGAAGTGCCCATGCTTTGTTTCATAATGTCGCTTCACGTTTGAACTTTTGATTATGGCTACCGTCTCATTGCAGATCAGACACATCGGTTTCAGACTCCCGGCAGGCAGGACAAAAGCATATTTCTCTGTCCACTCCGCCTTAAACTCTCGGTTTTCCGAATCCACCTTTCGTTTCTTCTCCATCTTAGAGCAAGCCATATTTAATTCCGTTTGCTGAAAACTGAAACTAGGCCAAATCACTGACTGATACGTGCACCCGCCTCATGCTCGTTGCTTCGCTCAGTTGCCATAGTGATGAAGCAACTAGGCCTACTAGAAATATCATGTGACAATAATTAGGCTACGCCTGAAACACTTTTAAAAGTAGGCCCTATAATGAATAGCCTATAATAATAATAATAATAATAATAATAATAATAATAATAATAATCTTTATTAAATACTGATTTGTTCTCGGTCCGGACGACATTGCATTTGGGTCCGCCCCCGGACCGAGATCCGCCAGTTGAGTACTCTGCTTTAAACAGTTTGGGACAGCCCATATGATGATGTCATGTCTTTGCAAGCTACTTATAGGTTTATTGGCAACATCTGAGTTAATTAAAGACACACCTGCGGATGTATTTTAAGGCACACCTGAAACACGCTGCTTCTTTGAGTAACATCATAGGAAAGTCGAAAGAAATCAGCCAAGATATCAGGAAGAGAATTGTGGACTTGCACAAGTCTGGTTCATCCTTAGGTGCAATTTCCAGATGCCTGAAGGTGCCTCGTTCATCTGTACAAACAATTATACGCAAGTACAAAAAAGATGGTAACGTCCGGCCATCATACCGCTCAGGAAGGAAAAAGGTTCTGTGTCCCAGAGATGAACGTGCTTTGGTTCGAAGTGTGCATATCAACCCAAGAGCAAAAGCAAAAGACCTTGTGAACATGATGGCTGAAGCTGGTAAGAGTGTATCATTATCCACAGTGAAACGAGTTCTGTATCGACATGGGCTGAAAGGCCACTCTGCCAGGAAGAAGCCATTACTCCAAACGAAACATAAAAAAGCCAGATTAATGTTTGGAGACATGTCCTGTGGTCTGACGAAACCAAAATTGAACTGTTTGGCCATAATGACCATCGTTACGTTTGGAGGAAAAAGGGGGAAGCTTGCAAACCTAAGAACACCATCCCAACTGTGAAACACGGGGGTGGCAGCATCATGTTGTGGGGTTGTTTTGCTGCAGGAGGGACTGGTGCACTTCACAAAATAGATGGCATCATGAGGAAAGAACATTATGTGGAAATACTGAAGCAACATCGCAAGACATCAGCCAGGAAGTTAAAGCTTGGGCGCAAATGGATCTTCCAAATGGACAATGACCCAAAGCATACTGCCAAACTGGTTACAAAGTGGCTTAAGGATAACAAAGTTAATGTTTTGTCTTCATGTGCGAGCAAGGCGGCCTACAAACATGGCTCAGTTACACCAGTTCTGTCAGGAGGAATGGGCCAAAATTCCTGCCAACTATTGTGAAAAGCTTGTGGAAGGATATCCAAAACGTTTGACCCAAGTCATACAGTTTAAGGGCAATAGTTCCAAATACTAATGAAATGTATTTAAACTTTTGAGCTTGAAGAAAGTAATCAAAATTGCCTTAAAAAAATTCCTCTCTCATTATTCTAACATTTAGCAAATTGAAATAATTGTGGTAATCCTAACTGACCTAAAAAGGGAAAAGTTTATTCTGATTTCATGTCAGACAGTGAGAAAAAAATGCATATGTGTCTTTTTATATAGTGTATGTAAACTTTTGGCTTCAACTGTATATATACATATATCACAAAATATGTTTCTCATCTCATCTTTAAACAGAGAGACCAAAGGTTACAGTGAAAGTCCAGCCAGCTGATCATGTACTGATGGGAGAGAGAGTCACTCTGACATGTGAAATAGAAAGTGGAGATTACTGGAATTATGAATGGTATAAGAATAATAATCTTCTCAGTGATGCTAAAAGGAAGGAATATGAAATCTCTAATGTTGGTCAGGATCATGCAGGTGGTTATACCTGTAAGGGAACACAGCCAAACGGCCGCATATACACATACACCAGCGCAGCTGTTAAACTGACTGTATCAGGTGAGTGTGGAGTCTTTCTTTCTGTATTTCTATGATTAAGAGTGCAAAGTGTAGATATTGTGTATGTTCCATATTGTCTCTTTCTTGAATAGTTATATGTGTGGTAGGATATTCCAGAAGAATTCAAATCCAAATGCAATCGTGTATTTCTGATTACATTTGTCATGTGAGTGCAACATTTAAGACTTAATATGCAGTGTTAAACATGTATTACCATTTAGATTTCTGTGTTTAACGGTTATTAAATTTAACATAGAAAGAAAACAAGCTACTTTAAATATGTAATTTGCTTAATTGTAATTGCACACTCTCACATACTAAAAACAATCACCTATTTCCAACCGCATTACATCATTGTTACACTGCCAGTGTTTGGTGTGAATTGCCTCCTATAATTCGCACAGGGCCTGCCTTTATTTTCTTTTTGTGACCTGCAAAAGGCAGGTGAACTATCAGCTAAAAACAGGGCTAGATCTGACCCATAATTCTTTAGTTTATGACAAGAAACTGAATTACAAGTAAAAAATTATCACAAAAGCACTTCTCACATGGCAACGCCTTTTCTGTCTTGTTCTGCAGCATTTGGTAAGTTGAATGAACACCCATTACTCGTCAAATTCTAAATACCAGTTAGCAGTACATCCAGGGTTGTACGATTTCTTCAATTATTCCCAGTCAAGACATTCAAACCTGCAAAAATACAAGAAAAAAACAACAACCAAAAAGTATCAAAGCAGTAGAAAGTCAGCATTTTGTTAATCTGCCAAAGCAAACTTCCTCCCACCAAATACATCTAAAACTGTAAACTGCCCAATCTTGCAACACTGAGTACACTGAGGTATTGTTCTGAAGTGCGGTTTCTGTCACATATTGCTGATATAAATTAGCAATGGTGTTTTAATCCGGGCTATTTGGGAAATTTGGAGGATATTGCAAAGATCTGTTACCCGTACAAATCAGCTAAACTACGTACTTCTCTGATAAAAGTCCCTCTCAAATGGGACGTGTTGATCAAGAATCACTTCCAGACAATACTAAAGGAAATTACAGAATTATCCTCAGCTTAGCTGGCGGGTGTAAGAATATCAGTGGCAACAAACCGTTTTTATCATTCCCTCCATATTCTAATCTTGTACAGTATCTAACTATGCAGCAGACCCATCAAAAAACTCACTATTTTGTCTCTTCTGACATCCCATCCACAGTGTTTGAATGACATTAGTGGTTCATTGATAGTTAAAATGCCATTTCAACTATCACAAATACAATTGGCTTTGGCAGAGCTGAAGAAGAAAGATGATGAAATTTAATGTAGTGTAATTATCATTTAATTCATTTTTGGACATGTAAGAGTTTTAGCTATAATATACAGAAATTCAGAAACACACAAACATTTTGTTTTATTATTACCTGAAATGAAATGTAATAATGAACACAGAATTCAATAAGCACATACATTTGCATCTGATTATTAAAAAAGTCCATAATACTGTAGGAGTGTATATATATATATATATATATATATATATATATATATATATATATGTATATATATATATATATATATATATATATATATATATATATATATATATATATATATATATATATATATGTCACAAAACATATTTGTCTTCTTTAAACAGAGAGACCAAAAGCTACAGTGAAAGTCCAGCCAGCTGATCATGTACTGATGGGAGAGAGAGTCACTCTGGCATGTGAAATAGAAAGTGTAGATGACTGGAATTATGAATGGTATAAGAATAATAATCTTCTCAGTGATGCTAAAAGGAAGGAATATGAAATCTCTAATGTTGGTCAGTATCATGCAGGTGTTTATACCTGTAAGGGAACACAGTCAACAGGCCGCATATACACACGCACCAGTGCAGCTGTTACACTGACTGTATCAGGTGAGTGTGGAGTCTCTCTCTCTGTATTTCTATCAGCAAGAGTTTAAAGTACAGAGTTCCATTGCTGCTAAATATTATTCTGCTGCGGATGCTTAAGAAAGAGCAGAGGAGGCTCAGCAGAATTCCCCTTTAAAATGTATGTTAAATCTCAATTATTTATTGTAGTTCATCTCATAAACACTGGCAACATCAGCTGATAGTAATAGTTTGCTTTTGTGTAAATTGTTTATTAGAGTTTGTTCACAGTCAGAATGTGAAAGATGAAGAAGAGCAGTGTACTGATTAAGTTTACAACACATCTGGAACAACATTCTCTATGTAAACTAATAGGGAGTAAACGCTTAACAAAAAAAGTTAATAATACTGTAGGAGTATATATATATACATATATCACAAAACATGTTTCTCATCTTTAAACAGAGAGACCAAACGCTACAGTGAAAGTCCAGCCAGCTGATCATGTACTGATGGGAGAGAGAGTCACTCTGACATGTGAAATAGAAAGTGGAGATTACTGGAATTATGAATGGTATAAGAATAATAATCTTCTCAGTGATGCTAAAAGGAAGGAATATGAAATCTCTAATGTTGGTCAGGATCATGCAGGTGTTTATACCTGTAAGGGAACACAGTCAACAGGCCGAATCTACACACACACCAGTGCAGCTGTTAAACTGACTGTATCAGGTGAGTGTGGAGACTTTCTCTCCTCATTTCTGCTATTGACAGTCCTGTGCAAAATCAGATTTCATGCATTTCACTCTCAGTCAAAACAGCCATAAAGTAGGTTTAGAAATTATAATTTTTTTTGAGGGGGGAAAAAAAAATCTGAAAATTTGAAAATGCCAAAGCTATAACAATTAAAGCCTAAACTATCTCTGTCAATCAATGTTTAGTGTTTACTGTGTCTATGTACTCTTTCCTTTATCAGAGCTTCTATTCTTCATTCATTTCCCTTACCTATAAACATTGTATCATGGTTAATAAAAAAAATTAAGAGCCGGTTTAGGAGACCACTTCCTATTTGTCCTCCTGTATCAAAACCGTGATTGTAAAACACCAGAGGGAGCCTGCAACAAGACCTAAATGAATGAGTGTAATTAGAGCTACAAGTACAAAACTTTACCAGGAGTTTCTATAAAATTTAGGAAGCCTAATTGTGAAAATAGTTGCACCCAGAACAAATCCACTGACAGGAATAAACTGGTGTGTATGTTTGACATCATGAGACATCCAAATGACTCAAGTTTCATGCTTTGTCCATGGACCTTATCATTCTGTACCTGACTGACCCAACAGCCACGGTTGTGGACATTTAGCAAGCAGTGAGTTATCCGGTTAGTGCCAGCAGATGGCTGCATGACACAGGACTACATCCACACAGACCCTAATAACAACTGCCCTCAATGCCACGTCAACATCAACACTAAAGACTGAAATGGTGTTGTGGCACATTGTCATGGAGGTCATCTTTGATGATGAGTACTGCTTTTGTCTTGGTGGAGATTACAAGCCAGAATCCGGGTCTGGAGGCACTGTGGGCAGCACAGTGAACTTTTTTTTGTCACGTGCCAGACATTTAAAAGGCTTAGTGTCACTACACCTTCACCCCATCATGAAGTCTGCAGGAAATGTGTGAGAGTCTGTGGATTAAAGGACATAAGCTTTTAGAAAAGGACAGGATCATAAGATGATGTAAAATGGGTGAGGTGCATATATATTTGAACTGATGACTGTATGGAATGAATGGTGAGCTTCTATCCAATGGTCCTCTTCTGCCAAAGCAGCTCATCTCTGGGGACAAGCTTAGGAAGGCAACAGATGAGGGCCTCAGAAGTCACTCTCACTAACATTATGAACGTACATGAGCTGCTATTATAAACTGTAGCTAGAGTTCAAAAGCTCTTAGAAGGTATCAGTAGTCTTATGTTTAGCATTATTATATTTAAAAAAATGTTTACGCATATACAAACTATAATTTTGCTCAAATTCCTCATATTAAGCCATTAGAACTTCAAATCCAGTTTAGTGTTAATGACTACTGTGTCCAAACCGCTAGAATCCTTACAGAATCTTTAAGTTACATTGTTAAATGTGTTTGATCTGTAAATACATGCATCTACTTATAGCTTATTGAGAAGATCATGTGGAGGTCAACTCATTGTTATCAGTAATTATTAATTAATTAATTAATTCATTCATATATCTAAACCACTTATCCTCCTGGCTTGCAGAAATATTAAAATATGAGAAATTCCTATCTACTTTGTACATCAGTCAAATTTTCAGCTCAGGCGGCTTCATAACACGCTTAATAGAAAATCTAGAATCACATTGAGGGGATGTTTGTCACCAAGCTCTTAAGTTTGGCAATTTTATTGTCACTGTTTGTCTATGAAGATTGCTTTCTATATGCATATTTTCTTCCACCTGATAGCAGTAGGTGCGGCCAAAACACCTGAACCCACATGCTGTTTGGAAATATACCATATGACCATAAGTATTGAGACATCTTTCTAAATTGTGGGTTCAGGTGTTTTGGCCACACCTACTGCTATCAGGTGGAAGAAATTAAGCATATAGAAAGCAATCTTCATAGACACTGACAATAAAATTGTCAAACTTAAGAGCTTGGTGACAAACATGCTGGTACAATCTATCTGCATCTATAATGAACACTATCACAAAATCATAGGCCACAAAAACCTCATGGATCAAGGTCATCAACTGCTGAAGCGCATAGAACCCATAGAGGATATCTGAGCTGGCTGAGTGTTTCACTGAGGGCTGTGGGTAGTGGGAGTGAAGATGAAACCTGATATTTTTATTGGCAGAAGCTCTCTAGTTTGTTTGTTTCTTCCCATGGCTGACCAGTGTGATATATTTAACAATCTGAAGAGGCAACTATTCTTGTTTTCATACTTATAGCCTTCAGTCAAGCTCCACTATTGTGTTTTTTTACTCTGAGAAGACATCTCACTACTGAGGGCTACGAGGATGTGTAACTCAGTAAAAGCACATGTACATATAAATCTACATCTTTCTCTCTCCAGCTGCAGGTTCTGGATCTACTGGTGTAGCAGTAGGAGTGGCAGTGGGACTGAGTTTAACCGTATTCCTCATTATCATACTGAGTCTGGTTTACTACTGCAGGAAGAGGACAGGTTTGAAAACATGCACTCTGTCCTGTATCAGCATGTTCTGTATGTACTGTTACTGACTTCAAAGTACAGTTTGCGTATCTAATATAAAATGCTTCAAAAAGCATATAACCTGAAAAAGCATGTGAGCTCAGTTTTTACGTTCTCTATGGAGGAGCAGACTTCCGGTCAAAGCCAAAATCTGTCAAGGCCTGTGGGTCCCTTTCAGGAACCACACTGCTGCAGGGCTGTAGCATACTGCACCACCAGCATTCTCAATAGCGTTCAGATTTCACAAAAGTTCCTAAAATATCTTACCTTCTATGTAATATGTTGTGGTCACATGATATCACACACAATATAGTGTATTTATTTCATATAGTAATCCTGCTATATTTCATCTCTTTGTTAATACTAGTTTTTAAGTGAGATACTTTTAACAATGTGAGGTCAGTGTGGCATCTTTGATGAGTGACTTCTTCTGTTCCAGGTGATTCTGCAGCTCAGGCCAGTGATGTAACGTACACTCAGGTGGTGACTAAAAAGAAACCCAAAGGAAACAGTAAGAACTGCATTTCTACAATAACAGAAGTATATTTCTATATTAATCTGTAGTATAACTTAATTATTTCCTTAACAGATCAAACAGTGGCAAGACCAAATGATGTGACATATTGCGAAATTAAGATTAAAAACATGAATTATGGTAAGTCAAGCTTTACCTCTTATACATAAAAAAAGAGGTAAATGAAAAATGAATTAATATCTAAATTTATTTATTCTTTTTTCAAAACAAAAGTTTTGTTTATGCTTTTCTCATATGAAAAATAATTTAAAAAGTATTTATAGAGCTTGGATTGTTAATTACTAAAACCCAAACCATATCACTGCCAAATATACACTGATTTTCAGTTCATAATGTGCTTTTCTCTTGTAGGTCTGTGAGAAAATCTGTTCTGATGCAGAACTGAAAAGTAACCATTAACTGGAACTCCTGGGTCGGTTTTAGGGACAGCTGACAAAAGAGGCTCTGAACAGATTTAGGCTCAGAATGATATTTAATACTGTATATTAATAACATTGTTCTCCCTGTATTCTATACTGATCTAGTGATTGTGGGATCTGAGTTTTTTCCATTTATTGATTACTGTTCCATTCTAACACTGACTGCGTTTAGAAATAATGAGTTATTCTGAACTCTGATTGGACTGAAGTCTTTCATGATAATAGCGACACTGTTTACAGTAGTATACAGTCTGTAGAATCAAGACATTTAAAGAGAGTTAAATCTTGATGAATCGAGAACAAACCTGTAAATACATGTATCTTTATATTCCTCCTAGTTTAGCATCTTTACAATGAATTTATAAAAAGTCTTTTTTGTGAGTAAAGTAGAGTTTAACAGCATAACAGCGTAGTATCAGCGCAAACATACGGCTGGATAAAGTGAAAATGATTTGTTTTCTGTTTTTGTACAATTATATATGTTGTATTGTCCGTACTTTTGAGACTTGTGGTCTCTATTTAGATGTGTTAAGTAATAATCTTAATCTTTTTTTTTTTATCATCTTATTCTTATGCTTAATCAAACTAACAGCAGTCTAACCCTCGGTTGTTGACAAAGTACAGTGTGGTGTTTTAATGTTGCTCTTTTTGTAATACAGTTATAGTTACCTTTATAATCACGGTATGTTTTCATGAAATATATGGTATTGTGCAATTATAACTAGCTTAAAAAATCAATGAAAGATATTTTTTTATAAAATTTTGCTAATGCAGGAATTTTACACAAATAAATATATATTTTTTCTATCCATAACACTTCTGTTCTTTATTGACAATGGTAATCGGTAAATGATAGTTCTTGGGGGGTGGGGGTTGGGGGAGTAGGAGTGGTTATACTTAAGTCTTCAAGGGTGTCTTCATAATTTCTAATTATGGTTATTTAGTGAATATAATCATTATGCATGTATTTAAACAGTGCAAGTATGATAGCATTGTTGTTTCGTTGTTAAGTTTTGCTTTTGGAACAAAGTGTGAATAAATCAGATTTATTGATTAAAGTCAATGATGGAATAAAAGGTCAAGTAGTTTTATTGTCAGTACCTTAACATGTATAAGACATACAGAGGATAGAAATGCATTACTCTCTGTCCCAATGTGCCACAAATAAACTTTTAACAATAAATAGATTACAACTAAAACAAGAGTATACTGAATATAATAAACACTAAACATAAAACAGACTAACACAAGACATACGTTAAATAAGACACTGATGACAAGTACGATAAAGTGACATGCACTAGCAGAAGTAAGATGTTAGGATTAAAGGTATGACAGTGTTAACAGTAGTACAAGTTATATTATGGCTGTTTAAAGTGTGTGAGTGCATTCCAGTTCGATATTGATAGGGGGGCGGGGTGTAGAGCAGGGATGCTGGGGGTCAGGGTGCTGAGTTTGTGTGTGCAGGGACCAGAATGGGGAGGTGGGGTAGAGCAGGTAGATGGTCTGGTGGATGAAGTTCTTGCTCAGTCTGCTCGTCCTAGTCCTGAGACTCTGCAATCTCCTCCCTGATGGCAACATATAAAAAAAACCGTATAAGTCACACGACAGGGGTGGGAGTGGGGGCTCTCTAGCTCTTCTTAGCTTGCAGAGAAGGTAGAACTGTTGATGGGCCTTCGAGGCCATTGATGCTGTGTTGTTGCTCCAGGAGAGATCCTTTGTGATGTGCACACCCAGGAACTTGGTGCAGCTCACCCTGTCCACCCTCTCAGGACCAGTGATGGACAGAGGAGTATGCTGGGTGTGAGTTCTCCTGAAATTTACAACAATCTCCTTCTTCTTCTCTGCGTTCAGAGAGAGATTGTTGTGTTAGCACCATGAAGCCAGGCGGCTCTCCTCGTTCCTGTAGTTTGTCTCATCGTTGTTGCTGATAAGACGCACTCTCATTGTCTGCAAGCTTGGCAAAGAGGTTGGAGGAGTGTGACAGTGTGCAGTCATGCATCAGCAGTGTGAACAGAGGTTCTGGCCACTTACTGTTCTTACTTACTGTTGCTGCATTAAACTAAACCCCAAACCAGGCCACCAATGAACATAATAGATCACATGGCTTGAAGGGTCCTGTCGTCGTCCAAGAAATTAGAATTACTACTGAATCCCTTTTAACTGATGTGAATAAATGAGTCAAGTTCGAGTAAAGTCACTCAACAAGGACACTCTACTTCGACTCTGCTTACTCATTCCATAATTCACACACAACCTGTGTTACTGGTTGAGGTAATCAGTGTTTAATCAAAGGCATTCTCAAAGATAAATACAGAAGATGAAAAAATATTAGTTTGACATAAAGTGCCTAGCAGTGTATTAGCAACCACATGGAAGCAATAGGAGCCACCTAGCAACATCATAGCAACCAATTGGTATATCACATGTGGATCTCTAGAGATGTGCATTTGACCATGGGCACATGTTTTGACTGAGCAGTGTTGTGGCTGCAGGTTAAAGAAAGCAATAGGGTTTGGGTAGGGCCAAAAGATAATGGAACTGTAAAAGGGGAAAGAGGGATGGAAAAAGACAAGCAGAAGAGTGGGGGTCGAACCAGCATTGAATTCAGGCTTGGGGATCTGTCCTGAGATGGTGTTTTAGAAACAGTGGGGGGGGGTCTGGTCCCCCATGCTGGGCCTTGTGGGCGGTTGGCCCAGCCGTGTTACTTCCCGGCCACCAGCTTCTCACCGAGGAACAAAGGCCCCTGGCAGTCCTGTTAACTTTCTTTTAGGCATGGTGCATGATATCCTTTGCCATTGTTCCATTGGGGGACTTTGGTTGTGTTAGTCCTCCTTTCTAGACGTCATAACTCTGAAGTTCCTTAACCACACAAGCCTTTCAGCCATGACAAGGCCACACAAGGGTAAGGGGAGATGATCTGCCCCAGGTGGAGGCGTTTACGTACCTCTGGGTCTTGTTCAGGAGTGATGGGAGAGGGCAGTAATGTGATCACTGTACCAGAAAGTAGTTGTGAAGATAAAGTTGAGTCATAGGCCATAAGCTGCTTTCCTGTATACATCCCCACCCTTTCCTATAATCATGAGGTTTGGATAGTGACCTAATGAATGAGATTGTGAATACAAGCAACAGAAAATACACCCTACTTCATAGCTCAGTAACCTGGGATGAGCTTAAAATAGACCCACTACTCCTCAATTTAAAAAAAGCCAGTTAAGGCACTGGATTCTGATATTACCTGGACACCTCCCATTTGAGGTTTACCCTTCACGGACAACTGGGACAACTTCGTTTCAGGACCTGCTGGAGTATATATCTCCATATATCTCCTGGGAAAGGCTTGGGGTTCCTCAGAATGAGTCAGAGGAAGTTGCAGGGCACAGAGTCGTCTGGGCTTCTTTCTGCAACCGTGACCCTAGCTGGATTAAGTGGTATGAGAAGATGCATGGATTGTTTCACATACTGCAGAAAACTCAGCCAGAAAGATGCAAACACCCTTACACATCATCAACCAGACTTCCAGAGGTCTAAGAACAGAGAAAAGTTTGTGGTCTAATTTCTATTCTAGTAAAAAGGGCCAGGCCTAAATCAACCTCCTTTACGTGAAGTCATGAAGTCATTTTTATTTAAAGATGATCAGATTTTATACCAAGTATTTCTAATCATATTGATATCGTATTGATATTTGACTGCCAGGCTCTTTACATGTCTGTCATTGAAGTTTAGGTACACCTGTTAGTCTGGGTCTGTCTGCTTTGGTGTTCTTTCCCCTGAGTGGTAGAATGAACTTTCCCCTGAACTCTGTACTGCCGTCAGTTCTCACACACAGTCTTCAGGTAGTACCCAGGTTCACACCTTTCTGCTCTCATACACTGTTATTTTTTCACAGATGTAACAGTTACCAACCAATGCCTCCCGCCACACGCACACACACAAACACACACACATGCCCTGGTGTTTGAACTTTATGCTGGATGGCCTTTTTCTATTCTTGACCGTGAGAACATGATGTCCATAAGTAATGTGAAAGGCTGACTAGTCACGCAACAACACAATGGGGCCAGAGGAACTCAGTCTCAGAGAGGCCTGATAGCATTTCTGGACATTGTTGACACTGGTATGCATATCTTTAAAGCCTGCTGGGTTTTAATGCAGCGCCATCTAAGGGGTTAAAAGCCATTCCCCCTTTACCAGCTTCTTTTGGAACACGCTTTACGCAACAGGTTCCGAATACGATTACAAAATACAGTGAAGTTGAAGCGCCTTCTCTTTACACTGTTGGTGTCTATGATGTCTGTAGTGGCTGCTTTGTGCCTCAATGAAAGGAAGGGGCAACTCCAGGACCAGTAGCTTCAGCTCTCCCACTCTCACTCACTCACTCACTCACTCACTGTCTCTGTCCCTCTCTCTCTCGCTCTCTCGCTCTCTCTCTCTCTCTGTGCGTTGTCTATAAGAGTAAAGGAAGTGTGTAGATCATTCGTCAGTCCGTGGTGGTAACTAGGGCGGTATGGAGCTCAGTCTGCTCTTTCTGACGCTGTGTAAGTACAGATTCTCTTTATATCACTGTTTTGTATTTAAATTAGTTTTGCTGTAATTATTATGTAAAGGAGAATAGCTTATTAATCCATTTCAATAAACAGATACTGTTAGTACAGTCTCTATTCTGGGTTAGAATATTAATGCAGAAGGTAAAATCATTATAGCTTTGTAGCATTGTCACTCTAAACCATTTCATATTAAAGTTTGGTAGATTTGGTAGTGCCTCCTCCAGTTCACACCTAAATCACACCAAATCCCTGTTTGCAGCGTTTCTCTCTTGCCCTTTGTTGTATTCTCTGTTTCTGCCCCCTTTTGTCTCTGATTCTCTCTATATACTGTCTTGGATTTGCCCCTTAGGATTAATTCGCTGGTCTGTCTGACTTCCTGGTTTTTTGACCTCTGCTTTACCCTGCATTACCCTTTTGTAATGATTGTCTGGATTTTGCTGTTTGTCAAATAATCCACCTTTGACTTTCAACTCTGCGCCCGTTGAGCCCAGTTCTTTGTCCTTGGCGGGTTGCTAAAGATTTTATGTGGCTTGGAGTATTCTATATCAGTAAATGTACAGTATATGATAGACTGCCTGAAAGTACACATTGACTTCTGGGGTTATTTTTGTGACATTTTGGAATGAGTTTGTAGATTCAGTTGGGAACTTGCAGTCGAATTAACTGATGGAAATACATTACAGTCTGCAGTTTTACTTTTTACTGGTCACTGATTAACTTGTTGCCGAAAACTGGCTACGGTTCAAACGCGACTGGATTGTCTATTGCAACCCGGGCCTGTCGGCTAGCTAAAAAAAAAGGTCAAGCCTATATGCTGCTAATAGGGCTCTGATGCCCTGAACACATATGACACTTTCACTTTTGCGGAGGACAAGTACCCGGATGTGCTGATAAAAAAAAATTCATGAGGTATGTTTACCAGCCAAGATTGTCATTTTGGGCAGGCACACATTTAAAACATGTCACCAGAAGCCAGATGAATCTATTCAGCTGTACCTGTCCACCTTAAGACTGCTTGCGCTGCGCTGTGACTTTGGAGCTCTGACCGATGAGCTAATCAGAGATCAGCTGGTGTGTGGTATCAAAGATGACGCCCTCTGATTAGAATCACCTGTTAGCCTCAGCAAACTGCACGAGCAGTCTGAGAAGCATAGCAAAGCACTGTGTAGAGAACCTGAAGTATTCTTACTACAATTCCCACAATGCTTTAACTTTGGTGGGCACCACCCACCTGACAGAGACAAATGCCCTGCTTTCACCAAACGCTGCAATGCCTGCGGCAGAAGAAATCACTTCTCCAGATGCTGTAGGTCAGCCAACCAGCCGAGCCAGACCAGGTCAGTTCCATATACACCTTCTTGCAGAGGGGGATACGCACACAAAATCAATGAGGTTGAAACAGAGGAACACCCTCAATTCACCGATGTGCTCTATTGTGAAAGCGTAGACATCACCCCAGAACGTGGAGAAATCTTCACAAATCGGCCATTTTGTTAAGGTAAAAATAGATACATGCTACCACTCACACTTTTGCATCGCATTGACCCAACAGCTCACATAGGCCACTCCAGTAAAGTAAACCTCATGGCTTATGGAGGTCAAGTCATTAAGACTGTTGGGGGTGTGGACATAGACCAAATTTTCACCATTCTAGATGCCAAATGTGGATTTTGGCAGATTCCCTTAGACCAAAAGTCATCGACACTAACCACATTCATGTCTTCAGTTGGCCAATATGCCTTTCTCTGAATGCCTTATGGTATCTCAAGAGGCAGCGAAGTGTTCCAGAGATGCATGGAGCAACTGTTTGCATGAACATGACCAGCACCTTCATCATGTTTTGGACAAGATAAGGGCAGTGGGGCTTAATCCTGACAAATGTTGTTTCAGAGTCTCTGAGGTCTCATACGTAGGCCGCCTTCTTACAGACAAGGGCATTAAACCTGACCCTGCAAAAACAGCCTCCTGCCTCAACCTCAGGATGTCCAGGCCCTACAGCAATTCCTGGGGATGACATGTCTTTCTAAGTTCATTCTGAACTGCAGACTGGTCCTCTGCGCCAGCTTTTTCACAAAGACATAGAGTGGGGATGGCAGCTGCATTTGACAAGCTCAAAGAGCTTCTGACGAATCCACCACACTTCAGTACGTCAGTCTTCGGCAGTCAGTCGTGTTATCTGCTGATGCGTCACAATATGGACTGGGTGCAGTCTGTCAGCAAATTGGTATTAGCATCCAGAGCACTGACAAATAGAAAAAGAGCTCCTGGCCCTCATGTTCGCATGTCATAAATTTCACAACTACATACAGTATATGGAAGGCCAGTCACTTTACTCCACTCCACATTGCTTCTGCTTCGTTGCAGAGCATGATGCTCAAACTTCAGCGCTACAACTTGACTATCTTTTACAAGAGGGGCAAAAAACTCTATTTTGCAGAAACTCTGTTTCATGCCCACCTGCCCTCCTGTGCCTATGATGAGGTCACGGACGACTATGATGTCTTGACTATAGAAGTGTTGTTGTTCCACAGGGTTGAAGAACGTAGACGTGAAACCATGGCTGACCTTCTTTCCAGGCATCTCACAGAGTTTGTTATGACTGGCTGGCCTGACACCTCAAAAAAGCTGCCTCATAGCTTGTGCCCATTTTTCGCTATAAGAGATGAACTCACCGTCTGCAGCGGTTTGCTGCTTCGTGGTTAGCGCTTTATCATACCCTCTACATTTCAACCCTACTATTTGCGGCAACTTCACCAGGGCCATCCTGGCTTAAAGGCCACCAAACGCCGAGCGAAAGAAACAATGTTCTGGTCGTCTATCTATGCTGACATTAAGAGGGTGGTTTCCCAGTGTGCACCTTGTCATGCTCTTAAGCCACACCAGATGAGAGAGCCACTGCACCTCCATGACATTCCGGATCTCCCATGGACTACCACTGCGGCTGACACCTTTGATTGGTGGGGAAAAGAGCACCTTGTCCTGGTGAACTCATTCTCTGGCTGGTTTAAAATTGACCACGGACAATGCACGGCAGTTCACCAATAAGGAATTTCAGGACTTTGCCTCTGCATGCAATTTTGACCACCTTACAAGCAGCCCTTTATACCCACAGTCCAATGGCCTTGCAGAATGGGTCGTTTGCAAAAGCATCTTTTGGAAAAGTGTGCTCGTGATGGGACTGACTTCTAGTACAAGCACCCTTCACCACTTGCTCTGGTAGAATTCCTAAACCTAATCCAAGATATGCAGATTTTGTCAGATAATCTGTTTTGCTGGTTGTCTGTTCTTAATCAGTGCTGTTTATGAGGTTCCTATCTAGCACATGCCCTGTGTATGTTAAAACATTCTTGTTCTTCTAGTGATAAATGCTCAGGGTTTCTGTTTTTTTACTTAAAAAGGGGGATGTAGAATGTAATTATAGCATTCTCAGGTTTTGAGCTGAGTTGAATATGTGTTGTTGTCATGTCTGTGAGTCTGCCTACACCCGCTGCTCCTCCTGACTCCAGTTTCCAGAGTGCATCGCCCGATGACGTCACACTCACCACCCCGCCAATAGGCTACATGCACACAGGGGTGGTGATGTATTTCTGCTAAAATCTTAGCTAGCTCAGCCACTTCCGCTATCCACACCGTTGTGTTGAGTTTAGGGAAATCGCGATAATGTCTCAAGCAAAGAAGTTTAAGTTTCAGGGAACTGACAGCGCTACAGCTGAACATTGCTGTGTACCTTTATGTCAGGCCTCCAGTAAGTACAACAAAGTACTTAGTTTTCAAACGTTTCCCTCTGATGCGGAAAAACGGCATAAATGGATTGCTGCTATCCGGAGGGAGAACTTCACAGTCACTCCACATACCCGCATGTGTAGCCGGCAATAATAATAATAATAATAACCTGATGCCTTCTGTCAGCCTTCTTTCCCTAGGTCTGGCTGAAAGAATGGTCATCTCACTCACGAGACCAGGTTTAACACCCTGGATATACACAAAATGATTTTCAATATGCAAACAATGCTACCTATATAAAATCAAAGCACCATGTTAAAAACATTAGTTACCACAGTCCTTGGTTTATGCCACTTCTGTTCAGTCTCAGTGCAGCTGTGAAATAATGAAAATAATGTGCAGTCTGGTACAGAAGTGCAGCCACAAAGCTGTACCTGCCACACAAGTACACTGGCAGCTTTGTGTAGCTGCACTGGATGAGAATCTCTAAGCACAATCTGTGAAAATACACATATCTGTTATAATACATATTGTGTTGCAAGTGCAGTTAAACATGAAAACATTAATTTCTAAATATTTACTTTTTTATACGGGAGAATACATGAAAACGATGAGTGAGTGAGTAAGAGTGAGAATAGAGTAGAGTAAGAAGGTCTGAAAAACAAATATGGACCATATTACTAAAGTTCATCTGCATGAAATGTTAAAATTTAAAATTGAAGCCAAAACATACTTCATCACACTTTACTCACTGAAAATTCACACAGAACATGTATGAAAGTGACAAAACACAGAAGTAAATCTAGTTTCTGTGAATCCATGTACTTATGTACAGATTTTTTTTGATTTGACAAACAGGAACCTGTCACATGAACCAGCCTGCAGGATAACTTTCCCTTACGCTCAAACTGTGAGGTTTTTGACTTCTCCTCATTGATCTAAAGCACTAATTGTGATAAAAGGCCCTAATTGTAACCTCTCCTGTCCCAGAGTCCTTGTTTGAAACTGAGATCGACATTGACGTTAGGAACTTTTTAATACACAGACACATTACGTTAGAAGTATCCCTACCTTAGTAGTGTTTAGCCAAGGACTAACATTACAAGACCGGATCTTACCTTCATAATTGTGGACGTAGCTTGAAATGTAGAGTTTAAAGCCCTTCTCTTTCATTGTTGCTGACGTCTGACATGGATTGTATGAATTAATACGGAGTGAACGTCCCATTCGTTTACCGTAAGCCGGTGCTATCCTTGAAGCGAGCGCCGGATGTGAAAAACGCCATAGCTGCGGTGTTTACTAGCAAGGACAGGAAGTGATGAAGCTGGCTGACTCGGATAATTGTTGGAAGGAGAGTGTGAATTATTTAGGGGAATATCCACCCGGTCTAAACTCTACAGTTTTACTGGAGTACATACAGCGTGAAGCTTCCTTTATAAAACCCTGCCCCCCTGTCACAGCCACTTCTTCGCGAAGATAAGATTTGCCAACCTCTCGTCGCATCTCTGAGTTTCTCGTGCATTTAATCTGATTATTCGGTTTTGACCTTGTTTTGTTTTCGACTTCTCTCTTTTGCCTCTTCCCTCTTGCTACCTCCTGCCCTCGCTGATTCCTTATTGATTCCTGACCCTATCTTCTGTTTCTCTGACTACAGCTCTGATCTCCCCTCTGGTTTAGGTCACCTGATTTACAGTTTCTCTGGTTCCCGACCCATGCTTGTCTCTCTTTCTCTCATGACCCGGTATTCTCCCCTGACATTGTTGAACCGTGCTATGTTGTTGTGTACACTATCAGCTTTATCTAATAAACCTCTTCAGTGTCTTGGCTCTGCTCGCATAGTGCCCCATTCTTTGTTATTGACAGTTGTGTAGCAGGTCGGAGGGTTTTAGAGGGAACACACAGGTCTGTTGGCGGTCTGTGCTTAACCAAGTAAAGGTACCACTGTTTTCCACTAGAGCTAATCTACTTCTCCTCCTTTCACACATATACAGTGTCTATATTTAATGTACCTCCTATCATTTGCGTTGTGCTTCGGTTTATTTCTAGCTCCTCCCTGTTTGCGCCCTCTTGTCACTTCCCTCTTCTGTCCTTTCTCAGGTGTCTCTTGTCAGTTCTAGTCCACTGTTTGCCACTTTGTCTAGTATTTGTTATTGCCTTGTAACTGTGAATGATGCTCCCTGGTTCTTGTGCAACTCTGTGGTTTCGTTTGTTCCTGTTTTGGTTCATTTGTCATTTTCAGGTTTGTTTTCTTTTTTTCTTGTGTGTTTTGTTGATGTTGTGGATGCTCCTGTACACTTGCGTGAGTTGTCATGTTCCCACCTGTTGAATGTGTTTCTGTAGTGCAGAGTTGGCGGACTCGAGTCGCAAATTTAAGGACTTGAGACTGGCTTGACTAACCCTGATAAAAGACTCAACTTTGACTTGGTGTTCATGAACTGAGACTTGACTTTGACTTGAGGCAGATGACTCGAAATGACTTCAATTATTATTAAATAATTGCATTTTAGGTAGTTTTTGTTGAAACATGATGGGTGGTTTCTACAGTATTACAATTTGTGCAAACCTGGCAACCTATCAGAGCGTGGGAGACCAGTTGAGATAAATGAAGAAGTAGTAATGAGGTTTGGATTACAGGCTTGTGTTGTGGATAAAAGTAATAGAGAACAGCGATACAGAGGGTCTGCAGGTCAAACATCAGTGACACGACCACCACGACCAACTTCATCTGTCACTACAGACGCCACACAGAAAGGCACGCGACTGTGACTTTTGGCTAGTCATAAATTAGCTAGGTTAAGTAGGTTTTGAGAGGAGCAAGGGACAGGAATACAGTCACTAACACTCAACAGGCTCCACGTTCACCTCCTGCTGCATTACTGCACTGACCTACAGTCAGCGGCTCTGTTCTAACCCTACAGAGCTGCTGCTGCTTCTGTTTATAACCAGAGAGGAGAGTCCAGTAAGTTTCACTCTCTAGCTTGGTATAGTTCGGCTGATAACCAATATTTGGTGAATATTTGCGTTTTGCGCCTCCTACCGCTCACAGATAACCTCCCATGACTGAAACTGTATTTTCTAAGTCGGGGTAAATTAGGGAATCCACAGTTAAATTGCTTTACAGTTCCTGATCCTTCCTTCCATGTTTGATTACTTAAGACAGAATCACTGCAGCCTACACCGAATACAGTAAGGGTTGTCAATAAAGTGAGTTCTGATTAAAACACTAGATGCAAAGAGATGAGGAACCTTTTGATACTATTTAAAAAGACTTGAAACAAACTGAAATACACAGATAATGTGAAAATCTGCTCTTTGTACACACATGTATGAAGAAAGGCAGACACACATTGTAAATGTTTACCATAACTTGTGCTTTGTATTTAATTGCTCATTATGTATATCATATCAAATATCACTTGTACTGCACAAAGACCCATTTGACAAACATACTACAACCTTAGGTTTGGTAAGATATACCATGTTTATATTTAATAATCTTCTTCTGTGAGACAACAAGATGACAGAGATCTAAATAAATTGCTGTGTACAAACACCCATCTGATTAACATACTACAGCGATTATATTGGTAAGAGAACATTACTTAATAAAATAAACTGAATTTTAGATAATTCATTATGTGAATTACTTATATATACCATTAGTTATATACCATAGACCACTACTTATGAGACACACACACACAAAGAAACTTTTGTGAGAAATCCATACATCCATCAACGTCCACCCCAAAGTAACATTTGTTTATTAATAACACCTCACAGTGGACCTGTGCAGTCAGAATCCTCTCTAACAATGCTCAGTCATTAGCAGCTGATGGTGGATGGGGAATTTGTAGCAGTAATAAATGTGGGGATGTCCAAACATTTTCCTCACAAGAAACCTGCATTTCTCTTTTTTACATTTTAAAGATTAATTTAAGAACAGTTTGTGTTCAGTTATATACAACTACTTGGCTCTGGCTTTTTGTGCACTGTAACAGGAAAACAATAATAGCGTCATATGAGAATCATCTTTAATAGTGGAGTAAAAAGGTGAAGTAGAAATAAAACAGTGTGTTAATGCTGCTCTTTAGGTCACATACATTTAGCTGATTTAAATGTGGAAACTGGAGTTAGTGCAACGTAACTCCATATGACTTGACTTGAGACTTGCTTGACTTATAGCAGGACTAGACTTGACTAGTTTAAATCTTCCCACATTAACTTGGGACTAAGTTAAGGTTCAGACTTGTGACTTTACATGCTGAGTTCAATTGTCAGCATTTGATGATTTGGTGAAGCGCTGTATTGAGTTAAACTGTTTACAATGCTGTTTTAATAAAATATTATATTACAGTAAATATTTCACATTTGGTTATCATGTCTGTTCCTCTCTCTACACTAGTGCCCACTCTGCTCATCCACTGTGGACAAACTCAAGGTGACTCATTACATGTACTATATTATTTCATTTTTATTCAAGTGCATACAGTTCTATTCCATTAACAGATTCTATTTCATTCTATTTCATACACATTAATTGTACATGAGAGATCAGTGGGTTCATAGATTAATGTGGTCTTGTCAGTACACATTTAATTATGTAGATTATAGATGTCCTTCACTGAAAGGTACATGATACATTACAGTATAAACTGTCTGCATGGAAACGTTTAAAGAGCACAGAGACAAGAAAATCCAGAAACCTCAGGCTCATAAACTCAAACTACTTCATTTACTGAGTACAGCAGCTCTACTCACTTTATTATTTTATACCAACAGCAAAACCTGAGCTGAGGGTGGAGCCTCAGAGCTCAGTCTATACTGGAGACACAGTGACTCTGAGCTGTGAGACGTCACAGTATACTGGATGGGAGATTTACTGGAAGATAAATCATCAGCATGTGGAACGTTTAAAAAATCAGAACCCACTCATCTTTACAAGAGATTATCCAGGAGTATACGAGCTCCAGTGTGTAGTGGAGAGAGAATTACACAAAGAATACAGTGATATATTCAATATTACAGTGAGAGGTATGTCGTGTGTTCTGTTTCCATTTTACAAATGACTTTATTTTAGAATAGCTGGAGGACAAAACCAATATTTTCACATTATTCCATGATGTTCTTGAACAGTTCTGTTAATCTTCAGAGAGTACATATTTCAAAAGTATCTGCCTCTTTAATCAAAGAGACCAAAAGCTACAGTGAAGGTTCAGCCAGCTGATCATGTACTGATGGGAGAGAGAGTCACTTTGTCTAAAGTAGAAAGTGGAGAATTACCAATGGGATAAGAATAATAATGTTCTCAGTGAAGCTAAAATATATTAAATTAACCCAAATAACCCAAGATATATATCATATAAAAGTCCATTGTGTATATATAATATATATCAATGTCTATGACTGAACAGATATCAAGGTTAATGAAATATCACCTGCTTGACTTGCATTCAGTAAGCCATACATACAGATACAGCAGTTTTTAAATAATAAAAAACGTATGAATAATTGCATCCCCTCTTTGTGTGTCAGTGTGTCTCACAGTGGTTTGATCCTTCAAAATGATCTGAGAAAATTCAATGTGAAGTTATTTACCTGGGTGTTTTTATATTTATATGTTACAAAATCGCATACATGCACCTAATTACAATTCCCCAGATATATATTTCTAAAAATAATGATTGTATGATGACGGGCTTTCGGTTTTTGTACTGGGGCCCATAATGACCTGCTCAACACAAGTCTTGCTAATAAGTGTGCTGCTTTCTAGGTGTTTTGATATTTTGCAAATAACACATTATATGAAGGTCAAAAGGTCAGTGTTTACAAAATGTGTCTCTATTTAAGGTCCCTTCTTACCAGTTACTATAATAGAAGCCATTATAAAAATTCTCAAACTTCATCATTTGTGGCCTTTATGGGCTCCAAAGGACATTTATTTTTATATGTATACATTAATAGAGAGAGAATATGTTTGGATCATGTAATTCAAATTAGATTTAACAGTATCTGCTATCTTTGAACAGAGAGACCAAAAGCTGCAGTGACTGAACAAGGTGAGTGCTGCATTGGTTTTATTTAGTGTCTTCAAATAACAGTTACATAAACAGGTCTCTATATGTAACAAAAACCTCTGTATTATATTTTCTACAGCAAAACCTAAAGCTACAGTGAAATTCCAGCCAGCTGATCATGTACTGGTGGGAGAGAGAGTCACTCTGACATGTGAAATAGAAAGTGGAGATGACTGGAATTATGAATGGTATAAGAATAATAATCTTCTCAGTGATGCTAAAAGGAAGGAGTATGAAATCTCTAATGTTGGTCAGGATCATGCAGGTGTTTATACCTGTAAGGGAACACAGTCAACAGGCCGACTATACACACACACCAGTGCAGCTGTTACACTGACTGTATCAGGTGAGTGTGGAGTCTGTTTAATCTATTCTCCTCTGTTAACAGGTAAATCTGTGGTAGAATATTCTGGACTTTATTACAGATTAAAATGTAAATGTAGTTAAATTGTGTATTTACATTTTCATGTTCTGTGTTGGTGCATCATGACTGACAAGTGTTATAATGCAGTAGTAACAGATGGTGTATCTCCCTCCATATTCCACACAAGCATCTAGTTACAAACCAGAACCACCAAATATTACACCATATCATCTATTTCTCTTACAACACTCCCCACACTAAAACTCCCTCCCAGCATCCCACCCACTGTGTTTGATTGACAGCAGGGAAACAGGTGACACTGAAAATGCAATGGCAATGATTACTAATACAGTTTATTTTGGCAGAGCTGAAGAATAATAATGAAATGTAATATAGATGAGTGAATTTATCGTATACTACTACAATTCTGAGTCAAAACTAATTAAACATCTTTAACAGAGAGACCAAAAGCTACAGTGAAGGTCCAGCCAGCTGATCATGTACTGAAGGGAGAGAGAGTCACTCTGACATGTGAAATAGAAAGTGGAGATTACTGGAATTATGAATGGTATAAGAATAATAATCTTCTCAGTGATGCTAAAAGGAAGGAATATGAAATCTCTAGTGTTGGTCAGTATCATGCAGGTGTTTATACCTGTAAGGGAACACAGTCAACAGGCCGCGTATACACACACACCAGTGCAGCTGTTACACTGACTGTATCAGGTGAGTATCTCTGTATTTCTATCAGTAAGAGTGTTAAGTGTAGAGATTAATTACTACTATATAAACATCATCCTGTACTCAACACTATCAGCCCATTTCTCTTCACAGTATACAGAATTTCAGAATCCTCATTGAATTCATTTACAGCACTGTGTAAAGTCAAAGACCATGTTCATTTATTTTCAAAATGCGATTAAAGAGGCTACAAGTTATTCCCTTTACTGCATCTTCAAATCACCATAGTTCAGTCTCAGGCCTCGTTCACATGTACAAATACACTGTAGTCTTTTCCTCCATTTTACCCCCATAAATATTACAGTCATCAACTCAAGACAGTATAAAGGACTCCCATGCGCTCCTATGAGCACGACAGCCCAGTAGAGGCTGATAACAATGTATGAAACAGAACACTGTAAACATGCACCATGCAAAATATATAGACCATCCCAGAGAGCTAAAGCAGAGATGTTCAACTAAGTGGCACATTGATATAGGTTCATATAGATGTAGTAGAAGTAATAATAATAATAATAATAATAATAATAATGATCTGACTCGCATTTCGTTTCATCAGTAAAATATTTCATGTAGCTGGGATAGGCTCCAGCACCCAGTAGGATTAGGTGGGTTAGAAGATGAGTGAGTGAGTAAGTTAGAGAACATTTCATGTTTGGACATGTAGTTATCTTAATGAAGGAATTTATAGTGTTTTTATTCACATTAAATTAGCTGATTTATTACTGGTGTTGTTTTATACCCAGTTAAAATGTCATTACTGGCCAGTCTCATACGACTAATAAATAAAATATTAAACTGCATATTTAAGAAGTAATTCAGAAACTGAAATGTAAAACTTTATCATGGAATTTAATGATATGATCTGTCGAGTGAGCTGACATGACTGAGCCCACAGGCCATATATCATATGTTCATTCCTACAACTCCATAGTAAGGATAAATATCCAGGACTGGAATCTGTATTTTGAAAGGATGAGTAAAATGGATATGAACTCAGCTGCAGAGAGCAGTTCTAATATTCAGTAAACCCAGCGGGATATGTGATCAGTTTCACTTTCACTTTTGTGTGACTCTTCCTATGCTTTGTGCAACTCTCCCTAAAATACATCTGCATGAAGGAAAGAGGAGCACATCCTGTATTTGTACATGTGCACGGCTTAGAAACTGCCTGCTGGATCTCGTGTACCAGTTTTGTACACAACACCCAGAGAGAGCACATCCTAATCACATCTAAACCAGCACAGACAGCTCAAGCAGGTCATGTAGCTCATCTCATAAACACACAACATCACCTGATAGAAATAGCTGGCTTTTGCCTGTAATGTTTGTCCACAGAGAGAAAGCGAAAGATGAGGAGTAGTGATCAACTTAACAACATCTCCTGATGTACTGTCCTGCATGTTCAGAGAGAGTGTATCAGATTTAACAGTACCTGTCTTCTTTAAACAGAGAGACCGACAGCTACAGTGAAAGTCCAGCCAGCTGATCATGTACTGATGGGAGAGAGAGTCACTCTGACATGTGAAATAGAAAGTGGAGATTACTGGAATTATGAATGGTATAAGAATAATAATCTTCTCAGTGATGCTAAAAGGAAGGAATATGAAATCTCTAATGTTGGTCAGGATCATGCAGGTGTTTATACCTGTAAGGGAACACAGTCAACAGGCCGAATCTACACACACACCAGTGCAGCTGTTACACTGACTGTATCAGGTGAGTGTGGAGTACCTCTCTCTCTGTGTTTCTATCAGTAAGAGTTTTAAAGTATCGAAGATTCATGACCTCTATGTAAACATCATCCTGTACTGAACATCAGTAATGTATTTAAATCAAATTCAAAGTTATTTTGAGAACATGTACTTACTGACATCATCAGTGTTACAGAATGATCATACCCAAACACAAAACATACCCACCATAGAGGTCCCCAACACCTCTACACTAACACTGTCTAGGTTAATGTTTAAAAACATAGAGGTGCACTACTACTTCAGTGTAATATCCTATGGTACATAGTAGAAGTAACAGAGAAGGATCAGCAGGGATTTCTGGAGGATATAATATTATAGAAGTAATTTACATGGAAACACATATGAAGTAACAGTTTCCTCATGAATTTATATAATAGAGAGTGGATGTTTGTGAATAATGTCATGCATTTTCAGATAAGAGCTGTTTTTCCACAGAGAGACCAACAGCTACAGTGAAAGTCCAGCCAGCTGATCATGTACTGATGGGAGAGAGAGTCACTCTGACATGTGAAATAGAAAGAGGAGATGACTGGAATTATGAATGGTATAAGAATACTAATCTTCTCAGTGATGCTAAAAGGAAGGAGTATGAAATCTCTAATGTTGGTCAGGATCATGCAGGTGTTTATACCTGTAAGGGAACACAGTCAACAGGCCGCATATACACACACATCAGGGCAGCTGTTATACTCACTGTATCAGGTGAGTGTGGAGTCTCTCTCTCTTTATTAATAACTTAATATAGACCTTTGAGTTGATTTATTGTGTTAAGGTAACAGGAAGTCCATACAGGGTCAAAAGTAGGTGTTTTAAGCTTGTAGTGCTGAAATTTGTGCCTTCATTTCTAGAATACAAACAATGACTTTATATAATTCAGTTTGAATTTTTTCCATTTAGCAGGCTTTGCGCTGCTGTGAGTTTCCAAATAAAGCCTGAAACAATCGCTAAGTCAGAGGCTTCATGCTGTATGAGGGTTTTGTGCAATATCGTAAATCGTTATGTGCTAACATGTTGCACACAAGCCTTTAGGTTTTATAAGCAAGACCAACATAATACTGATGTAGAACAGTAAACAGTATTAGATAATTACATTATTACACCATCAGAAGTCAGATCCGTCACAGAAAACACACCCACCAGAAAGGTTTCCCTCACCCCTAAACTAACACTGTGTAGCTGCAATCGTTAACAACATAGAGATGCATTATGACTATCAAAATTTAATACTACTGTATAATGTACTAGTATACCTAAACTCCTGAGACGCCAGCGTCCTCATATGAGGACATTAAATTTCTGCTTCTCTGCCCCATGATACTTTTTAAAATGTTGACTACTCTGAATGTTTGACCTCATGTGAGGACACTCTTTTTTTGCCAAAACAACTTTCTGTGCAAAGACAGTGTTTAGTTTTTATACTTCTTAAGTCCTACTAATCACGAATAGTAACAGTATCTAGTATAATTGCATCCCCTCTTTGTGTGTCAGTGTGTCTCACAGTGGTTTGATCCTTCAAAATGATCTGAGAAAATTCAATGTGAAGTTATTTACCTGGGTGTTTTTATATTTATATGTTACAAAATTGCATACATGCACCTAATAACAATTCCCCAGATATATATTTCTAAAAATAATTATTGTATGATGACGGGATTTCGGTTTTGTGCTGGGGCCCATAATGACCCGCTCAACACAAGTCTTGCTAATAAGTGTGCTGCTTTCCAGGTATTTTGATATATTGCAAATAACACATTATATGAAGGTCAAAAGGTCAGTGTTTACAAAATGTGTCTCTGTTTGAGATCCCTTCTTAACAGTTACCATAAAAGCAGCCATTATAAAAATTCTCAAACTTCATCATTTGTGGCCTATACAGGCTCCAAAGGACATTTATTTTTATATGTATACATTAATAGAGAGAGAATATGTTTGGATCATGTAATTCAAATTAGATTTAACAGTATCTGCTATCTTTGAACAGAGAGACCAAAAGCTGCAGTGACTGAACAAGGTGAGTGCTGCATTGGTTTTATTTAGTGTCTTCAAATAACAGTTACATAAACAGGTCTCTATATGTAACAAAAACCTCTGTATTATATTTTCTACAGCAAAACCTAAAGCTACAGTGAAAGTCCAGCCAGCTGATCATGTACTGATGGGAGAGAGAGTCACTCTGACATGTGAAATAGAAAGTGGAGATGACTGGAATTATGAATGGTATAAGAATAATAATCTTCTCAGTGATGCTAAAAGGAAGGAGTATGAAATCTCTAATGTTGGTCAGTATCATGCAGGTGTTTATACCTGTAAGGGAACACAGTCAACAGGCCGAATCTACACACACACCAGTGCAGCTGTTACACTGACAGTATCAGGTGAGTGTGGAGTCTCTCTCTCTGTGTTTCTATCAGTAAGAGTTTAAAGTATCGAGATTCATGACCTCTATGTAAACATCATCCTGTACTGAACATCAGTAATGTATTTAAATCAATTCAAAGTTATTTTGAGAACATGTACTACTGACATCATCAGTGTTACAGAATGATCATACCAAACACAAAACATACCCACCATAGAGGTCCCCAACACCTCTACACTAACACTGTCTAGGTTAATGTTAAACAACATAGAGGTGCATTACTACTTCAGTAATATCCTATGGTACATAGTAGAAGTAACAGAGAAGGATCAGCAGGGATTTCTGGAGGATATAATATTATAGAAGTAATTTACATGGAAACACATATGAAGTAACAGTTTCCTCATGAATTTATATAATAGAGAGTGGATGTTTGTGAATAATGTCATGCATTTTCAGATAAGAGCTGTTTTTCCACAGAGAGACCAAAAGCTACAGTGAAAGTCCAGCCAGCTGATCATGTACTGATGGGAGAGAGAGTCACTCTGACATGTGAAATAGAAAGTGGAGATGACTGGAATTATGAATGGTATAAGAATACTAATCTTCTCAGTGATGCTAAAAGGAAGGAATATGAAATCTCTAATGTTGGTCAGTATCATGCAGGTGTTTATACCTGTAAGGGAACACACTCAACAGGCCGAATATACACACACACCAGTGCAGCTGTTACACTGACTGTATCAGGTGAGTGTTGAGTCTTTCTCTCTGTAATAGTATAATTAACTGTTGAGTTGGTTTAAAGTGTCAAGGGACAATTTCACAGTTAGTACATACCCGTTCACTAGGAGGTGGTTTAAGTTGGGGTGCAGCATGTAGGTAATGTGAATGATGACAAACAAATGACTTTTTTCCATTTAAAATTTTCATGAAGAATGAATAATGTTCCTCTGTCCTATATCAGTCCTCCCACTGTCATGAGGGGAAGGGGGGTTTGACCTTTCAACTACAAGCAGAAGCTGCTCACAATTCCAGCCCATGTTCTCAGAGTTCTCTCTTCTCCCTCAATCAGTCTTCTCTCTGAACTCGTAAACTTTAGTAAATCAAAAAGAATATTTAATCAGCCACACTTCTAACGTAATACATAAGCAGAAACGAGACATAAGCCTTCGCTGATTTTCCGTGCGCACTCCACAGAAACTGTGCATTAAGGCTTCTGCTGAATTTATCCCAATTTCTGTATCACTCCATCCTACTGGTAAGACAGTCCTTTTTACCCACACCAGCAACCCTTAGATGACATAAGTGATGTGGCAGTGGCGGGTACAGCTCAGGCAAGCTGGCAATTCATACACAGTGTAGCGTGAACAAACAAAGTAGTGATCAGTTTGGAAACACATCTGTAAAAAAATCATCTCAGTAAAATAAGAGAGAGAGAATATTTTTGAATATTATCACCCATGTTTAGAGAGAGTGTACAGTGTAGAGGTTAATAACTACTATAAAAACGTGCCCTGTACTAAACCTATCAGCACATTACTTTGAGGAAAATGAAAACCAATAATCTCAAAAACAGTAAACCATATGTGTAGACGCATACATTAAATAAGGTATCTAGCTTAAAGGCACCCACATTGAGTCATACAGAACAGATTTTAAATTTATATAAATAGCTGCAAAGTTGCTAAGATCAAGACGGAGAGGAGAAAATATGAAGTATGTGTTTAGTAAGGATAAGATAACCAGTCGTGCAGGTTCCTCAGGTTAGAGGTTATGCTACGAAAGCATATATTTCATCAGCGTATTAGATAATAAATAATAATTCAGTTTCCTACAGCCCAGTTATAATTATAACATTCCACACTAATAAATATAATATCAATAAAGGATCTACAAACTTGCCTTTAAATTTTACATCTATTAGTTCATGCACATTCACTCAAACAGCAGCAGTGCTAATGAGTGTTTCTCATGTGTGAAATCTTTATTAGAGTTCATCTACAGACAGAAAGGTGAAGATGAAGAACACCAGTAGTGACTGACTTTAAAACAGCTGGAATAAAACATTGTCTGAATGCTGTCCTGTATGTTCAGAGAGAGTGTATAAGATTTAACAGTACCTGTCTTCTTTAAACAGAGAGACCAAAAGCTACAGTGAAAGTCCAGCCAGCTGATCATGTACTGATGGGAGAGAGAGTCACTCTGACATGTGAAATAGAAAGTGGAGATTACTGGAATTATGAATGGTATAAGAATAATAATCTTCTCAGTGATGCTAAAAGGAAGGAATATGAAATCTCTAATGTTGGTCAGTATCATGCAGGTGTTTATACCTGTAAGGGAACACAGTCAACAGGCCGAATCTACACACACACCAGTGCAGCTGTTACACTGACTGTATCAGGTGAGTGTGGAGTCTCTCTCTCTTTATTAAAAACATTACCTGTTGAGTTGATTTAAAGTGTAAAGGTAGAATTTCACACCAAGTACATACCCGGTCACTAGGAGGTGGTTTAAGTTGGGGTGCAGCATGTAGGTAATGTGAATGATGACAAACAAATGACTTTTTTCCATTTAAAATTTTCATGAAGAATGAATAATGTTCCTCTGTCCTATATCAGTCCTCCCACTGTCATGAGGGGAAGGGGGGTTTGACCTTTCAACTACAAGCAGAAGCTGCTCACAATTCCAGCCCATGTTCTCAGAGTTCTCTCTTCTCCCTCAATCAGTCTTCTCTCTGAACTCGTAAACTTTAGTAAATCAAAAAGAATATTTAATCAGCCACACTTCTAACGTAATACATAAGCAGAAACGAGACATAAGCCTTCGCTGATTTTCCGTGCGCACTCCACAGAAACTGTGCATTAAGGCTTCTGCTGAATTTATCCCAATTTCTGTATCACTCCATCCTACTGGTAAGACAGTCCTTTTTACCCACACCAGCAACCCTTAGATGACATAAGTGATGTGGCAGTGGCGGGTACAGCTCAGGCAAGCTGGCAATTCATACACAGTGTAGCGTGAACAAACAAAGTAGTGATCAGTTTGGAAACACATCTGTAAAAAAATCATCTCAGTAAAATAAGAGAGAGAGAATATTTTTGAATATTATCACCCATGTTTAGAGAGAGTGTACAGTGTAGAGGTTAATAACTACTATAAAAACGTGCCCTGTACTAAACCTATCAGCACATTACTTTGAGGAAAATGAAAACCAATAATCTCAAAAACAGTAAACCATATGTGTAGACGCATACATTAAATAAGGTATCTAGCTTAAAGGCACCCACATTGAGTCATACAGAACAGATTTTAAGTTTATATAAATATCTGCAATGTTGCTCACATAAAGAAGGACAGGAGAATATATGAAGTATGTGTTTAGTAAGGATAAGATAACCAGTCGTGCAGGTTCCTCAGGTTAGAGGTTATGCTACGAAAGCATATATTTCAGCAGTGTATTAGATAATAAATAATAATTCAGTTTCCTACAGTCCAGTTATAGTTAAAACATTCCACATTAATAAATATAATATTAATAAATGATCTACAAACCTGCCTTTAAATTTTACATCTATTAGTTCATGCAGATGAACTCAAACAGCAGCAGTGCTAATGAGTATTTCTCATGTGTGAAAGCGTTATTAGAATTCGTCTACAGACAGAAAGTGGAAGATGAACACCAGTAGTGACTGACTTTAAAACAGCTGGAATGAAACATTGTCTGAATGCTGTCCTGTATGTTCAGAGAGAGTGTATAAGATTTAACAGTACCTGTCTTCTTTAAACAGAGAGACCAAAACCTACAGTGAAAGTCCAGCCAGCTGATCATGTACTGGTGGGAGAGAGAGTCACTCTGACATGTGAAATAGAAAGTGGAGATTACTGGAATTATGAATGGTATAAGAATAATAATCTTCTCAGTGATGCTAAAAGGAAGGAATATGAAATCTCTAATGTTGGTCAGTATCATGCAGGTGTTTATACCTGTAAGGGAACACAGTCAACAGACCAACTATACACACGCACCAGTGCAGCTGTTACACTGACTGTATCAGGTGAGTGTGGAGTCTTTCTCTTTATTAATAACATTACCTGTTAAGTTGGTTTAAAGTGTCATGGTAGAATTGCACACTAAGTACATACCCGGTCACTAGTAGGTGGTTTAAGTTGGGGTGCAGCATGTAGGTAATGTGAATGATGTCAACCAAATGTTTTTTTTCCATTTACATTTTGATGAAGAAAAAATAGTGCTCCTCAGTCCTATATCAGTCCTACCACTGTCATAAGGGCAAGGGGGATTTTGGCCTTCCAATTACAAGCAGAAGCTGTTGTCATGATTCCAGGGCTTTCCGGCTTCTTCACTCTCCCGAACTCAACTTCCCAGAGGGCTTCCCTCAGTGACGTCACACATATATGTCCCCAGCCATCCAATCAGACCTGCTCTAGGTCACCTGAGTTCTAGCCTCCAGCTGTCACTAGTCCAGTAAGAGCTTAATGTATAAAGCTTCATGACCTCTATGTAAACATCATCCTGTACTGAACATATCAGTAATGTATTTAAACCAATTCAAAGTCATTTTGAGAACATGTACTATTAACATCATCAGTGTAACAGGATGGACACAAAAATATCAGTTTGCTGGATTACCTGACAATGGGGTCACCTCTTTACCTTTACCTTCTCACTCTTCACTTTCAAAATCAAGCTCTAATGTCTTTTTAAATACGAGTTGGGAGGGGATCTGCCTTTTGCTGGCCTGTAGATCCGCTCTTGAAAATAGACCTCACTAAAATCTGATCCTGAGAGGAAAGATTTACTAACTTCATTATTTCACACCAACAGATCCAATCAAACCGACTGTGAGGGTGGAGCCTAAGAGCTCAGTCTACACTGGAGACACAGTTACTCTGACCTGTGAGCTGCCACCAAATCCTGATGGATGGTCAATTTACTGGAAGACAGACTTTCAGGATATATACCAACCTCAGAACACATACAGTCTAACAGTGTCTGATCCAGGGGAGTACCAGTGTGTTGCTGGCAGTGGAGGCATTTATACAGAGTACAGTGATCCTGTCCGAATTACAGTGAGAGGTATGTTATATTTCTTTTTTTTTTTTATTATTATAATTTTTTAATTCTTAAAATTACTTGATTTATAATGCCCTGAACTATAATGACTAAATAAATTGTTTAATAGTTTGTTTTTAGTAAAATAAACATTAAAAATATTTACCAATTTACTGCAAATGTGTAAAGTCCAAGTCCAAAGTCTGCATCAGATACATTCAGTTCAATATTATCTTTTCAAAACTCTGACCCAATTTCACATTATACTTCTTATACATTACACATATTTCAGAGTGTATCAGGTGAGTGTGGAGCCTCTCTCTCTCTGTATTTAGCATTAACTCTTGAGTTGATTTAAGTTGTCATGGTACAATGGAACAGGAAGTACATGCAGGGTCACCAGTAGGTGTTAAAGTTTGAAATTTGTGCCTTCATTTACAGAATGTAAACAACGGCATCATAAAATTAAATCCAGCTTTTTCCATTTAGCAGTCTTTGAGCTGATGTGTGTCTCCCAGTAAAGCCTGAAACAATCACTAAGTCAGAGGCTTCATGCTGTATGTGTTTTTAGATTTTATGAGCAATATCAAATTACACTGATGTAGAAAAGTAAACAGTAGTAGATAAATACACTATTGAACCTTCAGAAGTCCTGTCTTTCACACACAACACCGCAACCGCTAGTGATGTCGCCAAAAACAAATAATTTACCCAGTATAGCTTTAACAACATAGAGGTGCTTTACTACTATAATAATAACAAGTGTACATATTTATGTAGTACCAGAGAAGGATCAGCAGAGGTCATTGGAGGATGCAGAAAGTTATCTGGAATAAAAGTTTCCCTGTAAATTTATATAATAGAGTGTAAATATTTGTGAATACTGGCATGCAGGTTCAGACAGAGTTGTTTTTCCACAGAGAGATCAAAAGCTACAGTGAAAGTCCAGCCAGCTGATCATGTACTGATGGGAGAGAGAGTCACTCTGACATGTGAAATAGAAAGTGGAGATTACTGGAATTATGAATGGTATAAGAATAATAATCTTCTCAGTGATGCTAAAAGGAAGAGATATGAAATCTCTAATGTTGGTCAGTATCATGCAGGTGTTTATACCTGTAAGGGAACACAGTCAACAGGCCGAATCTACACACACACCAGTGCAGCTGTTACACTGACTGTATCAGGTGAGTGAGGTTTTAAAAGCAAGATCTACATTACACTGAGGTAGAAAAGTCGACAGCAGTAAATAATTAGATTATTTCATTATTGGACGTCATGTCCGTCACACAAAACACACCCACCAGAGAGGTCTCCAAAAGCTCTATATATTTAATCAGCCTTGATTCTAGCACATAAGCAAGAGCATTAGATATCCATCCTGTGGATTTCTGTGTGCACTGCACAGAAACTGTGTGTTATGGATTATACACATTTCCAATTATCCCTCCATCCCATGAGCCAGACAGTCCTGTTTTCCCCACATTCACTACCTCTGCCTGATAGATGATGTGGCAGAGACTGTTACAGCTTGCTCGGAATGGACATTAATATATAATCTTCATGCAACAACAAATTCTACAGACATCACACAGAGTCAGTTGTGTGTGGTACATTGTGCTAAGAGAATGATTTAGAAGAGTGTTTAAAAAGCTTGTTCATTTTTTTTACCCATCAAGCCTAGACCGTTTATAAAAGCACAGCACCGTATATTATGGTAGTTATTTGTTCAATACTGACCATGCATTATATAACTCATGATATGATGCATGTAGTGTCTTTTCTATATATGAAATAAATAAAACAAATAATATGAGAATGAATCATATTGGTCATAGACATAGTGATAAATTGAAAGCCCAGAGTGGAGGTGGAGCAGAGTGAATTGGTGTTGATAAAGAAACAGACTGTGACGAGCGCTGAGCTAAAATCAAGGCAAAGTTTATTTACCACATTTGTTATCAACCACAGCAGCACCAAGAGCAAGGTGGACATAACAGAAGAGTAAGACAGAGTCAGAGTCAAGAAACAAGCGGAGGTCACAACCAGGCAAACAATCAGACCAGCAAAAATACCAAAAGGGAAAAGACAGAAGAGTAAACCAGGGAATCAGAATAAAGTCAAAACCAGAGCAGCAAACTAAAGTAATCACAGAGAGACACACTCAGTAAGCACAGAGTAGCAATACTTCAGAATGAGCAGTGTGAGAGAGGAGTATTAATACAAACAGACTAAATTAACAACAGGTGTGATCAATACTCAGGAGACTCAGATCTAGAAAATGGGATTGAGAGATGGCGGAAATGTGACTGTAATGTCCTCGGGTGGTGGTTTATGGGAAATCCAGGGAGATCAGGGGCGGGAAGAGAGTCAGCAGGCATGTTAGACTTACACCACACTTTAAGCGAGGAGTGGGAAGGTTTGTCCCTCCACTGCACTCTGGGTAGGAGCATGGAGAGCTCCAATATGGGCAGGGGTTACCCAAGAAACTGTGTTGGGGACCGCAGGTCTATATGTTTACACTTGCCTTAAAAATGTCCATCATTTGGTTCATGCAGATCATCTCAGCATCACATCAGCAGTGTTGATGGTAGCAGGTTTCACATGTGTGAACACTTTATTAGAATTTGTCTATTTGAGAGAGTGAATAAGATTTAACAGTACCTGTCTTCTTTAAACAGGAAGACCAACAGCTACAGTGAAAGTCCAGCCAGCTGATCATGTACTGATGGGAGAGAGAGTCACTCTGACATGTGAAATAGAAAGTGGAGATGACTGGAATTATGAATGGTATAAGAATAATAATCTTCTCAGTGATGCTAAAAGGAAGGAATATGAAATCTCTAATGTTGGTCAGTATCATGCAGGTGTTTATACCTGTAAAGGAACACAGTCAACTGGCCGAATCTACACACACACCAGTGCAGCTGTTACACTGACTGTATCAGGTGAGTGAGGCTTTAAAAGCAAGATCTACATTACACTGAGGTAGAAAAGTCGACAGCAGTAAATAATTAGATTATTTCATTATTGGACGTCATGTCCATCACACAAAACACACCCACCAGAGAGGTCTCCAAAAGCTCTATATATTTAATCAGCCTTGATTCTAGCACATAAGCAAGAGCATAAGATATCCATCCTGTGGATTTCTGTGTGCACTGCACAGAAACTGTGTGTTATGGATTATACACATTTCCAATTATCCCTCCATCCCATGAGCCAGACAGTCCTGTTTTCCCCACATTCACTACCTCTGCCTGATAGATGATGTGGCAGAGACTGTTACAGCTTGCTCGGAATGGACATTAATATATAATCTTCATGCAACAACAAATTCTACAGACATCACACAGAGTCAGTTGTGTGTGGTACATTGTGCTAAGAGAATGATTTAGAAGAGTGTTTAAAAAGCTTGTTCATTTTTTTTACCCATCAAGCCTAGACCGTTTATAAAAGCACAGCACCGTATATTATGGTAGTTTTTTGTTCAATACTGACCATGCATTATATAACTCATGATATGATGCATGTAGTGTCTTTTCTATATATGAAATAAATAAAACAAATAATATGAGAATGAATCATATTGGTCATAGACATAGTGATAAATTGAAAGCCCAGAGTGGAGGTGGAGCAGAGTGAATTGGTGTTGATAAAGAAACAGACTGTGACGAGCGCTGAGCTAAAATCAAGGCAAAGTTTATTTACCACATTTGTTATCAACCACAGCAGCACCAAGAGCAAGGTGGACATAACAGAAGAGTAAGACAGAGTCAGAGTCAAGAAACAAGCGGAGGTCACAACCAGGCAAACAATCAGACCAGCAAAAATACCAAAAGGGAAAAGACAGAAGAGTAAACCAGGGAATCAGAATAAAGTCAAAACCAGAGCAGCAAACTAAAGTAATCACAGAGAGACACGCTCAGTAAGCACAGAGTGGCAATACTTCAGAATGAGCAGTGTGAGAGAAGAGTATTAATACAAACAGACTAAATTAACAACAGGTGTGATCAATACTCAGGAGACTCTGATTTAGAAAATGGGATTGAGAGATGGCGGAAATGTGACTGTAATGTCCTCGGGTGGTGGTTTATGGGAAATCCAGGGAGATCAGGGGCGGGAAGAGAGTCAGCAGGCATGTTAGACTTACACCACACTTTAAGCGAGGAGTGGGAAGGTTTGTCCCTCCACTGCACTCTGGGTAGGAGCATGGAGAGCTCCAATATGTGCAGGGGTTACCCAAGAAACTGTGTTGGGTACCGCAGGTCTATATGTTTACACTTGCCTTAAAAATGTCCATCATTTGGTTCATGCAGATCATCTCAGCATCACATCAGCAGTGTTGATGGTAGCAGGTTTCACATGTGTGAACACTTTATTAGAATTTGTCTATTTGAGAGAGTGTATAAGATTTAACAGTACCTGTCTTCTTTAAACAGAGAGACCAACAGCTACAGTGAAAGTCCAGCCAGCTGATCATGTACTGATGGGAGAGAGAGTCACTCTGACATGTGAAATAGAAAGTGGAGATGACTGGAATTATGAATGGTATAAGAATAATAATCTTCTCAGTGATGCTAAAAGGAAGGAATATGAAATCTCTAATGTTGGTCAGTATCATGCAGATGTTTATACCTGTAAGGGAACACAGTCAACTGGCCGAATCTACACACACACCAGTGCAGCTGTTACACTGACTGTATCAGGTGAGTGAGGCTTTAAAAGCAAGATCTACATTACACTGAGGTAGAAAAGTCGACAGCAGTAAATAATTAGATTATTTCATTATTGGACGTCATGTCCGTCACACAAAACACGCCCACCAGAGAGGTCTCCAAAAGCTCTATATATTTAATCAGCCTTGATTCTAGCACATAAGCAAGAGCATAAAATATCCATCCTGTGGATTTCTGTGTGCACTGCACAGAAACTGTGTGTTATGGATTATACACATTTCCAATTATCCCTCCATCCCATGAGCCAGACAGTCCTGTTATCCCCACATTCACTACCTCTGCCTGAGATGTGATGTTGTAGAGACTGTTACAGCTTGCTTGCTCAGTGTTGAATGGACATTAATATATACATCTTCATGCAACAACAGCAAAGTTCTACAGACAGCACACAGAGTCAGTTGTGTGTGGTACATTGTGCTAAGAGAATGATTTAGAAGAGTGTTTAAAAAGCTTGTTCATTTTTTTTACTCATGCTGGATCTCTAGCTTGTGATTGGGCCGTCACATCAAGACTAGACCTCAAAAAAGCACAGCACTGTATATTATGCTAGTTATTTGTTCAATACTGACCATGCATTATATAACTCAAGATATGATGCATGTAGTGTCTTTTCTATATATGAAATAAAGAAAACAAATAATATGAGAATGATTCATATTGGTCATAGACATAGTGATAAATTGAAAGCCCAGAGTGGAGGTGGAGCGGAGTGACTGTGTTGATAAAGAAACAGATTGTGACGAACACTGAGCTAAAATCAAGGCAAAGTTTATTTACCAGATTTGTTATCAACCACAGCAGCACCAAGAGCAAGGTGAACATAACAGAAGAGTAAGACAGAGACAGAGTCAAGAAACAAGCGGAGGTCACAACCAGGCAAACAATCAGACCAGAAGGGCAAAGGCAAAAGAGTAAACCAGCGAATCAGAATAAAGTCAAAACCAGAGCAGCAAACTAAAGTAATCACAGAGAGACACGCTCAGTAAGCACAGAGTAGCAATACTTCAGAATGAGCAGTGTGAGAGAGGAGTATTAATACAAACAGACTAAATTAACAACAGGTGTGATCAATACTCAGGAGACTCTGATTTAGAAAATGGGATTGAGAGATGGCGGAAATGTGACTGTAATGTCCTCGGGTGGTGGTTTATGGGAAATCCAGGGAGATCAGGGGCGGGAAGAGAGTCAGCAGGCATGTTAGACTTACACCACACTTTAAGCGAGGATGGGGAAGGTTTGTCCCTCCACTGCACTCTGGGTAGGTGCATGGAGAGCTCCAAAATGTGCAGGGGTTACCCAAGAAACTGTATTGGGAACCGCAGGTCTATATGTTCACACTTGCCTTTAAAATGTACATTAATTAGTTCATGCAGATCATCTCAACATCACAGCAGCAGTGTTGATGGTAGCAGGTGAACACTTTATTAGAATTTGAGAGACTGTATAAGATTTAACAGTGTTTATCTTCTTTACACAGAGAGACCAAAAGCTACAGTGAAAATCCAGCCAGCTGATCATGTACTGATGGGAGAGAGAGTCACTCTGACATGTGAAATAGAAAGTGGAGATGACTGGAATTATGAATGGTATAAGAATAATAATCTTCTCAGTGATGCTAAAAGGAAGGAATATGAAATCTCTAATGTTGGTCAGTATCATGCAGGTGTTTATACCTGTAAGGGAACACAGTCAACAGGTCGAATCTACACACAGACCAGTGCAGCTGTTACACTGACTGTATCAGGTGAGTGTGGAGTCTTTTTCTTATAATATTACAACAATTAAATTATTGTTGCTACAAAACCATCATCCTGTACTAAACATATCAATAAGCTTCTCCTTTTAAAAACACAGCAGCTGAAATGTGTTAATCTTAGTTTACATTCAGCAGCTTCCTCTCCTTAATACTGCATATTTATATTTTCTGATGTCAGACAGTAACAGGGATGGTGTTTATCTTAACTCATTGCTCTTTTCCACCAACATGATGCCGGTGGTAAATTTTGTACTGCTCCACATTTTCCCATTGCAACCATGAAATCTCTGATGCAAGCGACAAAGGGGCGTGATGCTGCATGATGAACTGCACTGAGCTGAACTCGGGAGCAATTGTATCCCACTGGTGTGCTTGTGGATGAGAAACACTTGGTGCATTACCATGTGTCTGTGTTACCATGAAAATTAAATGAACAAGAGTGTTTAATCAGCTAAACTTTGTTCTTCATCAACAGTAAAAGTCACACCTACAATCACCTCAGGATATGAAGGAGCTGTACTGACAGGAAACACAGTGACTCTGTACTGTACACTTCCTCAGTCTGCTGGATGGACGTTCTACTGGTCCAAACACACACAGAGCCCTGAGAAGAAGACCATCACCAACATCTACAACATCAGCTCAGTTAGAGTCTCTGATGGAGGTCAGTACAGGTGCAGAGCTGGCAGAGGAAACCCAGTCTACTACACACACTACAGTGATGCACTCTGGGGTAAACGTTACTGGTAAGTGGTATAGTGCTGATTTTTAACAGCCGGTAGTACCTAAATGAGTTACACAACACAATTAAGTAAAAATGCCCGCTTAAAAAGCATCAGCAGCAGTTTGTATCTCGCTTTATTCAAACCAAATCTAAAGCTAAAACAATTATATTGTTTTATCAATTGTTCTTTTTTAGTTTGAGTCCACTTTATTATTCACACTGGCGTATCTGATATCAAATAATACAATGTCAATAAAAGTTACAGAGGAAATAATGGCAAACTTATCCAACACATCTAACTAACCATGTTGTACTATTATCTAACAGACCTTGTGGGTTTTGTGTGTCTTGGGATATTTTAAAGCAACCTTTAGGTTCCCCAGGATGTGAAATTAAAACACAGGCTCTTAAGTGTCTTACTGCTTTTATAATATCTGATTTAAGAGCTTATAAAGAGACCTTACAAAGAAGTATGTGACTGCAAAGAACTGTGCATTAAATGATGTGCAAAAATAATTATTTAATATTATTGGCTTTCATTTTAATGATGATGTTGGGAACTATGCCTTACAGAGAGTAATAAAGCCATGGTGAACATAAAGCCTGATAAGCAGGTGTTTAAAGGAGAGCTGGTCACTCTGAGATGTGACATACAGGCAGGAGGAGACACTGAGTGGACTTACAGCTGGTATAAAGATGACAGTTTGTACCCAAACAGAAGAAACACAGGAGTTCCCAATCAGATCTGTTTACAGAGTCTAACGAACGCTCGGTAAATAGCTACCATTGCAGAGGAGAAAGATCCAAATAGACCTTCAGAAATCAGAGATCAGTGATGCTGTTACCACGTGACTGTTTGTCTGGTGAGTCCTGTGGATCAGTTTTAATCTCTCATTAATTATACTGTATGTAATAAATTTTAATCACTGTTGGTGTAGAAACTTTGATTTTACTCTGTTCTATTCTGCCATTCTTCTCTCCGTCAGATGTAGCTTCAGAGCAGTACTGAGAGTTGAGAGGTCCACAGAGCTGGCTGGAGACTGAAGGAGACTCAGTGACTCTAAGCTGTGAGGTTACAGGCTCCTCTACAGGCTGGACATTCAGCTTGGTACAGAGCTGTTCCCTACAGACAAGGCTTTTAAAGCAGATAAGAGACGCTCATGGCAATGTTATGTATGGTGTAGAGCTCTCTGTCAGACAGCAGGAGAGAAGCTGGAGGCTCCTACACTCTCAGTCCTGCTGCTCTACATCAACACAGGAGTTTATGTGTGCAGAGCAGAGAGAGAGGAGAACCAGCCTATCAGACACAGTACAGCTCTTCACAGCCTCTATGGATCACTGGTGAGGAGATATAGAAATGAACTGGTATATAAATATGCTGTATTTATCAAATCCATTCTTTCAGTGAACAGTATATTTGTTTAGCATTAGCATTTAGCAACATGCTACATGTGTATCTTCGTGCATGTTCAGGTACATCTCCTCCAGTCTCTAACGCTGATCATCAGTCACAGCAGATCTCATCGCACTTTAAGTGGTCACTCTCTCTCACTGAGCTGTGAGGGACAGAGTGGCTCTACTGGATGGAGAGAGACGTGGAGACGATACACACACAGTGGGGAATAACTAAGGTTGTCAGATGTTGTCATCAGTTACAGGATCTACATGCAACATCAGCTCCCTCTACACATACCCACAGTGGAGTTTACTGGTGTCAGTCTGAATCTGGAGGAGGAAGTGATCTCCTCTCACAACATCACAGTGCACAGTGAGTCTACATTAGTTCACTAACAGTAGCTCATCTGACACATTACAGGGCATTGGTATCACGGGATAGTCAATCAAGTTTAAGCTTAAATAGTTTCACTATCCAGACAGGAGAACTCTGCATTCCACTTTACCACACAGTCTCTAATATCTACTAATGATAGAGTCTTCTCTGGTTGTCAGATCATCACTGTATTCTCCACTCTCTGTTTCTCTATGGTCTTACTCTCTCCTACAGATGGTGATGTGATTCTGGAGGACAGTCCTGTCCATCCTGTGACTGAGGGAGATTCCAGGACTCTCCGCTGTTTATATCACCTCCACAAAGCCCTCAAACCTCACAGTCTGATTTCTATAGAGATGGATCACTGCTCCAGACCCCAGACTACAGGAGAGATGATCACCGTACTGTCTCAAAGTCAGATGCACGGTCTCTACCACTGTACACACCCAGAGAAAGGAGGAGTCGCCAAAGCAGCTGGCTCTCAGTCAGAGGGTCTGGCTGCAGTAAATATCTATATAATCATAATTCATATATTTCCATGAGGATGTGTTTAACAGTGATCTCTGTTCTACAGTACAGTGATTGTAATTGTGTGTGTATCAGGTTTCATCCAGTTCAGGAGCTCCAAAGTCTCAGTGCTCAGTCTGCTCAGCAGTTTAATGGCAGTGGTCTCCATATTTGCTAGTGTCCATCGTGCTGGGGGGGTGAAATGACAATGCTACAGAGCTGGAGGTAAGAGCTCTAAAGTGTCAGTAGTGTTTATATAATAGTATATAACGTCTGATGAAATACTAATGAGAAATATTCATCACTGTGTTTTTCACAGCTGATCCTGATGAAGAGAGAACATAAGCAGTGATAGAAGTTGCGTCATCTTGAGTGCTGAAAGCTGAATGTGATTGTTTTACATTACTTGCATATAATTACATTATAGTTATAATCAGTAAAAAATTTAAATTAATTTAATATACATAAGGTAATTCTAAGTGTTTTGATGGTGGTGACAGAAACCAGAAATTAAAATGCCTACAGTACAAGTACAGTTACCTAATTTATTAATCTAGTGACTCTGAGAATCATTATCCTGTTAGAAATCTGACACTGTGTTATAGAACCATGCTAACTCTGAATCTCATCTGTTTAGACCCAGTCAGGTAGTAGATCTGGTAGAATTAAACATAATCACTTGTTTGTTGTTTTGTTTTATATGATTTTATATTTTCTGTCAGCTTGTGTTTTATTGCTGAATGAATTTTAGCCAGTTTGCTTAGTTTCATTTTTTTATCGTTCATTTTATTATTATAAACAATACATAATTAATACCATAAACGTTTTTTTAATGATGAAGTTGGTGATGAACCATGTTTTGCAAACTATATGTCTTGCTTGTGTTCTGTTATTTTAATGAAATAAACATATTAGTTCTGATTAAGAAACCGAATACCTACCCAAATAACGAATCTAAAGCGGGGACTCGTTATCCTAAAGATGACCCGCCTGCTATGTTGAAAATATTCTTTCAGTCACTCTAAATTGTTTTTTTTTTTTTTTTATCACAGTCTGGCATTTCAGACACCAGTGGTAAAGTGCAATGTGTGACCACTGGACATTGATGTGGCAAGGTATTTTTAAGGGTTGTTGTTGCGTCAACCTGCAGGCATGGTACTTATTCTGTAGGTTTTGCAGGTACTGTTTGACCGACTGCTATGTCTCAGTGCTAGCAACAGTCGCCACGAACTCATTGAGGGGGCATCATGCTCGCTGAAGGGTGTTGGTATTTCGGCAGTAATTGCCCGACCAAGGACAGAATTTCGCCGAACAGTTCTCTCCTCTCCCTGTGGTTTTTGTGTAGGTCTCCCAGGTCTCCCGTTTATGTTCCTGCTGGTGCATGCCTTCTTCTACCCACTGCCACCAACAGTGTGCTAAGGTCATATCTCAGCATGACAGGTATGGCACTATACTCGATAAAGCAGTTCCGCTTCCGGAGCCTACAATGTAACCCCTCTCCAACTCTTCCTACTGCACAAATTGCTGGTCAAGCTCTTCTCTATGGCATACTTCACTAGTTACACAGGTGCAGCAGCAAGGTTTGTCCTTTGCTATACATCTTATGTGTGGCTGAAGTGTGAAACTTGAATCATTCGCATGTATCATGATTGTCAGACTACCCACCACACTTCACTCATGTTGGTTTGATTCCTTCTGGGTGTAGCTATTCTTGTGCACACACTTTTCACAGACAAACGTACTTTGACACGTGATGAACTAGTATATAGTGTAGTATATATAGTATAGTAATAGTACCCACTTCCCAGAGGGGCTTCACATCAAAAGACGTCAGCTACACATGCTTGCTACCACCAAATCTGATTCCCTCTGCATCACCTGATTACTAAACAGCTGCTGTCAATTTGTACCGGCATTTAATCTCATTTATATATGTATATATATATATATATGTGTGTGTGTGTGTGTGTGTGTGTTATTTATGTTGCCTGATATTTATTTAGCTTTGATCAAGCACTAATTTAGATGTATGAAAACTTCAGGACTTCCCAGGGAAACTTTTAGGATTTTTGGAAAAAAAAAAAAAAAAAAAAAATATATATATATATATATTATATATATATATAATATATATATATTATATATATATATATATGTAAAACATTATGGAATTTTGGAAGTTTGGATTTATTCTAGTTAAAATATAATCATTATGTAGGAGGCGCCACAGAGGTGCAGTGGGTCGGGGCACTTTTGTCTTACAGCAAAAGGGTCAGAAGGGCCTGGGTTTGATTCCTGGCTGGGGCTAAAGCATTGTTAAAACTGGCTCTCATATGTTTTGGTGTTCTTGCTCCTGAATGGTGGAAAGAAACTTCCCTCTATACTCTGTACTGCAGTCCGTTTTGCACACTCAGTTAGTTCCTCTGTGGTCTGATGACCCGTATCGTCAGCGTAGAACCCCAGGTTTCACATCTTTCTCATACGCTCAGAGTGTCTATTTGAAATAATAAAAAAAACTTACAGATATGGATTTCCAGTGGTGGAAACATGACTGGGGGTATTTAAAAAAGCATCCAAAAGACTCCAAATCTTCAAGTTACCAACTGTGCAGGCAAATAGATCAACAGTTCAAGAATAAAGGTTATATATAATATTTCTCAATGTGAAAAACAGAACCATCACTCCATATGCAAGGAACAAAGCTCAAAATCAAATGTGAGTGGATAGGACTTTCATTGGTGCCGTTAGATGGCACTGCATTTAAAACATTCATGATCCTTCAGTGGAAATCATTTCATGGGCTCAGGAACACTTTTGAAAACCCTTGTCTGTCCACACACTGCATTTGTCACTGCATCCACAAATGTACAATAAACCCATCCTATTCAAAGAAGAAACCCTGTATGAATAAGTGTATCCGAAACAGTGTATGGCAACCTTCCTGAGCTGAATGTAAGACTGACCGCAAGTGAAGTATAGTAAACATAACTGCCTTGTGACTTAACAAATCAAAATTTGAAAATCCTTTCGGTATCATGCGTCCTCTAAAATAGAGCTAAACTAGGGCAGAGGGACCTGTTTGTCTTAAATATTTGTTCCTCTGTAATTTATTTTCACTATGAATCAACACAACAGAAGCAGACACATTTTCCATCTTGTGTCTCTTCGACGTTAAATAAAACTGAGCGGTAGATTTGATCTTTGAAAATTATTTTTGCTTTGCTTTTCCATTCTATGTATTTCCTGTAGCTATATTTTTGACTTTTGATGCTGAATGCGTTTTAGTCAGGTTATTTAGTTTTATATATTATCCTTTATTTTATTCATTAGCTTTATTACTGATCATAATAAAAATATTCACTAAATTGCACTGAAATGGTGTGTATCGATGTTTTTAGTCTGATGGCTCAACATACCTGTAACCTATTTTCTTGATTTTTATTATGGACTTAATATTATGATTTTATGATTTATTGCCGAACTAATCTACCTTGGTGTTAACAGGACAAATAAAATATCTTTTTTAACAACATCTCTCATGTTCTGTCTTTATTCGCAGACAGCAATTAACATTGCAATTAAGTGTCAGGCACAATTTAACCTACAAGGGCCTTCAGGAGAGCGGCCTAATTTCTGGAAATTAATAAGCTATTGAATATAGCTCAGATGGGCATCTAAAATCTGTAAGTACTGTAGTAGTGCTCTTAATCCATTGTTAAGTTTAGGCTGGAAGTAAAGTATTCAAATTTTAAAACTGAGAGTTCAGGTAGAAACAACCAGGCTAACTCTCTCATTGGTTAATCAAATAATAATAATAATAATTTGCACATTGTGTTAGTCTTAGCATGCTGAATGAAATGTAATAGAGATGTGAGCTGAAAACATGATCACAGTGATTTATATGCTAAGATATAAATGTATAAATATGTAAATATTTGCGTTTGCTTATGGTGTTGCTAGCATTTGACTATATGGTATTCCAGTTGGTTCCTAATGAGTCTTGCTATGTGGGTGGTTGCTATGGTGTGCTCCCAGATGGCTGCTTTGGAGTAGCTCTATGTGGTTACTATGGTATTCCAGTTGATTTCAATGGTGTTGATAGGTGGAACTGCTATGGTATTTCAGGTGGGTTGCTAAGGTGTTTGCTGTGTAGTACTATGGTAAATCCAAGATAGATGCTAAAGCTGTTGCAGTAGGATTGCTATGTTTATCTTAGGGGTTTCTTAAGCTGCTGACTAGTGTGTTGCTATGATATTCACATCAGGTTGCTAAATGAGTGTTGTCTTTGTGGTTTGCCTATCAAGTATTTCCAGATGTGTTTCTATGGTGTTTGCTAGGTGGAATGCTATTAGTATCCCAAGCTGGTTGCTATGTGTATCCCTTAGTATGGTTTTGGCTGTGAGTGCTTTGCTAGGCGGTTGCTATGACATCCAAAATGGTCGAATATGATTAGCGCCAAGTTTGTTACTAAGGGTGTTGCTAGGTTGGTTGTTCTTATGGTATCGCCAGTTGGATTGCGATATGGAGTTGCTAGGATGGTTGATGGGGGGGGGGGGGATCCTAGGTTTATATTGCTATGAGTGTTTTGCTATGGGTATTTTCTAGGTGGGTTGCTATGCGATAAGGTTTGGAGTGGTTTCTATTATAATGCTTGGTGGTTGCCTATGGTGTTCTAGTGACCACTAAGGGTGTTCCTAAGCAGTTGCTATGAACATCCTATGTGGTGGCTAAGGACGGTTGCTACCGTGGTTGCTGAATTGTATCCCATATGGTTGGCTATGCTGATTGCTAAGGAGGCGCTGCTATAGAATCCAAAAATGGTTGCTATGGTGTTGCTAGTCTAGTTGGTTTGTGATGTCTTGAGTGTTCGCTAGGGCTTAGCTGCTATGGTTCGTAAAAGGGATGTTAATATTGGTCTGTTGTAGAGTTGAATAGGTTGGCTGAAGTGGTCAAAGTGCTTAAAATGGATATGGAATCTATAGAAATGGAGGGATGAATAAACAACACATAGAGGAGTGAGGGTCGCTTATTGATTGCTGCATTAGAGGTTATAGGCACCTGCAGTTGTTGGGGGCTGAAGGGTTAAAGGGAGCAATGTGCTCAAAATGGGACTTCTCATATTGTTGATTGTGAAGCAGTTGGTTAGTGGGTATAATTAAGACAAACTATGTAATGGATATGTGTGGGTGGTGTCTAGCCAACACTGGAATTCCGGCTTGTGTGGTCTATCATCGCTGAGATGGATGCGTGATAGGTTGACAGAACGTAATGTATCTATATCGGCTTAATACATCAAGGTCACAACATTGCCCGATATTAGACGCCCTACCGGCTTCCAGACCGTCAGAGGTCGGTGTGCAGTTTTGTGTGGTTGTAAGTTCATTAGCCTCACAAGCATTTCCAGTTCATGACAAGGGCCTTAGACAAGAGGAGGTGGAGGAAGCTTACTTTGGGGCCTTGTTCAACGTAGCTGATTGGGAGATCAGCCTGTAAAGCCACTAGTGGCAGCAGTAATGTGGTCACTGTACCAGAGTGTAGTGGTGAAGAGTTACTGTGCTAGTTTACATCCCTCTGTACCCGCACGTGATTATCATGAGTTTTTGGGTTTAGAACCGAAAATAATCTGAGATTGTGAGAAACAAGTAATGGAAAATGAGCTTTCTTGTGGCTGGGAAGTGAGCGACACCGCTAACTTGACAGGCTTCAGGCCATAATGGGAAGAGCTCAGAGTAGAGTCACTACTCCTCCTCATTGAAAGGAGCCATTTGAGGTGGTTTAGGCACCAGTTGTGCCCATTTCCCTGCCCTAGTGGTAGAATGAACTCTGCCGTGAACTCTGTTTGGCAGTCAGTTCTCACACTCAGTTCCTGCCCTGTGTTTGGAAGTGGTTGTGTCTTTCAGGTAGTACCCAGGTTCACACCTTTCTGCTCCATACGATCTTATTTTTTCACAATGTGCCAGTTACCCACTAATCCCCCCCCCACCTCCACCCACACAAAACACACACCATGCCCTGGTGTTTGAACTTTATGCTGGATGGTCTTTTTTCTTTTTCTTGACCGTGAGAACATGATGTCCGGTGATAATTGGGC
>JAMWET010003103.1:0-31351 GCA_024036415.1 Prochilodus magdalenae
GTTCTCGCTGCGTCTTATTCAATGAATCGAAGGATCCAAAGAACTGGGTTGTAATTATTCCATATCCATAATTGTTCCAGCTGTCACAAGAAGTCAGAAAAACAAGACCCACATCACCTCCCACAGCTGTACATCCTCATTACCAAGCTTCATCTCCGCTAAAGGCCAAAGCAGGCTCACAATACCATCACATGGAGAAGCCATACAACGACCCGGCTTCCTACGCGAAGTTATGTCTTCATTCTGTTGACGGGGTTGTGTCCAAATTGGGTACTCTGGGTCTAAGCAGGTTTTCTCTGTGGGGAAAAATGAATGGCATTTTCAAGACTTGCTGCTAATCACAGCCTGTGGCCAACAACGTTCCAAACCCAATACGTTTTTTTCGTAACAATGTTTTCCCTGTGAACATCACTGGATCCTCTGAATTACGAGAAGGTCAGGAGGCCGAAAACACAACCACTGCAACACACAAGCTAACACTACTGCATGACTGGCAACCTTCCCAAAATCCTCCTCTCAACCCAGCAAGGACTGTCAAAGTAACCTGGCTTTATTTACAGGGTGGGCTGCGGTTTGAGTAGCTAATGTTGCAGCATGGATGGAGCATTATTGTTGATGTTCTGACCCAAACTTCAGAGGATCCAGTGACACTGAGAGGGGATACTGTATCTAGAACAACATGCATCTGGTTGGGAACTATTCTGATCTGCTGTTTGACCTCTATCTGGATTTTGACCTTTACTGTAACTAGCTTAGGTTGACCAGGGCTACTGAACTGAAACTCACTAAAGCCCTAATTTGGACAGGATTTGTTCTACATGGGGTAATGTAATTATTAATTATTAATTAATAGTTCCTTCTTGATTTCAGTCCCGTCCAAATCCACCTTGTCAGTCATTTTTACGACTTTCACATTTACCTGTAAATCGAGCCACAAAAACGACCTCACGTTATTTTAACCCCATACAAATCGGCATGTGCGTAAATATTCCATGATATCCTATGGAAAGGGAGTTTTCCCTGTTTTTCCTCAGGTATGGAGGCGCTCAAGGAGGCATTTAGTTTTGCCGTGCATGGTGCAGACAACTTGGGTCATTCAAGTCTATGGTGAACCTCTGTTACTCCACAAAGCACAATACTAACTTCATCCAGAAGACGAGCCAAAGACCTCCTCAGAGGTAAGTCATTGTGTAGCAAAGGCTAAAGCCTATGCGTGTTTTAAACATGAAGCTGCTAATGCTCAAACTTAAATTTCATATTAATGTGATATTATTAGTGGATCATAACATCGGTTATCATCCTTGACTTCATCAGTGGTCAGAGGACACTTGTTGTTTTGGAGGTATAGCCACTCCCATCTCAGTCATTTAAGCTGAGATTTCCTATCCTGTCCGACCCTGAATAGGATTTAAGTCAAGTGGCACCCAAGTGGGCGTTTCTTACCCATGCAGAACATCATGGGGAGGAGTCACAGCACTGGGAGGGTTTTAAAGTCAAAGACGGGAAAAATCCATCTCAGACTTCATCCCTTAACGCCAGGCGTTCCTCATACTGTCCACCTGTATTCACCCTCTGTCTGAAACACTGTTAGAGCTCCTGTGTCTTTAAGCCCTGCCTCCTGATGACCCCAGTGTGCTCTGATTGGTCAGCTCACCCACTCTGTTTTAATTGGTCAACTACCAGTGTGGTATCTTAACACAGTCCCGACCCCCTCCAGCCCACCACCACTGTGGCTGTTCTTCTAACGGTGTCGGTTCTGCAGTATCAGTATTTGATCCAGAGTCCGAACCTGAAAGGTCGAGCAAGCTGGTAGAGCCAGCTTCACAAGCTAGACAGTTTCAGAGTGGTCAGTTTTTACTGGTTTAGCCCTGTGTGCGTTGTGTGAGGGGGTGCCCAGCTTGCTGGTAGGCAGAGAATAAGGACTGTGTTACAAGATGATGTCACCTTGTAATAGAGACAAGGGCTGGAATTCCAACAAGGCGTTCCAAGCGGCTGGGAAAAGTGTTTTCTGTGTGAGAGAGTGTCTCCCTCTGGCGTGTTCTTTGGGCTTTAGAACTTCGCAGAAAGTTTACATCCACAAAAGGTTCCCTAGCCCAATAAAGGAACTGGGAAAACTGGGAGGAGCCTAATACGTCCTTTAAATATGGAAGCTCAGTAGCCACATCGCATGTGGATAATCTCTATCCAGACTTAATATGAAGTTTATGGATGCTCAGGATACATGAAGCAACCAGTCATGAAAGAGATGTTTGTTTTTTTGAAAATGCCATTCACTTCTCTATTTCTCTCTCTCTCTGATCAAAACCCATTCATCCTTCTGGGTCACTGTGGGAGTAATGGAGCCTATCCCAGTGCTCACTGGATGGAAGGCAGGAAACACCTTGGATAGGTTGCCAGTCCATCGCAGGGCGGACACACAGATTCACACTTAGTGGGACAATTTAGCATCTCCAGTTCACCGGACAGACTCTGGGAGAACATGCACAAAAGCCAGGAACCAAACACAGGGTGTCCTTGCTGTGAGGTGACAGCACTACCCCTTGCACCACCCCAGGTCACTTCTTTCATAGTGATAATACGCTAGACCCAGAGTTTATAACGTAGGCATGACGCAGACTATAGAATGATGCATGACTTCATAGGTCTACTGTCGTGCTATTCAGTACCCTGGTCCTGGAGGTCCTCTGCCTGGCACTTTTCAGTGTTCTCCTGCTCTCGAAACACCGGACCCAACCAATCATCTCATTAACAGGCTATTATTGAGATGAAGTGGCTGGATTAAGCTAGTGGCTAGGACTAAGCCCCTAGGCATATACGACTGCTCCGGTTCAATACAGCACGGCCCGTGATGTCAATGCTTCCTCAATGCGCCAATGAGCAACATAACCAAAAACACTGTGGCAAAAAAAGTGTATTTATATCCATATACATTTATGACCCTATTATGAGCACTTCTAATTAGGACACACGCAGGCTAATACGTACTTGTGCGGATGTGTTACCCTCAGAGCTGGTAAAGTTCTTTCCCTCTTGCGAGCGGAGCTCTCCTCTCGTACTGGCATGAAGACATTGGAAACGGATGATGTACATAGCTGTAGTTCACTACCCCTCCTCCTACATTGTCTCCATCTTCATCCTCCTCCTCCTCTTCCTCCTCACCCTCATCATCCAAACAGTGACTATCCCCGTCAGACCCTTCTTCCCCCTCTCGGTCCTGCCGGTTCATCCTCAGTCTCTTCTTGTTGTTGTTCCTCACCGAAGCCTCCAGAGCTTTCTGTTTTCGGTAGAAATGTGAGAACTTGTTGAATATGATGGTGATGGGTAAGGCCACCACCAGCGTGCCTCCTAGGATGCAGCCGGAGGCGGCTAGCTTTCCAGCCACCGTGACAGGCACGACATCTCCATAGCCGACTGTGGTCATGCTGACTGTACCCCACCACCAGCAAGCAGGGATGGTGTCCAAACCGACGTCCTCCTCGTACTCTGCGGTGTAAGCCATGCCGGAGAAAACAGACACTCCCACCGCCAGGTACAGCAGCAGGATGCCCACCTCTCTGTAACTGTGCTACAAGGGTAAGAGGAGAAGGAGAGTGAGCTGTCTGAGTTCACGTGTGGTGTTCTCAGAGAGATGTGCTAATATGGTATCTCAGTGGGTCCGATGGGGGGAAGACCATAAGACATTTTGGGGGGGAACATGAGGTTGTGTTTAACGTATGGGGTGAAAAACTACTTTGCCATCTGGTGACGGAGGTGCATCATCTCAATAGTTTGCAACTACTTGGTGCTCTTCTTGAATCGCAGCACCTCCACCAGTCTGGATTTGACATTGATGCTGTTTGTTGTGTTGCAAGTGACAACGAAACCCAATTTGAGACCAGAATGCATCCGTAAAACTTCGATTGGAATCGCATGTCTACCTTCAAATGTGGTTTTGATTTTTGGAAATCAGATTTTTTATGTGGTTTGTTGTTTTCCAGATCATGGATTATCAATCTGGGTACAATCTGGATTGGCCAAAAATCTGATTTGGGCTAGCAGTCTGAATATAGTCTTATTATAATGCGAAACTATGGTGTACTCAACATGATTTGGTAAAACGTCACCCGGTCATGCCATACAGCCTGAGATGAGTAGAAACCCCTTAGCACTCAGTATAGCTTTTGCAACAGTCCTCCGTCAACAGTACATGAATGTAGTTCCTAGCGGAACAGCTACCAGCCCATTTACTACAGGCTGTGGAATGAAAGTTGTTGTCTTACCTTACTGTCACCAAAGGAACCCCAGGAAATGTCAGTTCAGACAGCATGTTTGTTGTTAGAAGAGGGAGTGTATACACTAGAAAGGTCTCTAGAGTGAGCTTTTGAGAGCGTTTTGCTAGCTTAATTGTACTCCGGATATTAAACATTCCCAGCAATCCAGAATCTAAAGTTTAGTTAACCCCCAGATGTGTACTCTCATTACAAGATCACATCTGGCCCCTAAATTCATTTGGGAAGAAAAATTGGACAAATAAATAAATAAACAACTAAATAAACAAATACAGGCCTTTGACTGACATTTGATATGGCTCACCAGGAAGGTACCTTAGCTCCACCCCTCACTCAATAATGGCTACTAATTAGCAATAAAACGAAGACCACCTCCTTGCATCTACACTCATCGTCCATCTGATGAGCTCTGCAGTGCTGAGAATGATCCACCACCGGTTATGACCGGGTGGTGGTGTATATCATTGCTGTTGGACATAAACCAGTATCTCAGATATTTATAATTTTTCCGTTTTGAATGTACCTGTTGAACTTTACACAGCATGTAAATTTAATAATTTATTAATTAAAAAAAAACAAAAAAAACACCCAAAATGGTTACACTGACTAACGGGAGGACATTTAAAAAAGTGATTATGGACAGTGTCACACCCTGCCGTGTCACACCCTGCCTAGTTGTGTTATACCCCCAACAAAGGGCATGACATGGGGTATAACACAACTAGGGCTGACGAGACACACTTGGGAAGGGGCGGAGCTAGAAATAAGAGACCGGACTAGAGGGCGGAGACAGGAGGAGCACAGGACCAAAATAAACAGAAGCACATGGACATGACAGGACACGGCAGGGCGTGACAGACAGATATATTTCCAATAGCAGTGATACGCAACTTATCAAATTCTTATTTAGAGGAATGTTTCTAATGACATTATAAAAATGGGCTCAAAATCTACATAGCTTTTCAATATTGTGCATTTTTGTAAATTGTTTTGTCTTTTTGGCCTTCATCCCACCACAATCACCCCTGCCTGGTGGAGTACAACCTGGATTCCAGTACTGACTAAAATCATACAGTGTCAGAGAAAGCCATAAGCAAAGTCGTAGACACAGTACCTTTTCATACCCAACATTAATCACTGTCAGTTCTCACCTGTTTCTGTGAGGTACCAGCAAGACCCAATCTGTGCACATGTCTCTTTAACATGTAGCTCTTTAACGTAGCTGGCCACACAACTTCCCAATTCTGGATTGTGGATGCATGTCCCATTAATAGGACATTACCTTCTTAGGCTTGACCTGACCTCTCTTGACCACCACAGCATATGACTTTGATGTCAACAGACGTATTTTCCTTATGCACCGTAGTGTGTTTCTGAGAGGAACACCCTATCATTTTCCCTACAGAAGGTGGGGATGGTTGGACATTACACTGTTGCATGAATTTGAATGTTAATTAAGTAAACTGTATAATTGAGTTCACCTCAATAAAGTCTAAACAAAAACTATCATTTGTTTGATCTGAATGTTGATGTCATCAAAATTAAGAAAACATTTTAGAGGCGGAATAAGAGGCGGAATAATATGACCAAGAGCGTGAACTAACAAGACACAAAGTTTTTTAGGTTTTTTGATAAGAACTTTGAACTGATTCTCACCATGAGAGGATATCTAAAAGTGGCCGGTGTGGTGGCTGGCTCAGTGGCCGGCTCGGTGGCCTGCTCGGTGGCTGGCTTGGTGGCCTGCTCGGTGGCTGGATTGGTGGCCTGCTCGGTGGCGTGCTCAGTGGCCCGTGCGGTGGCCTGCTCAGTGGCTGGCTAAATGGCCTGCTCAGTGTCTGGCTCAGACGCCAGCTATGTGGCCTGCTCGGTGACCGGCGCAGTGGCCTGCTCACTGGCTGGCTAAGTGATCTGCTCAGTGGCTGGCTCAGTGGCCGGCCAAGTGGCCAGCGGGGTGGTCTGCTCAGTGGCTGGTTAAATGACCTGCTCAGTGTCTGGCTCAGACGCCAGCTATGTGGCCTGCTCAGTGGCCTGCTCGGTGGCTGGCGCAGTGGCCTGCTTAGTGTCTGACTCAGTGGCCTGCTGAGTGGCTGGCTCAGTGGCCAGCTAACTAACCCATAATGTCCAGTTAAGATCTATACCCTATAATGCACTGTGACTGTCTTACCTTTAACGTAGCACCCAGTGACCTTAGCCCAGTTGAGTGCCTAGCCAGCTTCAGCACCCGGAAGATTCTCATCAGCCTGAGAACCTGGATTATTTTCCCCAGGTTCCCCAGCTCAGATTCGCCACCAGCAACCAGGTCAAAGAAAAGCGTGATGTAAATGGGCAACACCGAAACAATGTCAATCATGTTGAGCGGGTGGAGGAAAAACTTTCGGCGGTTCGGGGCGAGGAGCATCCGTGTCACCACCTCGAACGTGAACCAGCAGATGCAGAAAATCTCAAAAGCTTGCATGGTTGGGTCCTCAATTTGCTGCCCGTTCTCATCATACGTCTGGTACTCTGGGATGCTGTTGATGCACATGGTGGCAATGGACATTAACACAACACTGATGGACAGCAAGCTGAACAGCTTGCTCGGGATGGAATATCCGGGATTTTCCAAGGTCAGCCACAGGCACTTCCGAACATTACCGCAACGCATGTCCTGGAAATGCTGTATGTCCTTGTTGAGGTCAGATATCTCGTCCACGGAAGTGTCCACGCTACTCACGTCGCTCTCCTCATCCCAGGACTTGTGATGGCTCTCCAGTTTGCGGTCATGGTAACGATAACTACAGCAGCTGTCCAAGAAGAACTCGTTGATGCCCCAGTACTCGATCTCCTGGCAGAAAGAGAAGACGCACAGCTCTTCCATGATGTGCAGCTTTCCGGTCTGGTAGAAATGCAGGACGTAAGGGAAGAGGCCAGGGTTCCGGTCAAAGTAAAACTCCTTCTTCTGAACATCATAGTCATCACAGACCTGCAGAATGGCTTCCTCTGTGTCGCAGGACAGAAGCCGGCACAGTCGCGTGTCTGGGAACTTCCGGAGCATGCTGGAGCAGAAGCTGTGCTTCAGGCCGCCCACGTTGACGTTCACCAGCCAGTCTTCCGTATCCTGGTCCCACCCTGGGTGATTCTCCTTCACCATGCTGCACCTCTCTGCAGAAGCATAAACCAACCACAACCATTGCTACATGCAGATACAGGCCAGTGTATTTAGAAGGTTGGTTATATTTCTAGATCTTGTGAAATGGGAATTTAATGAGGAAACAGGAAATGTAAACTCACTGTATAGTACTGTGCAAAAATCAGAGACCACCTTAAAAACATTAAGTCCTGTAGTTAAAGCTCTTTAAAGTATAAATGATTAATTTATCAGCTAGTGAGGAAATCAAATATGAAATAATCCACTGGCATAGGGAAGGAGAAAGATTCCAAAACTGATTAAAGCTACAAAGAAAACAGGCCTCCTAGCAACCACCTGGAAAACAGGGTAGATCCACAAACACTCTCCCCAACAGCCCTTAGGGTTTTCATCTTTGAGAGAGAGGAGAACATCATACTCTACTCTTTAGCTTTAGATCTGGGAACATCCACAGATCCACATCTGTCCATCCTTCTTCCACTGTGGGAAGACACCTCAACCCTATGGAGGTCTGAAAGGAGGTGTTGATGTTTACGAAGGAGACAGGAGACACATCGAACAAAGAAGCTGCTGGTGTCTCAGAACAATGGACTGACCACCCTAAAGTCCAGATACTCAACACCTTTGAATGTGTTTGGGGTTATTTGGATGGAGGGAAGAGGCAGGAAATGCTGAACCAGCTTCTAATACTGCAGTGTTAGCTGTTGAGGCTTGCGTGTTTAATTTTGATGCCTATTATTTATTTATGTTTTTTTAGATTCAACTTTATTGTCATTGTGCAGAGTACAGGTACAGAGCCAATGTAATGCAGTTAGCATCTAACCAGAAGTGCAAGTACAGTATTATTTACATAAAGAGCCGTAGTGATAAATATATACATATAATATAAGCAAATCCATATGCATATATATGAATGTTATGAAATAGATAAAGGGCCATTTCTGAACAGCAGCACAAAGATTTACCATCACCGATGAACAGGTGTCAGAGCTTTAAGCAAATATATGATGATATATGATTCAGTGCTTCCACTTTCTTATTAGCATAATTAGGTCCATGAATTATTAGCGGCACAGTCCAGATGTGTCACGTCATATGCATGCCATGTGCATGTATCTATAAATGCCAGCATATATATTTAAGTGTGCTTATTTATTATTTCTTAGGGACAGCAGAAAGCAGGGGAAGGGGTAAGAAGTATGTGTGAAAAGGAACTAAATAGAAAGAAAAATAAATAGACAACATACGGATAAAAAGAGAAGAGAGATCTAATATTATAAACACCTTTAAAATGAAATACATAGATTAGATTCATTAATTTAGATAAATAAAATAAAATACATAAAATTAATTAGATATTTTTAATTAAAAAAAAAAATATATATATATACAAACACATACATACATACATATATTTCTATTTAATATTTATTTATGTATTGATTTATTTATTCTCTATTTATAAAAAATGCCTTTTTCAAATCAATGATTTTACAAATATATATAAATGAAAATAATATAAGTAATATAGTATGTTTATATATTTACATTTACGGCATTTAGCTGACACTCTTATCCAGAGCGACTTACAAGGGTATTCATATTACAGGTGGGTCAGTGTAGTGTTAGGAGTCTTGCCCAAGGACTCTTATTGGTGTAGCACAGCATAGCCACCTAGACCGGGATTCGAACCCCAATGTCCCACATGTGGTGGTGGTTCCCTAGTGGGTAGCGGTGTTATCCACTGAGAGAGAGAGAGAGAGAATATTGCACCAAAGCTATAATATGATGTAGTCTATATTATCCTATATTATTATTCTGTATGTCTATATGTCTCTGTTCTGCTGTCAGAAACAGAAACGGAACAATGCGGGTTCTCACAACATACGTAATTTTGCTGACCTGTGTTACAGCGGTACTCTGCAGACAGACCGGACCTGTCGGTGGTGCCACAGGTAAATAAATATACTCTCCAAAATATTCCTATTCAACATTTCAATAATCAGTTTAATTCAGCTGAGATAAAGGGACCTACGTAAAAGCCCTCGTTCTCATCTTACTGCAGTGGAACATGAAGCTGCTCAGTGTTCTAGTACTGACAGAACAGTATGATAAATACCGTCACACTGCCCAGCCCCACTTCTGACCCTCTGGATGGAGACAGTTGTAGTCAGCAGTACGTTTTCCTCTTCACCTAATGTATTTCACTGCTGTCAGAACAAAGCCGTCTCCCCTTTCACTGTCTGGCCAGGAACAGCCTTACGTAGCTTCATATAACAGCCAAGCCTACAGGTCCACAGCCCCATAGAGCCATTGGCGTCGTTTCCAGTTTGGGAGAAGGAAGTACCGGTCTGTAAACTTCATGATCAGGAGAAATGTCTCTGAATTAGTTGGGGTTCAGTAAAAGTCTGGTTCCGTTGACCTACACCTGAAGTCGAGTATGTAAAGTTCCCGTTCTCGAGATACAAGGTTTTGTTTCGACAGCAGCAGCAGCAGCAATGTGTTTATAAAGTAAACCCACACTGTGTCTAGCTACAGGTTCTTCAACAGTGTTCTAGGTAAATACAGGTTGTTTAAAGAACCACATACAACAGGTCTTCTTTCCATTACAGGGAAGAATGATGCATCCATGCAAAGAACCAAGTATGCAGTTATATGGTTCCCATGCTGCTGTTGAAGTGTAGATAAGTGAACACCTCCTCCAGAGAGAGAACATGCGGGTTTGATTCACGAGTGCTGTTTATTTACTGTATTTAATATTCTGTAATCATCAATAACACGTAGCTTGTGCTGTGATGGACTGCAGGCCTGCCCGGGTCGCTTCCTGGCTTCTGGTCAATGAGCCCTGGCATAGGCCCCTGCGACCTCCACCACCCAGCGTGTTCCCTGTGAGGATGTGTTCACTTACTTCAACGTTTGCAAACGTTTGCATGCAACTGTTCCAGTACTGCCCTTCCCAAACAAGCCCTGAAGATCCACCTTTTACCCAAGTACATTAACACATAACCCATTTTTCAATAACATGAACTTGATAAACCTTTGATTTCCGTTTTCCAGAAGTGAGAAATTCTCCACTTTGACACTCATAACTCTACTACATACTCACAAACAAGTTAGCATTAGCAATAAGATCGCAATCTGGACACAGTGGCTATTTAACCCTAATAGACTGTTCTAGCCCGAATCCGGCCCACATTCCCTATTTCCATCTAGCCCACTTGCCGTACGGACTGACGGCACTGGGTGGACTACTCTGGGTTGCAAGACAAGGGCCAATTATGCACCCGATTAGGGCCACATGTCAGTTAAAAGCAAGCAACACTGCTGTATCCCCGCCAGAATTGAACCGGATCTGTTTTGGAACATGTGGGCCAGTGCATTATTCCATATATGGGCCACTTTTGGCTCAATCCAGATAGCTAGTGCCAACATTAGGCCAGTAGTGCCAAATTGGTGCAAGCTGTTGCCCACATCTGCATGCTTAGCTAGTTACCTAGCTAACTGGCTAGCTAGTATATCATATAAGAGAACAATGTAGTACGGGCACATATTCTCTTGCATGTTCAGATTCTTGGACCTTACTGCATGTGAGGTAACACGTAACCTATTTTTCAATAACATGAACTTAATACATGTTTGATTTCCGATTTCCAGATGTGAGAAATTCAATATACTCAACTTTGACACTCATAACTGTACTACATACTCACAAACTAGTTAGCATTAGCATTCATTTTGTAATCTGGTCATAGTCCTAAAATGAGTGGCTACTTAACCCTGATAGTAAAACTGTTCTAGCCCAAATCTGGCCTACATTCCGTATTTCCATCTAGCCCACTTGCTGCACGGATTGACGGCATTGGGCGGACCACTCTGGGTTGCAAGACAAGGGCCAAATATTAGGGCCACGCGTCGGCCAAAATCGGGCAACACTGCTGTATCCCTGCCAGAACTGAACCACATCTGTTTTGGAACATGTGGGCCACTTTTGGCTCACTCCAGATTGCTAGTGTCAACTGTTGGCCATCAGTGCCAAATTGGTGCCAGATGTTGCCCACATCTGGCTAGATAGCTAGCTAGCATATTATATTATAGAAAAATGTTGTATGGGCACATATTCTCTTGCACGTTCAGATTCTTGGACTTCACGGCATTATGTGATAAATGCATTTTTTCCAGATTTGCGGAATTTTTCTGGAAAATTTTGCTGCATTCCGATCAATGCATTCATGACACATAAAGAACCTGACCGACCACAACTTTCTCTCTCTGTGCTTGCTCCTGGACAGAGCGTCCCACTCCTGGGAATGTCGTGCACGGTACAGTTAATTCCGATTCAGCTCCAGAAGATCTTGACGGCTGTCCGGACTGTTGTGCCTGATTAGGTCTACATTAAAAGCTGATTAAAGGTGGAAATGTGCACAGAGCATGCAAAAACCTGCAGACCCTCGAGAAACTTACCCCCCAACACACACACACACCCTCCCCGGGAGTGCACTTCCCTCTGGAGAGCCGTCCATAGGCGCTTTCTGCACTTAAGGTGCAACTTAATCTATATTTAAACAGAGGAGCTCTTTGTCAGGGTGGTCTGGAGGGGTAGAGGTAGGGTTGGGGGGGTTGTGGAAGGGGTTGGTGGGGGTGTAAAGGGTGGGATAAAGGGCAAGTCAACAGCACAACACTGAGAGCAATCAGTACTCACCCTTTTTGGCTAGTTTTGCGCTATATTGGGGGTATTTCTTCCTGCTCGCGACCTGGTCAGTTATTATTCTTTGCCACATTGTGAACCACTGGAACACGTCAGGTCACGCAATTAATCACACTTGTCGTCATCATCCACGTATAAACAGAAGCGTGCACGTTCACTCAGTATTGTCTGTTACAGGGCAAGTTGGCTTTGCTGTTGCAATTCGCCGTTCCACCTTAAATGCCGCAGCAGTTACATTCTGGCGCCTCCCAGAATGTAACCCAGGCGCCAGAATGTAACTGCTGCGGCATTTAAGGTGGAACGGTGAAATCCCACCGGCAAGCCAACTTCAGCCTCGTGCCGTGATGCAACTCACCTCGCAGACCGAACGCCGCACGTGCGCTCTCCTCCTCCGGCTTCTTTCATGTCCCTGTTGGGCAGCACCTTTGGTCACTTGCTCTCTCCTTCCCTCCCTCCCTCCCTCCCTCCTTGCTTCGACGCTCCGGGTCCGTCAGCTCGACGTAACAGTTGTTTCCAGCGCGGCTCTCATTGGCAGCCCCCCTCTCTGCCGCGCGCATCCCTGCGTGTCACAGTGACGCCCTTCTCGCGCGCTACACGGTGGATTCCAGCAGCGTTGGCGGGAGCGGCGGCGGCGGCGCACGTGGTTGCTGTCACACCTACTTTTTATTTGTCTCGTGCGTTTGTTTCTTTAGTCCACCTTAATAGCCTGTTGCTCAATGGTCAGGACCCCCACAGGACCACCACAGAGCAGGTATGATGTGGGTGGTGGATCATTCTCAGCACTGCAGTGACACTGATGTGGTGGTGGTGTGTTAGTGTGAGTGGATCAGACACAGCAGTGCTGCTGGACACCTCAGTGTCACTACTGGACTGAGAATCGTCCACCAACCAACACTATCCAGTCACCAGCATCCTATGGGCAGCGTCCTGTGTACAGCGTCCTGTGTCCACTGATGAAGGACTAGGGGATGACCAACACTGCACTGTGCAGCAGCAGATGAGCTATCGTCTCTGACTGTCCATCTACAAGGTGGACCAGCAAGGTAGGAGTGTCTAATAGAGTGGACAGTGAGTGGACACAGTGTCTAAACACTCCAGCAACACTGCTGTGTCTGATCCACTCACACCCTACCACCACGTCAGTGTCACTGCAATGCTGAGAATGATCCACCACCCATATCATACCTGCTCTGTGGTGGTCCTGTGGGGGTCCTGACCATTTAAGAACAGGGTAAAACAGTATACAGAGAAACAGATGGACTACAGTCTGTAACTGTAGAACTACAGTGTCCTGTATGGTCAGTGGAGCTGATGGAGATGTACTTAATAAAGTGACCAGTGGCAACAAAGTACCGTTCCACCCCCTAGGATGGGGGTCTACAAATCCAGTTTCCCATCCTGGTTTTAGAAATCTTTGGCAGGTGTGGCACTACAGGGTCAATCAGTTACATTAACAGTTACTTTAACAGGAAGAACAAAATCCAGGACCGGAACTGGATTCAGGGTCCAGATTTAAAGACCAAGAAGAACATTCAGGGACTCACCAAGGTGCTTTCTGACCCATACAGGGATAGTAGCCCACGTCATCCAAACGCAGACCCCCCGTTCAGAGACAGGCTAGAGATACAGTGGAGATTGAGGATCTCAAGCTTGTCACGTAGGTCACGCAAGATTATCGATTCTGAGTTTCTAAGATTACACCAGGCCGCAGAGTGTAACTGAACTGCTCACTGTGAACCGCTAGTGATTCATATCAGAGATAATATGTTGTGGGTTGGTTTGAGCTTGCGTTGATGAAGCCTCTCGGAAAGAGCTGTTTGGAGAATAACCTTGGATCTGCTGATGTTTTGAGTATGGCTGATTTTCAGGGCTGCATATTTTAATCCTTTGGCTATTTAAACATGAATTCAGGAGGAAACATGTAAACATATATACATATACATCCATCAGCACAAGCACTGCTGCACCCAGAAGGAGGTGTGGGATTGCAGTGCTGTTCATAACTGATGATAAATTTAGACTGATATGATCAATATTTATTGAGCTACACATACAGAAGTCTGTCTCTCAGTGTGGCGTCGGGGCACCGTGTTTGCTAACCCAATATGCCAGACGTCTCGGTATGGAGCTGTAGAGGTTCCTAATGGTGTCCTGTGATAATCCATCCCATGCAGCTTGAACATCTTCAGAGAGTTCCTGCAGATGGTGCGGTAGGGGTGGAGGTGGAGGGACACCAGGCCTTCTGGACATGTGACACATGACAACATCTTGGTGCTGACCACGGTGCCTCCACACACAGATTCGTTGGGCGTCTCCACCAAGACTAAAGCGGGACTCGTCACTGAAGATGACCTGCTGCCATTCTGAGTCACTCCATGACAGTCTGGTACGACACCACTGCAGTCTTTGGTGACGGTGACGTGGTGTTAAGGACAGTCGTGGTAACGGTCTGTGTGCATGTAGTCCTGCGTGGTGTAGCTGTCTGCCAATCATGCTGCACTAACAGGATGACTCATGGAGGACACCACTGCTCGCTGAGTGTCTGCAGTCGTCCTGGCCCTCCCCCTGCTTACCTAAAGTGTGGCAGAACGTGAAACTTAAATCATCAGCATGTCTCACGATGTCAAACCTATCCACCAAGTTTCATTTCTCTCGGTTGATTCCTTCTGGGTGCAACTACTTTTTCATGGTGAATGTAAATACATAAACTACCAGTCAAAATTTTAGACACTCCCATCTAAACAAATGTAGATGGCAATCTTAAAGGCCCTACAGTCGTACACTGAACAGCTCCACCTGATGAGAGTCTGAACCAGTCCATATCCTGATACACCACATCTCCTCCTGATGTACACAGTATGATACTCCTCCATATCTCCACCTCTAATATATATTTAGTGGTGTAAAAACTTTGATCTCTTTTTCTGCACAGTGTAAAAGCTCTAGCTCTCCTTTCAGGTTAGTGAATATTCATGATGGACCGACCAATAGAATCGCTCCAAACCTGCTCAGACATAAACCTTGTTCTATCAGCTCCACTGCAGGGTAAGAAAGCTGGTCCATCCTCCTGTAAAGGTCCACTCTGGAGGGTTTTAAGGTGGACTGGATAATTCCATCAGTGCTAGTTTATAGTTTTGTCTTCACTTTTATTCTACAGTAAAGCTTCAAGATACACAGAAGGAGAACTTGCTATGAGGAGGTTCTTTAAACTTTTGACTGGTAGTGTATATCCTCATAGCTGAAAAAACAGACTTTCAATCAAAGTTCTGTAAAAGATCTGAGCTGAAGTTCATGTTTTCCAGCTTGTTAAGCAAATTTTACATTCCACCTTAAATGGTGCTGCAGTTACATTCTGGCGCCTGTACGAGCGGTAGTATTTAAGGTGGAATGAAACATTGGCTTAAGAAGCTGGTGAACAAAAATTCAGCTTGTTCATCTTTAAACCATCAACCATGTCCCTCTGACACTTCTTTGGGAAGGGAATAACAAGTGCCGACATTCCCTTCCCAGCCTGGAACGCTAGACTTCTCCACCAAGTCCACCATTTTGGTTGCTGTGCCTTCGTTATGGGTGTATGTAAAGTTCGGGTGGTGTATATATTAACAAGCCTGTTCCATAACAGTTTTAATTTTGGAATCAGCCTGTTTTTCCGTCCTCGTGTAGATGCAGGATTTGAAGGTGGACCAGCAGTGTCTGAGGTTCATGGTATGTCAGTTCTATATCCTGAACAAAATAGACTTTTTAAAAAAAAATGTATTTCACAGAAATCATTATGTATATTCCATATACATTTTTTTCTTCATATGGGCATACATTTCATAACTCACATATGCGACATTTGCATATGGGTCTAGTAGACCTTAAAGGTTCCCCCTTTGTTTTTCCTGCAAGGAGGCAAAACAATGCATCACATGCTGGAGCAGAAAACCTGGGCATAGATTTCCAAGGCTCTAGGATCAGATTGCTCTCTCGTTTACTCGGACTTTACTGCGGTCATGAATACAGGTCCTGACCCACAAGTGCAGTGACATCACAAGCAGTAACATAGAGTCAATATGCAAGTTGGAACATTAATAAACAGAGATGTCCAGTCGTTTGGCTAGGCTAGATTTGGTTCCGACTATTTTACAAAGTGAACTCTCCTCTATGGTTATGAGTCATATTTGGATATATATATATATATATATATATATATATATAAATAGAATATATATAGAATATATTAAATATAAACCCCCAGACAAAAGACAAGTCCCCACCGTGATGAAATGGGTTCTTTGGTTGAGGTGACAGTAAATGTGAACTACAGTGCCTACACTGAGCTGCTGGAACAACCAAGATTTTACCATTAGCTTATCATCTAATCGAGCTAAACAACTTTCCTATCCCTGTATTCCAAGAGGACAGTTCTAGTGTTTACAGATCCAATCCAATCACAGCTGTTACTGGTGCTCGTGGAGCTTTTACAGGCTCTTAGGGGACATGTATTTTGGTCCGGTGAACCAATAGCACTCATTCCAACACCGTAGTATCCATATCATCCATATACATACATTTCTCAATTTATACATACACTGACAGCTATAATTCATGGTACGAAATCATGAACCCAAGTTTCAATCTCCCTTGATCTGGCTCGATAAGCGCTTCTGAACTCTAAGACAGAGCTGCGTTTGGTTCAATCTTTGTGAGGAGCAGACCGCACGTCAAATATATTCGGACATATCTGAACATCTTTTGATCCCGGACTCCATAGATAAGAGGACTGAGCAGCCTTGGAATAACATAAGCCAGCAGATAGGTACTGAACAAAACTGTGCTTCTATATTTAGGAAACAGTGCTAAGAAGAAGATGTTGATAAATGGAGTAACATAGGCGAGCATGGAGAAAAGGAGCTGCAGGCCGTGAAGCAAAATAGTATTCCGGGCTTTTCTGGCAGAAACCTTATCAGACGCTGCAGCTTTAGCTGCCTGGAGTACACTGAAGTAAGTAAAGATCAGCATCATCCACACACACGATAAATAGAGTGCCTCTATAACCGTGGCACGGAGGAGGTGCTGACTTGAGTTAAAGAGATTACTGAGATAGCACATAATGGAGGTTGAGAAAATACTGAGGGGCTGATTCGCCAAAACAATAAAGACATCGGTTAGCGCAGGAACTAGGGCCAGGAACCATATCAGGCCGATGAGGATGTAGGCCCTGGTCACAGAGCAAAGCTGAGGGTGGTGTAGCGGTTTGCAGATGGCGATGTAGCGCTCCAAGGCCATTCCAGCTAGATTCAGTGCAGTGTTCCCTCCGGTTGTCTTTGCAAGCAGAAGCAGAACACTGCAGACGGCGACATTCAACAGAGGTACAGTGTAAACCAGGACATGCAGAGTAATGGACAGGCAGAGCATGATGATGTCATTGACCACAAGGTGGACGTACAAGATGTATCTCGTGTCTGTGTAGAAAACCGGATTCCTAAAAAAGGCAAACACAAAGATCCCATTGATGTAGGTTACGATGGCACTCATCCCGACCGCAACCAAGTTTTTCATGAAGGCGTCTTCAAAAGGGTCCCGGCTCGAGTTCATTCTCCCCGGAACAAACTCTGGGTGAATTCGCTTATTAAAATACAAAAGACATGTGCTAAATGATGACGGTTAAACATTCATTGTGGATGCAATCAAACGCTCTGTTAAACAGAACCAGGCAAATGACTAAATGAGATAAAAGACAGGACGGACGCTTTAAATGTAGCCTCCGGCAAAGACTCCATCCCACCAGTTAAAGCTGCTGCTTTTATGCTGCACAGGGCTGTTATTGCACCTTGTCGTGTCCCTTGTGGTTATGACAAAAGCAACCAAATGACGATAACAACAACATGGCATTGAACACTCATCTCAGGAGTACCTAGGAAGTTCCATATAGAACCACAAAGCAATAAACGACAGGGTTACACTCTTTCAGCGTTTTATTTCCTTTTGTTTATCACCTGCCTCACACAGTGATTTCATTCATGCATCCTTCTCATTCCAGGGACTTCGTTCATCATATCGTCACTGTCCAAAGAAAAACATTCTCCATTTTTGTTGATTTTTACTTTAATGCATTATTTGATCACATGGGCTGCTCTTTATACCATGTGGAATTTTCATGAAGAATGGACCAACAGAAATGGTCCAAAACTGTTTGGAAGGACGTCCGGTTCCATTGACTTCCATTCAAACTAAATGAGGTTTTTGGCTTCTCTTGTAAAGTTGCCATTTTGGAGATACCTGTTTTTCTTTGGACAGTGAGGATATGCATTATAACCACAACAGGCTGGTGCACAACAGCATCAAACCAGGTTTGCTTTTGACCTCTAGTGGTTGAACTCTGATACTGCAGTATGTGAACCAGTTTCACTGGTAAAAGTAGAAATATTAATTTAATCAGGAATAAAAACAGCATGCAGAGTATATACAGTGCAGTACATCCCATCAGTGTTTGGCACTGATCTTTAATGGTCAGGACCCCCACAAAGCAGGTACTATGTGGGTGGTGGATCATTCTCAGCACTGCAGTGACACTGACGTGGTGCTGGTGTGTTAGTGTGTGTGGTGCTGGTGTGAGTGGATCAGACACAGCAGTGCTGCTGGAGTGTTTAAACACTGTGTCCACTCACTGTCCACTCTATTAGACACTCCTACCTTGCTGGTCCACCTTGTAGATGGACAGTCAGAGTCATAGTGCAGTGTTGGTCGTACTCTATTCCTTCACCAGTGGTCACAGGACGCTGCCCACATGACGCTGCCGACTGGATAGTTTTGGTTGGTGGACGATTCTCAGTCCAGCAGTGACACTGAGATGTCTGATCCACTCACATCAGCACAACACACACTAACACACCACCATGTCAGTGTCCTGACCACTGAATAACAGGGTAATACTAGCAACTAGTCTTGCTAAAAGCTAGTCACAGCTACACCACTGGTGACGACCAAGCAAATCACCCAGTTCCACCATCTGGCACCCAGACATGCATGTGTCACTGCATTTCAGGACAATCTGAACTTTTAAATCATATGAGAGAGTTGTTTTGAAATACTTAATCCCGATTTATTAAGTTTTTCGGTCTTATGATGGCCTGCATTACTAGCATTGCCCATGTCTTAACATTCTACAGTCCAAACTCTTTGGTCTTTAGTGCCTATCCTTGTCTAACAAATTATACATTAGAGAATTTCTACAGCCCCCTCCTGTCTCTGTACATTCTGTATGCATATTTTGTATTTTTATTTCCTATATATATATATTTATATCTCTTTATTTCATATTTTTAGTTATAATGACAGACCTAAACCTTGGAAACTTGGCCTACTGCAATATTCCTCTCTATGTAGTGGTGAAAGCCTTTTGCAAATTTATAATTAAAATTATACATTTTATTCAGAAAATATGTGCACTTATTACTTTTGTGATTAATTTGTTACAATATGTTCAACTTAGCAAACAAAAAAACAAAAGTCTTATCTGTGCAATAACATTTGTAAAAACATGATTTATTGATGTTTAAAAGTAAAAAGTAAAGGGATCCACCAGATGTCTGGCAACCTAAATTATTTGGCTGAAAATGGCATAAATGAAGGCTGTAAAAGTTGATTACTAAGTGAAAAGGCAGAATAACTACCGAACTATGACGTGTTTTTAACCGACTGTGGGTCAGCAGTGCCATAACTTTGCCACATGTGGCCCATATCCGCTTGCCATCTGGGATTTAGCCTATATAATATACACAATGGTGAAAAAGTGGCCAATTAATGAAATGGTGTGACAAAAACGTGTTCGGTATTCAGTCAATTTCATTTTGTTCGGGTTTGGCTTTGGCCAAAAATATGCATTTTGGTGCATCCTTATATATTTACATTTAAATCAGGCTAACATCATTTGAATAGGGGTGTTCAGACTTAGTATATCGGGACTATGTCATGGTCCAATTCTTTGGTCAAAAATCTGTTTATTGGGGGGGGGAATGATTTACCAAAAAAAAATTACCCAAATTGTGACATTAAAATCAAAAAGCAAGTATTTGCATGGCCACACAGCCGAAAATGTATTTGTAAATTATTCATAACCTCATAACCTGTAAAAGCTGTAGTAAACAACAGATTTTACACTGAGCTACTCATCTCTGATCCCAATCATGTGGCTTGATAGTCTATTATATATCAGTCATGCAGAAGCTTTCCGAGTTACAGATGTAAGTACATTAGATAGGGTAACTCTGTCATTAACCAATAGGAGCCCACAGTGGCGTATGTGTCACAAGCCCTTTGAAAGGTCTGGAAAGTTCCTCATACAGCTTTATCCTTCACTTCAACTCATGGACTCCCCAAGTGACCTACACTGGACAGCCTGGATGCAGTCACATGACAGTTTGCAAATGTTGCCAATGTTCTTGGTTCTTGCATGAAACAACACCAGGTCGTTTTAAAAAACCCTGTTGTTCCGTCCCAGTGCTTTTACATCATGTTCCATTTCGCAGAACCCCGTCTGACCCCAACAGTGTTTCCCGGCCCTGCACATGTTAGTGGATCTCCTGCTGTAACACACCCACTTCAACTCTGAAGGGGCTCCTTAATGAGCTGATGAGTTGAATCAGGTGTGTTGGGAGCAGGGGAAGCACAGAAATGTGCAAGGCAGGGAGCCTCCAGGACCAGGGTTAGGAAACACCGGTATACCTTAGTTGGGGCTCCATAGCAGTTTTCAAAGGGTGGTATATAGCCAGTCAGTCTGACTGGGGGGGCGATAAAATGTTGAAAAATGTTGTTCTAAAATACATCATTACAGATGGGCTCTGTGGCAGTAAGAACAAGACTAATGAACTGTTCAATGATCTCAATGATCCCTCATAATTTACCTTCCAGGACAAACGGTTCTGAGCTTTTATGCGTTAAGTACTTCATTTCCATCCAGGTAAACCCAGCCAGTGCTACAGATTAGGGTGCAACCTTCACGATAACCAACTCACAGGAAAAATAGCGTTTGATGTGTCGCACAAACTTCTGGTCTCGAACGCCGTAAATCAGGGGGCTCAGGAGACGCGGCACAATGTTTGTGAGCAGGTAATTGAAGAAGGTGATCTTAGTTCGATGAGCTGGGAAAAATGGAATGAGCATGAAATCCAGCACAGGGGCCACATAAGACAGCATGCAGAGCAGCAGCTGACCACCGTGTAAGAGGATGGTGTTGCGCGCCTTCTTAGCCGAACTCTGACGATGGTCAGACGAGGCTGTTTTGGCTGTAAACAGAACCTTGAAGTAAGTATAGAACAGAGCTATCCACACTAAAGCCATGTACAGGATCTGCGTGGCAATGGCCTTTTGCAAATTATACTTGGAGCTGTACAGAATAATTGGCTGGCAGTAAGTCAGGGAGTTAAAATAAGAGGCGGGCTGCAACGCCACCACAATAATAACATCGATCACGGCAGGGATAGCTCCAATACCCCATATCACACAAATAAGGATGTAGGTCCTGTTCACTGTGCAGATCTGAGAGTGGTGCAGTGGTTTGCACACAGCAATGTAGCGCTCTATCGCCATGCCAGCCAAAATCACAGGGGTGTTCATGTAAGTGGTTGAACCCAGCGTTAATAGCACACAGCAGAAAGAAACATTGACATAAGGGCATGCATAAGTCAAAACATACATGGTGACTGATATGCAGATCATGAGGATGTCGTTGATCACCAGGTTAATGTATAAAATGTACCTGGGCTCGTGCTGAAACACAGTATTGCGGAAGAACGTGAACACGAACATTCCATTTATGCTGTTAATGATTAGTGCAAGAGAGACGATAACAATGTTCTTTGCAAAAGCTTCCTGATAACTGTCCTGGGTGCCTAACTGATCCGTGGTTCCGTTCATTGCTGTGCGTCACTCAGAGCACCTAAAGAAAAGAATATTTCTCACGAAAACAATCAATTAATCAATCAAAACAAGCATATGCAAATCATAATACAGGAAGAATGCATTAACATTCATATCATTTAAGCCAAAATGTAATAAACACATCATTTCTGCATCATACAGTCTCAATGCATTCCTACAAGGTAGGTACCAGGGATCAATCTAATAACAATATATTATATTCAACATTAAAGTTGTAATAAAGTTATAACTAAGTTGTAATAAAGTTATAATCAGTATTCAGATTTAAACCTTTTTATAAGAAGACTTCTATCAAGTTTGCAGTCCAATACTACATGCCTTACATGTCTTTGGTCGTGCTGAAGAGCTGGTGCACGGACTGCTGGATTTGTTCAGACCACATCTGTTTTATCATGTATCAACACCTGGGGAATACAGAGGCGTGTACCTGCAGGACAGAACCTTAAAGAGCAACTTCATCAGTCTGAGCTGATTAATGAAATCAAATATGTTCTCTGATGATGGGCAGTAATGTAATAAGCCTAATCCTTTAGTTTTATGGTATCAGTAATAGCTTTGATCTTTGAAAGCACGATCTATGAAAAACATTTTTCTCAAGAAAGTAATGTGTGTGTGCCACCAAAGCAAAGCAATGCACAATCCCTTCTGATAATACAGAATATAAGCTCCCTACACCAAGATCAGGTTTCTCCCATATTTACTATGACTTTACTGACTTAATAACTACCAGTCCTGATATACAAATGCAGTGACATCACACCAATGCAGCTATCCACACAAGAGCCATGTACAGGATCTGTGTCGCTATGGCCTTTTCAGTCAACCTTTATTTTGACTAGGTACATTGAGGGTGACCCTCATTTTCAATGTAGCCGAGCGTTTACAGTGAACAGGGATTGATAAAGAATAAAATATGTATATAGAAACAATATTTAATCACCATATAAATAACAATAAACAAATGTAAGCAAGCTAAATAGGAAGGAAAAAGGAAGCAATTTAAAACAAATAACTAATAAAAACTATCAAATTAAGATTTAATGAACAGGTTCTTGTTTTAAAGAGGAAAACAATGTGGCAGAGAGATGATAAACAGAAAGGTAAAATCAATCAAAAAAAAGGATAGTGAAACTTAAACTATATGTTCAATAATCAGAATAAAATAATGCAGAACAAAGGGTAAAGGAAAATGAATAAAGTGATTAGATTAATGGAAAATAAAAACAAGATTAATCAAGACAAATACTTTAAAAAAAGCTAAAACTATCTATCACACAACCAAAATAAAGACAATACAAAAGTAAATTAAATTATGGAGCTGTACACGATAATTATAATTAATATAGTTAATAATAAGACAGTGATAGGCAGACTAAGGGGAGTGATGGGCAGCCCCATCCACAGCGGGTGCCTTGCTCAAGGGCGCTTCAGCCTAGCTGTAAGTTCAGGGAGTCGAACCAGTGTTGGTTCCTTAACCCCCAGCCCATGACAGCGTATCAGGCACATGCTCTTTTACTGAAGAACTGCCACCAGTGGTTACTGAAACAGCCAGGATAGCAGGCAGGTTACTTCTAACCAAGACTAAGTTACCTACAATAAAAGCCTGTGGGCACTGCTGCTCGGCATGGCCATGTGAGCAGCAGTGGGTTGTTACAAAGGTCCTCCTCCTTGCCACCAAACTTGTGGTTAACCGGCAGCAAGGATTTCTGAATGTTGATAGCCTCACAGGCCATGACCTCTCACTCAGTGCGCCACGGCAAAAAAGCCTGTCCTCGAATTAGAGTTCACGGCTTGCAGGCCGGCTGGTGCAGCGAGCTACATGTGCCAACCCAGCTCCTCCAGAAGCAGTGCACTCAGGAGGCATCCTTTTGCCACTGCCAGCTACCCCACTAGCCAGCACAATATAGCACATGCAACACATGTGCACGCGCAGACTTCTAAGAAAGCAGAGCAACTGAAAAATGTAAGTATGAGCACACAAATTTGAAGGTTTGGTGTTGAAGGGACAGAAAGATTAAAAAATAGTAATTATAATAATAATTCTGCAATGCTTTTTGCTGTAGCATTTTGGCCTGTGCTAATGCTAGCATAGTCAGCTACAGGTGCAACTCACGACAGTACAGGCTCAATGCTCAAACAACACTCAGTTGTGAATAATAAATCTGAGAGCACACAGAGAGACTAGTGCTGGAGCGACAGCCAGAGTCAAGCATGGTTTTAGAAAACGTAATTGGTCATACGAGTCCGCACCGGCATGGACCGGCCTAGGAACCGTTAGACTGTACAGTGGAAAAGAAGCTTTACATGCTGAACTGTTCACATAGTGTCCAGTTATTTTTAGTAGGCTTCCAGTCATGGTCCTCCCTCAACTGGCTTGGAGAATTCGTCTGGGCTCACCCCCCAAATCTACTGTCTTTGCCCACCCCGGTAAAGCCATAGGTCCCAAATTAGGAGGCAAGATGCGGGAGGCGCTGCTGCCGTGTGTAGTGTTAGCTCAATGAAGCTCTCCGGCGCTGCACGATTGATTGGGCACTGGGCAAATCTCTAAGTCTGACATCAGCTTGTCTGTGCCATGCAAAACACAAGGCTGTGCTATGGAACAAGGCTCCGGCTAATTGGTGCCCTAGGGGATGCTGTAGGGTTATGTGACATGTTAATGCCATCTAGTACACTAGGAGGCACTGTAGGGATTGTATTTGTGGCCCTGTAAGACGTGCAGTGGCTTAACAGCTCCTTCAAGGACACTGGGTAGCACTGTGGGGTCTGGTGCCAGCTTGACACTGCCCTCTGGGGCATTAGGCACTGCTGTGAGGTTAGGCACTAGCTCAGTGGTGCCTGCCACCATGTTATGCAGCGCTGTGAGGTTAGGGACAGGTTTGATGGCACCCTTCAAGACACATGGCGGTGTTATCAAAAGTGTTTTGTTCATAGATGTTGGATGGCTTTCTTGGGCTTAGGGCTTTTTCTACACATGGCTGTTTTTCAAGTTTGGTACATTTGGTCAAGTGTGAATGCAGTTTTTGAGCCCGGGAGCGGTCCACAATCTCTGGTCCTTCTGAAGTTGGTGGTTTGGAAAATTGCTGGCGCAGTCCTCTGCATGTGTGGAACCTATATCCTCCCGGTTCTGACAACGGAACCTTTAAGCAGTCTTGTAGAGTGTGGTGCTCGATAGCTTCTGGGGCATAGTACATGGTGCTAGAAACTTAGTTGGCATGCATACTTGCTGTGAAATCATTTTAATTTCTTTCACTCTGGTTTCTGTGTCAGTTCTAAGTAAAGGCCTGTCATGGGCAACACCTTCCGAATTGTTCAGGCTTCTAATGTTGACCCGACACCAATAACTTCCATATGTCCTTTTCATGTAACGAAAACAGATATTAAGGGTATGTTCATCCCCACATTCTCCACCTGTGAGCAGGATCAAGTACAATGGGCTAAACATACACATGGAGTTAATAGGTCCCAACAACCAAGCTGCAGTTTGTTTACAGTGAGAGCATCCTGAACAAAACCATATGAGTAACAGTAAGGAACTTCATATCTGTGTGTCCTGTGTGAGGTAGTCAGACATGGCATGGGGTAAAGTGGAAGCTCAGGCCAGGCTCCGATATGAAAAGAGATACCAATGTCAGAAATTCCTCTTTTTAAACCATCATAGCCACTGTAGCACACTCTGACATATTTTCTTCTCTCTCTTGAAACTGCTATGAAGAAGGCAGGGGCAATCACAGATCACATGGATGTGTCTGTTGCTGAGCCCTTCTACAGAAATAAACTCAGAATCAGGAACAGTATTGTAAAACTGTTTTGTTGTTTCCTGTTCTTACTGAGGCTCAGAGTCTGGTGTTAGTTTGATTGGCAGACAATGGGGAGGACAAGATAGGGAGTTCTTCGCTAAAATACGGGACTCAATTACACATTTGGCGCACTTGACAAGGCCACTGAAGGATGGGCAGGAGGTACAGCTGGGTCAGGCCACAGAGGACTGATTAAAGAGGATTGGCAACTACGACTTGGACTGTCGAGTTGTAGGAACTGAATTTAATAGGTTTGAACTGAATATAGTGAAGAACTTTGGGCTTATTGAGTAGGTGGAACATGCGGGGTTGGACTTAAGAAGCGGGGCATAGGTAGTCCAGGGATTCTTCCCTTTAAAACTTTAGCAAATACAAAGGCTTGGCTAAGCAGGCCTGTGGAGAGAAGTGACATAAACAGCTGGAGTTGCAGCTGTCTCTAAAGACACTAATTTGGGGGTGCTGAGTAGAGAGTTTATTGCGACACTGGCCTTCCACCCATGAACTACAAAGCCAGTAATGGTGTGGAGTGTGGTGTCGTAAACCATCACAACTTGTCGCCCCACTCCTGGCCCGAGTCAACCTGTTCGACCAGATCCCTTTCATGTGTCTGATTATAACTTTGCATTGCATCACATTGAGCACAGCTTTTGACTCAACATCAGACTACAAGAGTGCTTTATATGGTCTGACTTAAACTGCCAAACCTGAGTGCAGTGCAGAGCCTCAGGCACACCAAGCTGAGAAGATTTTTGTGTAAAAAAAGACAAACATTTGTCCCTGTCCAGTGTCTTAACCAATCACATGCTGCAGGTGGGTGTCTCCTTACACTGTTGTGTAGGCAGGCCCCCATAAAATCTGGTGTTGCTGTTTCCTGTCCTCGCCCACAGAGGTCACCCCAACCTTCCAACCAAAGTCTCGCAGCGATGCCCTACAATTCTGAGCGTTTGTATTCTTGTTTTCTTAGCCTGGTTCACACTGTTTACGTTTTGGTCAGCATTTTTGTGCTCTGAATGTTGGTTTTCAGGAGGACAATCTGGTTTTGACCTTGTCCGTTTTGGACTCCGACTTTGGTCCTGCATAGAGCTGCACTTGACTCCTTTCTCTAGTTATGGTATCCTGGATGACAGTGCCAATCTGTCTGAATGTGAACTTAGGTTGCAGATGCTTGACCTGAACCTGCCTCCACTGACTGGCGGTCCAGGGTCTGGGGCAACACCTGCCTGGGTCCATCAGCAGCTTGTGCGGCTTGTGAGGATGGCATGTACATCAGATAGTTGTGTAGTAAAGGTGGCAAGCCATGGAATCAAGGTGTAGTGCCATCAAAGTGCACTACGGTCCAGTCATGGAGGCCTAGTTTGCCAGCCTAGCGTTTGCATCTGCGAATGGGATCCTGATCTTATGGGAGCTTCAATCAAGGACTGATTGAGAATGATAGGGGTGATTAGGCCAATCATGTGAGGCTGGTAGTGGTAAAGGGTGTGAGAAGAGTCATGCCTGTACATACTGTGGAACACAAGATGGGAAACAGGCTATACAAAGCTTACAGGCCTAGGCATTACAAGTGGGGGCTGTGAATGATGTTTCTGTTAATGGAATCATTATCAATGTAATTACTACTGAAGTTTTGCTTTGTCCTTAGTCTTATCAAGACTTGGGACTCTGGGTTTGTCCAGTTGGTAAAAGGTAACGAGCACCAGGGAAGAAACCAGCAAGAAGGACTCCGCACTGAAGTTCAGTGGAACCATTTGTAATGAAGAATAATTCGACTGCTTCGGCTGTGTGTTGCAGCAGGCTAGATAGAACCATAACACTTTTGGTGGTACCTCCACTCTATGTCTTGTATGACTTCCATCACTTAACTCACAATGATGTACTTCTCGTTTAACAGCAACATTAGGGACTAGAACATTTACAAATTATTTAAACTAACAATTTCAATAACTGAATTATTACTCTTTCAGCAGGAAACCATTCGTCATTTTGTCTTGCCCATCTCTTTGCATGTCAGACTGATATTTCAAATGGTGGTCCACCATGTGAAGCAAATCCCAGCAAGGGCAACTTATATACATCCCTAGAACTACAAGTCTTTGTTGAATCATCTTGTCATTATCTCAAGAGCTCCCTGGTCATTATGCAGATGTACATTCATGCACATCTACAAAGTCTTGACGTAACCATGGATGATGCCACGGATGCCCCTGTTTGGGCAGTGTCTGAGCTCATGCTGAGTTTTAGGCTCTACACGTCCTGTACTAGCTGGAATATTATCCAACAGAACACTAAGCACGGTTGTAAGTCGCTCTGGATAAGAGCGTCTGCTAAATGCCTTAAATGTAAATGATGGCAAAGTCACATGTGCCCCATTGTCAAGGACAAGGCATCTCTTAACACAGTAGGAGTATAGACCTATCCCAGTAAAGAGGCAAAACACAGCTAGCACAGAGAACCCATAGGCATTTTAGGACACCAGTGATACATAGAGCATGGAGCATGGCATTCCGACTACACAGTGACATCAGACATTTGTTGTTGAAGTCTCACAGACAAACTAAATGGTTTGTGTGTGGTCTGAAGCACAAAACAATCAGCCTCACTTTGCACCTGAGGCCTGGACCTGATTTCTGAAAGTGTTCCTGAGCGCATGCAGTGTTTTCCTTGTCTGTAGAGATTTCTCCAGATTCTCTGAATCTTTTGATTTTACATGCTGTAGATGGTGGGGTATCCAAAATCTTTTCAATTTTACTTAGAGGAACATTTTTCTGAAATTGTTTCACAATTTTTAGATGCAGTTTTTACAAATGGATGAATCTTTGCCTATCTGTGCTTATTAGAGACTCTGCCTCTCTAAAATCCTCTTTTTATACCTAGTCATGTTTTTTTTATTATTTATTAGTACCACTTACTTTTCCAGACCTTGAGATGCGTTGCTGACATCAAGTTCTAAATCATTTTTAATTAAAAATGGTAAAATGTCTCACTTTTAACATCTGACATGTGTCCTATGTGCTACTGTAAATAAAATATGGGTCTATGAGATTTGCAAGTCATTGCATTTTTATTTTATTTATGTTTATTTACATTTTACATAGCCTCTCAGCTTTTTTTGGAAATGGGGGTTGTATATATGTATGCTATTCTCATGTATGTCTAGTTAGCAAGTATTTGTAATAAATATTTACAGTTCTGTGTATTTATATGAAATTTATTTATTATTTACAGCATGTCAGCTGCTGTTATACGCTGCCCTATGGGATGTGAAGAACAACATATTGGTCCTATGTACACAAGTTAAACTGTGGAATGATAAAGGCCACTTGAACAAAGCAGTACAGCATAGTATAGTTATAATGTTACCAAGAATTGTGAGCATGGCTGTTCTCTTATTTAAGGTGCAGCTTATAATTACTATTCAACAATTAATGTTTGACCAATCAGTGGTCAGTACACAGCTACACGCGTCCTCCATGGACCAGACTTCTTTAAGCTTTTCTCTTTTCTTGCATTTAGTCTACAGATACAATAGAACCCAGCCTAGTCTTTCATGGTAGGGCAAAACAAAAAGTCTAGTGCACAAGCCTAGTGTCTTTATACGCTAGTTTAAAACATTATAAGGAGACTGTGCAAAGTTTAGCATTAATAAACAATGTAATGTATCAATACGTATTCTTTAGGTGCAACTAATCAAGCCTTGTAAACTCATCTTTTAATCTTTGTATTATATACACTGCATATGAAATACATTCGGACGTACCTATACATTTTTTGATCTCTGACTCCGTAAATAAGGGGACTGAGCAGTCTTGGTAAAATATTGGACACTAGATAGGAAACATACAAGAAAATGGTTCTATATTTGGGGAACAGTGCTAAGAGAAAGTAGTTGATAAGTGGAGTAACATAGGTGAGCATACAGAGAAGGAGCTGCAGGCCATGGAGCAAAACAGTGTTCCGGGCTTTTCTGGCAGAAACCTGATCAGACGTTGCGGCTTTAGCTGCCAGAAGAATCTTCAAGTAGGTGAAGAGGAGAGTCGTCCACACGCATGATAAATGAAGGGCCTTTATAGTGATTGACCTAATAAGGTGCTGATTCGAGCCAAAAAGATTATTATTATAGCAAATTATGGATGTCAAGAAAACACTGATGGGCTGATTTGCCAAGACAATAAGGATATCAGTTAGTGCAGGAACAAAGGTCAGGAGCCATATCAGGCTGATGAGGATGTAGGCCCTGTTGGCTGAGCAAAGCTGAGGGTGATGCAGTGGTTTGCAGATGGCGACGTAGCGCTCCAAGGCCATTGCTGCTAAATTTAGTGGACTGTTTTCTGAAGTTATTGCGGCAAACAGAAGCAGAAAGCTGCAGACTGTGACATTCACAAAGGGTAATGCGTAACTCAGGACATGCAGAGTAACTGAAAGAAAGAGCATGATGATGTCATTGATGACAAGGTGGACGTACAGGATGTATCTTGTGTCTGTGTAGAAAACTGGATTATTAAAAAAGGCAAACACAAAGATCCCATTGATGTAGGTTATGATGACACCTAACCCGACTACAACAAAGTTCTTCAAGAAGGCGTCTTCAAAAGGGTCCCGGCTCGAGTTCATTCTCACTGAAATAACCTTTAGATGTATTCTCACATTAACATTATATATATGTATAGAGACAGAAAGAGAAATAAATAGTAATAATAGTAATAATAATAATAATAAAAAGTAAACAATCACATTTAAAAATGAACAGGATAACATCTCACATCGTCTTACACAGAAATGGCGAGAATTGGGACTGTCACCTTAGATGGTCCTGTCAATAAAGCCTAACATGGTAAGCTGTTCCTTGTATACTTCTGTGCTGCCTGCTAATCCCCTATGGTCATGACACAAGCAGCCAAAATTAGACAACGACAACAACATGACATTTAACATAACAAGCCCGGTCTCAAGAGCACCAAGAAACATAGAAATCACATCAGGTAAATGGGCAACACTGGGAATATTTCCATACTGAAAAGACCAAGTGTTATTTGTTGACTTTTTTTAATGTTTTATTAATTATTTATTTATTCACATAGTATTCCCTGAATCTTTCAGTCTCTTTCCACCTCTGTACAATTCTGAAATATTCCAGCTTCATTTTACAACACACTGACGTTTTGATTGCATGACACATGTACTTTATATTCCCAACACATGTAAGTCTAATAAATTAGGTCTGTTTTTCACTAGTAGTGGTTTAACTGTGAATCCGCAGTGTGTAAGATTGTATAGGGGTAATTCCCTGTTATTAAATCCTAGGCCAGGTTTACAGAACATACCTTCGAGGTATATATGGCCGAGAGGTCAGATCTACTTTACTTGCTCTTTTAGCTTCTACACCTGCACAGGGTAGGGCCACACAATGCCCTTTAATATGCCGCGAGCAGTGGCTGGGGCTGCCAGGGGCAAAAATGTATCAGCAAATACCTACCTGATGGCAATGGTCAACACTCAAAGTGTGCCTTTGTCCCTTCAAGGCAAGCAAGACACA
>JAMWET010003104.1:0-13382 GCA_024036415.1 Prochilodus magdalenae
GTTATCACAGGACACCATTAGGAACCTCTACAGCTCCATACCGAGACGCCTGGCGTGTTGGGTTAGACACTACTGCTGTATGGAAAAGGGTCATTTGGTTGAGGGGTCAGTAAATCTGAAGCACAGTGCCTACACGGAGCTGCTGGACCACCAGGAATAAAACCCGGTATTCCAAAAACAAGTGTGACTGACTGGCATGTTGAAAATTCAGGAAGATTCACACATCTGGCCTGGCCAACCAAATTCCCAGATTGAATCCTCCTGGAAAACATAGGAACCACCTGGAACAACCAGTAAAATTCCAGGGAAGGCGTCCACCAAATCTGGCCCAACTGACCAATTTTTGGAAGAGTGTCTGAACACTGATGTGGCCTACTTCCAGGAACTCGTCCAGTACATGCCAAATCCAGCCACTGCTGTTATTGGTGCTCGTGGAGGTGTAACAGGCTACTAGGTAACGGGTGGAGCCTTAACCCAGAGCAAAGCACCAGTGGATGGCCAGCTTTGGCGTCAATGGGCCAACAGTGGTCCTCTATCCTCTTGCTGAGCCGGGAGGCTGAGCTGGATTAGCTTTACTCAGAGTGGACCAGTGATGGAACTCTTTGAGGAATTCCTCAGGCTGATTCCGGATAAAGCATCTGTGTAATTCCCTCAAATGAGCCCGGATGGCCATTGCCAAAATTCCCACCGGAGTGCTCATTTACGTAAGCCTCCCCAATGGACAATTCTGTCTCCGGAACGGCATACATGCACACGTTCATCCGACCTCCATCCCTCACAGCGAACACATCGTATCAGTGAAACGACTCAACGTACAGTCGGGGTGCGACGATTAATCGGCTTAATCGAGTCGGTTAGCAACTAATTCAGCGCTCGCCGCGTATGCCGACCTCAAGCTACATTTGAAACTTGAACTTTTAAAGCGTTTTTTAAAAAATTGGCTCCGAATAATCGATTAATCGTGAATAATCTACAGATTAATCGTGAATAATCGATTAATCGACAGATTAATTGAGCACCAAAACAGCCATTTGTTGGAGCCCTATTGTACAGTACTGGGTACAAGGCCAAAAGGGCATTGCAAGTTGCTCGGCAGGGACAGTAAACAGCTCGTCGGCTGTACAGGCTTAGGTCGAGAAGACGAAGTTGGTCAGAGCCGTTTGAATTTCGCCATCGGGCCGGATTTCTGCCCAATTGGCTGCCCGAGCGAGCTCCGTTTTAGGAGTCAGACGAGGGGATGAATTTCTGACATGACTTGTCTCTCAGTTTGATCAGACAGTCCCAGTACGGCTGCGGCACAGCGGCGCACACATAAGCGGAGGCTAAGGAGTCGGTATTAGCCGTACCAGCGTCTGCAGATGGAGGCTGTGCTACAGTGATACTGGTTATATGATCTGTGGGGTTTGCCTGGTTCTCCTGGTTCTCAGTGAAGGGTAGTAGTTGGACGTTAGCAGGGCTGTTGCACCACAAGTAGGTTGCCAGCGGCTGAATCCCAAACGCCCTCCTTACTTCCTACGTAGGGCACTTTACAAGTGCTGGCTTCTACACCAAAACACCAGGCCCGTATGGAACTGTGTACACATGGCTGACAGACGATGCACTGCTGGTTGCAGGAGTTGTTAGGGAGCAGGGAGTCGTATGGGAGCAGGGAGTCATTAGGGATTTAGCCAGTGTTACTGCTCAGTACTCGGACGTGCAGCGGTGGGGTTTGAATGGAACAGCTTTATTGGAAACTGTCCGTCTTAAGCAACGTTCCATATACCAAACACTGGTTCAATGGTGGTTCTAGATAGTACATAAAGACATGGAGACCCCTGGTTCCCATCACCACCACCACTGGAAAGAACCACCTCACACCAAACCCAATGACTCTCAACGACTCTATTTACATCTCCACTACTGAATTATGCAGGAACTTGTTGAATTTACTTATTCTCAACTACAGCGGAATGCATGGATGGATGGAGAAAGGATGGATGGATGGATGGATGGATGGATGCATTAAAGAGGGACATCCCTTTCTGCATAATTACAAGCAAACTCATTCAGAGTGGACTCGCTATGGAACACTCCATTCTAGAGAAAGTTGCTCACAGTGGTGGTGAATGGAACCAGATGTCCACCTTTAAAAGCTCCCTCCCAGAAAGCCATGGCATCACATGGTTATGAATACGCTGCCCAAAGTCCCAAACGCTGTTTATGATAGTTCTGAGACGATTTTGGCCTTAAAAGCCATTCCTGGTGGAGGGATACATGCGGCGCGCCGTGCGGCAAAATAGTCCCCCACAGAAAGCCTTAGCACTACTTTACCATTGTCCACATTCAATACAGACTCTCACATGTAGGTTCCCTAGGGGTTCTAGATAGTACATCAAGTGTTTGTATGCGTGTTGTAGACATGGAGACCCCTGGTTCCCATCTGTACAATCAACCACTTCACACCAAACCCACTCATACAGGATCTCTTACTTTATGCCAGTGGCAAGGCTTCTCACGATGGCCATGTGCTGAGCGAGGGATGAGCTCTACTGTCTCTGGAAGGCGCTGCTACATTTAGCACGGAGCAGCTGCGGAGGACCGACAATAAACTACACCAGCAGGATGATATAATAAACCATATACAGGAGATCAGAGACGGGAATAGAGCATACCTCAACACGCTGCACTCAGAGCACAGCAACAGCTTCCCGTCTGCCACACTAATGATTATACTGCTTCTCCAGCTGTTTGTCCTAAGGATCTCGGTTGGGGGTAAACAGGCCCCGGCAGGCCTGTCGGTAATTTATTATTAATAATAATAATAATAATAATAATAATAACAATAATATTTATAACTAGTAAAGTGCATTTCCTGAAGGAAACGCGGGATGGTTGCGCAGCTTGCTCAGTGAGGAACGAGGGATGAGTAAACGAGTGCGGGTCGGTATGACTGTGGATTAGAGTATGTGAAGTTTGGTGGCTCTCGGGAGAACGGAAACGTTATTGCTTGGTTTGGGTCAACTGGGACTCTATGGGAGGAACGAGGGATGAATGAACGACAGATAGACGAGTGCGGGTCAGTATAGGTGTGTGTTAGTGCTTGGGGATCTGCCCTTAGTGTGTATGTGAAGTTACGAGCCTCTCGGGTGAACGAAACAGCCGGCTTTAGGTGGGTCCAGAAATGACTGGGACTCTATGGGAGGAATGAGGGATGAATAAACGACAGATAGACGAGTATGGGTCAGTATGGCTGTGGATTGGTGCTTGGGGACCTGCCCTTAGTGTGTATGTGAAGTTACGAGCCTCTCGGGTGAACGAAACAGCCGGCTTTAGGTGGGTCCAAAAATGACTGGGACTCTATGGGAGGAATGAGGGATGAATGAACGACAGATAGACGAGTTGTGTCAGAAATGACTGGGTCAGTGAAATAAACGACAGATAAGACGAGTGCGGGTCTGTGGATTGGTGCTTGGGGACCTGCCCTTAGTGTGTATGTGAAGTTACGAGCCTCTCGGGTGAACGAAACAGCCGGCTTTAGGTGTGTCCAGAAATGACTGGGACTCTATGGGAAGAACGAGGGATGAATAAACGACAGATAGAGGAGTGTGGGTCGGTATGACTGTGGATTTGTGGATTAGCGTCTTGGTGGTCTCCGGCGCGAGCGCGAAAACGTTACTGCTTGGTTTGTGGTCGAAAATGACCCTTAGAGGGATGTAAACAAACGATGAAGTTTGGTGGTTAGTGCTTGGGGATCTAGCCGCGTGAAAACATTACTGCGAAACAGCAGCCGGCTTTAGGTGGGTCCAGAAATGACTGGAACTCTATGGGAGGAACGAGGGATGAATAAACGACAGATAGACGAGTGAGGGTCAGTATAGCTGTGTGTTAGTGCCTTACTTACCTTAGTGTGTATGTGAAGTTACGAGCCTCTCGGGCGAATGAAACAGCCGACTTTAGGTGGGTCGAGAAATGACTGGGACTCTATGGGAAGAACGAGGGATGTGGAAATAAAAAGGAGAAACGAACGAGTGCGGGTCAATCCATTAGTGAATGCCTGCTCGGGGCTTCTCCCCGAGCCATTCTATCCAATTTGGAGTCTCTAGGTCAAGCGGGAGTAGAGGAGGTAGGTAAACAATTTTCGGTCCCATTCATTCTCTAAGGGAGGAAAAAGGGATGCGAAAAGAAAGAGAAACGAACGAGTGCGGGTCTATCCATCACTGAATGCCTGCTCTGGGCTGTGCCTCGAGCCAGTGTATCCGATTTGGTGTCTCTAGGTCGAGCGGAAGTGGGTTAGATAGGCACGTGTTTTTCGATCCCATTCATTCTCTATGGGAAAAAATTCCGGAAAATTCCTTCACCAAGGAGTCCATTAGCCATAGGGAATACGGAGTGTACGGAGATGCATTAGCCAATACCCATCCACCCACTCAATCCCCTCTTCCCAAAACCATTCCGTCAGCCCATCTCACGACCCGCTCCTCTCTGAGCCAGCTGCACTGTGGCTCATGGCCACTCCTCTTTCTCTCCTCTGCGTTCGCAGGTGATCTATTCCCTCAACACTAAGAATGAGGAGCAGGAGGCGACCTTGCAGACGCTGCGGCGCGTGACCACCGAGGCTCAGGGCTCTCTCCAGCCGGCCGCGAGTCAGGAGGAGGAGGAGGAGGAGTCCGCATCTGCCCTCAGGACCCGACTTCTGGAGCTCCAGGCCACAGTGGAAGAGGTTAAGAGCACACAGGCACAGGGGTGCTGGGGAAGGGGGTGGGCGGGGCTTAGTGAGGAACAGGGCCCGGGGCGTCCGGTGCGATGCTGGTCCTCATGCTAAGATGGGGTGGGGATAGTATTGAGTTGGGAGAACTCTGAGTGTTAAGTAGCCGCACATTGTTTAGGTTCTGTTCTAGAGTGGAGGGAACCGCTTCCCTCGGGTTCTCGCTGGTTTAGGGGCGTGGCACTAGAACACGTACCAGCAGCCTGGTGTTCATTTTCAGCTATTGGAATTACTTCCCGCTCTAACCTGGATTTTTCCCGAATCGCCATGGGAACTTGATTCCCTGGCAATGAATCCATGCAATCCAATCTCCTGCCCGCAGCGCTAGTGGGTTGGTTGAAATTTGATGGATGACGCTGCGAATACAACCAACCAGCGCTCCTGTAGCTCGTCCTGGTCCTGTGGGTCGCAGTACTGGATTGCTGCCAATGTGCCGCTAAGGAGTCGATACGTAAACAACAGGGTCCAGCTCCGGGTGTAGTAAAGTAGGAGTAACCGATAATATCGATAATATCAATATTATCGATATCGATATTATAGTCGTTAATATCGATGATAAACCATCTAGATATTTGCTCTCCGCATATAACATAACAGTGACTCCGAATAGGGTTCAAGCTCAGCCCGGCCTAATTTGCCTAATTAAAAAAAAATATTTTTTTGTTATTTGTTCAAATTTGCTCAAAATGTTTAAAAGTTTACATTTTAAATCGGTTAATTATGCAGTCAAAAATATTTTTAAATTATAAAAAAAATTAAAAATATTACATTTAATTTATTTAATATTATTTTATTTAAATTTATTTGTTGGAAAATAATTTCATTAATTTCTAATTTAATTTGAAGTTTGAAATAATTTCCCTAAATTCTGATTGAATTTTAGATTCATTTCTGTCGGATTAATTTCATTCAATTGGAATTCGACTTTAAAATAATTTATGTTTGAAATATTTTATATTTATTTGTTTAAATTACTTTAACTAATTTAATTATAATATTTAAAATATTCATTTTTATTTTTAAAAAATAAAAAATTTAAAGTTTCATTTTATTAAAAAAAATTAAAAATTAAAATTTTAAATATTAATTAAATATTATACCAATTTAAAATAAGACTAACTGCAGTAAAAATTATATAATTTTATTTTATTAATATTATATAATAATAATAATAATATTTACTTATTTGTTGCTGGATGTAATGTCGTTCTCAGGGCCGGTTCTGTGCATTCCTGAACATTCTAGAACACTGTATGAGTGCTTATTGGAGGTGGGAGATCCCAGTACCGTGCTTTATTAGAGGTTCTGTGTTCCTCAGGTGGAGGAGCGCGGGCAGAGGGCGGAGCTGGAGCATGCGGAGCGCATGGCCATGTTAACCCAGGAGACTGCAGATCTGCGTCGAGACTACCAAAGTCTGCAGACGGAGAGAGACGGACGGGAGAGGCTCCTGCAGGAGGCCCAGGAGGAGAACAAACGCCTGGAGGAAGAATGCCAGCGGCTGCTGCAGGAGAGGGAAGAAGAGCGAAAGAGAGAGGAGGACGAGAAGAGGAGGCGCGAGGAAGAGGAGCAGAGGAAAGAAGGCGAGGAGCGGCGGAGAGAGGGGGAGGAGAGGAAGAGGGTGGAGGAAGAGTGCGAGAAGAGACTGCATGGGCTGAAAACTGAACTCAAAGCCCTGCGGGAGGATCGGGAACGAGCAGAGGAGGAGTGGAGGGCGGAGAAGGAGGAGTGGAGGAGCAGGATAAAGGTCCTGGAGGACGAGAGGAGGGAGGAGCAGGAGGCGGCGAGGAAGGCCTTGCAGCAAAGCCTCAGCGAGCACATGAGCCAGTGGCAGCAGAGGGAGCAGGAGAACCGCAAGTCCCAGAATGCAGTGCTACAGCAGCGGCTGAAGAAGGCGGAGGCGGAGCTGGAGGTGCGGGAGCAGCGGCTGAACGAGTGCAGCAGACACAACAGTAAACTACAGGAGAGAGTAGAGGTATATACACTCACTCACTCACCTCCCTCCCTCCATCACTCCCTCCCTCACTCACTCCACACACTTACTCCATCACTCCCTCAGCACACTCACTCCCCTCCCTCCGTCACTTCCCACACTACCTCCCTCCGTCACTCCGTCACTCCACACACTCACTCCCTCACTCACTCACTCCCCTCCCTCCACACACTCCCTCCCTCCCTCACTCACTCCGTCACTCCACACACTCACTCGCTCAACACACTTACTCACTCCCCTCACTCCATCCACACACTTACTCCATCACTCACTCACTCAACACACTCACTCACTCCCCTCCCTCCGTCACTCCACACACTCCCTCCCTCCGTCACTCCGTCACTCCATACACTCACTCCCTCACTCACTCCCCTCCCTCCATACATTCACTCACTCCACACATTCCCTCCCTCCCTCCATCACTCCGCACACTCCCTCCCTCCGTCACTCCACACACTCACTCCCTCACTCACTCCCCTCCCTCCATACATTCACTCACTCCACACATTCCCTCCCTCCCTCCATCACTCCACACACTCCCTCCCTCAGTCACTCCACACACTCACTCCCTCACTCACTCCCCTCCCTCCACACACTCACTCACTCCACACACTCCCTCCCTCCGTCACTCCACACACTCACTCGCTCAACACACTTACTCACTCCCCTCACTCCATCCACACACTCACTCCACACACTCTCACTTACACACACACTCCACAATCACTCACACTCCACACTCCCTCAACAGACTCCCTCAACACACTCCCTCACTCCCCTCCCTTCATCACTCACTCCACACACTCACTCACTCTCTCAACACACTCACTCACTCCCCTCCCTTCATCACTCACTCCACACACTCACTCACTCACTCCACACACTCCCCTCCCTCCATCACTCACTCGTTCCACACACTCACTCACTCACTCGCTCCACACACTCACTCACCTCCCTCACTCCACACAGTCACTCGCTCAACACACTCACTCACTCCCCTCCCTCCACACACTCACTCGCTCGCCACACTCACTCACTCCCCTCCCTCCATCACTCACTCCACACACTCATTCACTCCCCTCCCTCCATCACTTACTCCACACACTCCCTCACTCACTCCAGTCAATCACTCACTCCAGACTCCCTCCCTCCCTCACTCCACACACTCACTCTCACCCCACACACTCGCTCCACACACTCCTCACACACTCACTTGCTCCACGCACTTGCTCCACACACTCGCTCTCACTCCTCACACATACTCACTCGCTCCACACACTCGCTCGCACTCCTCCCACACTCACTCGCACTCCTCCCACACTCGCTCGCTCTCACTCCTCCCACACCCACTCGCTCTCAATCCTCACACACACTCGCTCGCACACTCACTCTCACTCACTCACTCTCACTTGCTCCACACTCTCTCACTCCGCTCACTCCACACACTCCCTTACTCACTGCACACTGCACACACTGCAGCAAACAGAACACCAGAGCATCAGAGACCAACACGATAGCCCCAGGTCAGGTTTGACCAGTGACATTATAAATGAGGTGACCGCTCAACGACCCAAGTATGAATCGGAAGGCTTGTAACGTTCAACACGGCATCATATACATCAGTATGCTAATGCTAATGCTAACGTTACCGGTGCACCTATACACTACCTGTTTATGTTGGAAGAGTCTAATAGCTGCTATGCAGTGCTGGTGGGGCTGGGTGGTCACAGGATGGACTCACCTGGAAGTGACCTGCTTATTTCATAGTTACACGTGTAATAAGTGAGCGGCTGTCGTGGTAACAAGGCAGTACAGTCGCTTGTTACAGTAGCCCACTTATTATACATGAACTATAAAATAAGCAGGTCATTTAACTAATGATCTAATAGCTTATTACCATATAATTACCATATTACCAAATAACCAAACTATGCCTCGATGGATGAGAACAGTAAGGGCATGTCTACTGACAGACACAGTGACCTCTAGTGGATTTTATTAAGCCTAGCACGCCTCTGCCGATCGGTAGAGATGGCACAATCAGCTTAAGCTGAGCACCTTCTTTATTCAGATAGAGTGAGTTGAAAATGTGCTCCACCAAACATTTGAGCGGGACGTTAACGGGTTCAGGCGCTGCCCCAGATTCACTCGGACAACTGCCATAGCAGATTAACACCTGTACAATACCTCACCTCTTCGTTCCGGCAAGGCAGGTAAAACCGCTGACCCTCCTCCGCCGTCCGAGGCGTCCGAACTTCAGCTTACGGCAACCGAAAGTAATAACCCTCCTGTGCCTCTCTCCCATTCCCCTCCCCCCAATCTCCATCCCGGAAACTCCTTCGTCCATGCAGGATCTAGAGGAGCAACTGGAAAGCGGGCGACACCAAGTCGCCAACGCGGAACGAACCGCCAAGAAAGCAGAGGAGGAGCTGGCTGTGGCGAAAGAGCGGTTACTGCTGCAGGAGAACGAACTGCAAAGCAAATCAGGTAAACAAACGAATAACGAGAAAAAGGAGGGTGCAGTAGTCGGATCTAAACCTCGAGCGAGTCCCCGGAGACGTGCCTGTTCCCAGATCTGGTTCCTTCTCATCTTCACTCCGTATCCCTGTTTCCCTTACACATAGTTACCAAGGTCTCCGGGTCCCTCGGGCCTGTATACAGACCTGAGACCTCAGTGGAGGCAAAGGCTCGATGTACACAGCTCCTTTTAAGGCGGCGACGGTGGTGTCCTCTTGAGACGAGGGCGGTTTAGCACCTCCAGTTCACCTGTCCTGGTCCTGTGGGTCGCACTACTGGACTGGTTCCAATGTGCCACTAAGGAGCCGATATGTGAACACCAGCATCCAGCTCCGGGTGTAGTAAGGTAGTAATAGCTGGGTGTGGGTGGAGTCGATAATATCGTTATCCATAACATAACGGTGACTCCGGGGAGAGCATTCCCTGGTCGGGAATCGGAACCAGGCCCTTGATGTGGTGAGGTGACAGTGCTGCCCACTGCGCCACCATGCCGCCCAGTCACCACAGGGTTGCAATCCGTGGCACAGATACCATATAGTTAACAGCGCTGATACCCCACCTAATCGCAGTACAGTCGGGGGGTTGCCGATGGTGACACGATGCCTATGACCAACACCACAAAGCGGTTTCTGGTGTCTGGATGTCCAAGCCAGGATATTTTCAGTGGTCCCCTTAGTCGTCTAGGCAGGGTCCTTTCCAAATAGCAGGAAGGGCCCAACGCAGGGACACAGCCAGATCCTTCTCCTTCCCCGCCTCTATCTCAGGAAACCGCTGAGCCAAAGCTCCTCCAGGTGCGAGAATCTGCTGAGCTACAATCAGACAAGTCATACATCTTAGCAGACAGGTCCTGTGAGGGCGTTCGTTTCCATAAGGCACCCAGGGAAGCTAAGGCCCAACGCAGGGAAACAGCCACATACCTCTCTTCCCTTCTTTTCTAGAGGAGCTGCTGAGCCAGAGCTCATCCCAGGTGCGAGTGTCTGCTGAGGTGGAGGAGCTGAGGTCTCAGCTGAGTCGCCTGAACATCAGGAACAAAGAACTGGAGCTTCAGAACAGCGGCCGAACTAACGACCACGCCCGCATGCTCAAGCAGGTAAACCGGCACATCCGTTCTCGAACAGGTACACCATGCCTGCAGGCTTACAGGTAAACCACAGGCTCAATCGTGGCTGCATTGGTGGTTTAGGTTATCGCCTAGGCTCAGTTCTAGGTCCGGTCTTATTCAGGATATGGATCAGTTTTATTTCCCCCTGACATCTCAGACTGTCTCAGGCAGATTCGCTACTTTACACTGCTCTGCTGAACAGATGAAGGAACGATGTGGGTGTATGGATAAAGAAATGAAGGGATGAATGAATAAATAAATAAATAAATAATGTTGGTGTTAGATATGAATGAAAGGGTTACAGGCAGTCACAGACAGGCGGTCTAGCATTCTAGCTATTGGGCATGTTGGTGTATGGACAAAAGAATGAACGAATAAAGGAACGATGCTGGTGTATGGATAAAGGAATGAAGGGATGAAGGAACGATGTTGGTGATGGATAAAGGAATGAAGGGATGAAGGAAAGATGTTGGGGTATGGATAAAGGAATGAAGGGATGAAGTAACAATGTTGGTGATGGATAAAGGAATGAACGGCTGAAGGAACGATGTTGGTGATGGATAAAGGAATGAAGGGATGAAAGAATGATGTTGCTGTATGGATAAAGGAATGAGAGACCGATGTTGGTGTATGGATAATGGATGAATGGGATGAGTAAGACAATGTTGGTGCCCTTTTGGGATAGTCAAGGATATGGACTGGATGAAGGAACAATGTTGCGTGTATGGAATAAAAGAATGAAGGGAATCGGGAGATGATGTTGGTGATGCAATAAAGGAATGAAGGGATGAAGGAACAGTGTTGGTGTATGGATAAAGGAATGAAGGGATGAAGGAATGATGTTGGTGTATGGATAAAGGAATGAAGGGATGAAGGAATGATGTTGGTGTATGGATAAAGGAATGAAGGGATGAAGGAACAGTGTTGGTGTATGGATAAAGGAATGAAGGGATGAAGAAAAGATGTTGGTGATGGATAAAGGAATGAAGGGATGAAGGAAAGATGTTGGTGATGGATAAAGGAATGAAGGGATGAAGGAAAGATGTTGGTGATGGATAAAGGAAAGAAGGGATGAATGAAAGATGTTGGTAATGGATAAAGGAATGAAGGGATGAAGGAAAGATGTTGGTGATGGATAAAGAAATGAAGGGATGAAGGAACGATGTTGGTGTATGGATAAAGGAATGAAGGAAAGATGTTGGTGTATGGATAAAGGAATGAAGGGATGAAGGAAAGATGTTGGTGTATGGATAAAGGAATGAAAGGATGAAGGAACGATGCTGGTGTATGGATAAAGGAATGAAGGAAAGATGTTGGTGATGGATAAAGGAATGAAGGGATGAAGGAACGATGCTGGTGTATGGATAAAGGAATGAAGGGATGACGGGCAGCTGCAGGAGGTCTAGCCTGCTAGCTGTTGGTGAGGATGGTTAGCATTAGCTTGCTAAGTTTCTCTGATCCTGAAGAGAGATGTCAGCCTTGTGATGGATCAGGGGAATGCCTACGGAGGTGTAACCCCAGATTAGGCCCGCCCGGTTGCCATGGAGAGGGGAGTACAGTATATGGGTTCCGTATCGGTTTACTGTGTACCTGCGAGAACACGAGGAGCCCCACTAGAACCCACAGATTCAGGTTCCCCGCGTCTCTGAATATCACACCAGGGAGCTGGTTCAGGAGCTCGGTGTGTTTCCCGGTGCACACTGGGAAGGCAGTGCTGAGAGGACCATCAATAATTCATCAGTGGTCATGTAATATACAGACACACGGCTGGCAGCAGCCTCCAGCCCTTCGCCTCAGCCTTCCAGTGGGCTCCGAGATTCATCACCGCAGACCCCTACAGCACTCCTCACTGCAGCCTGTACCGGAAAGTAGGTCGGCCTTCTCCGGCAGGGCGGCGGGAAACACGCTGCCTTCTGTTTATCTGCAGAGCGTTCACCGACCATATGCCGGCAGTGCCGTCTTCAAACTATGGAAGCGATTGAATTGGGGCCAGTGACCTGATCCCCCTTCAGGTGCTGAGAGCTTAGAGACAAACCGGGAATATCTGCTTATAGTGCACTACAGGATAGATGGATGATTGGATGAAGGAACAATGTTAGTGTACAGATAGAGGGATGAAGGAACAATGTTAGTGTACAGATAGAGGGATGGTCGAATGAAGGAACAATGTTAGTGTACAGATAGAGGGATGATCAGATGAAGGAACAATGTTGGTGTACAGATAGAGGGATGATCGGATGAAGGAACAACGTTAGTGTGCGGATAGAGGGATGATCGGATGAAGGAACAACGTTAGTGTGCGGATAGAGGGATGATCGGATGAAGGAACAACGTTAGTGTGCGGATAGAGGGATGATCGGATGAAGGAACAACGTTAGTGTACAGATAGAGGGATGATCGGATGAAGGAACAATGTTGGTGTACAGTTAAAGGGATGATCGGATAAAGGGACAATGTTAGAGTGTACAGATAGAAGGATGATCGGATGAAGGGACAATGTTAGTGTAGAGATAGAGGGATGATCGGATGAAGGAACAATGTTAGTGTACAGATAGAAGGATGTTTGGATGAAGGAACAATGTTAGTGTAGAGATAGAAGGATGTTTGGATGAAGGAACAATGTTAGTGTACAGATAGAGGGATGTTTGGATGAAGGAACAATGTTGGTGTAGAGATAGAAGGATGATCGGATGAAGGAACAATGTTGGTGTGCGGATAAAGGAATGATCGGATGAAGGAACAATGTTAGTGTAGAGGTAGAGGGATGATCAGATGATGGAACAATGTTAGTGTAGAGATGGAGGGATGATCGGATGATGGAACAACGTTGGTGTACGGATAGAGGGATGATCGGATGAAGGAACAATGTTGGTGTGCGGATAAAGGGATTATCAGATGATGGAACAATGTTAGTGTAGAGATAAAGAGATGATCAGATGATGGAACAATGTTAGTGTAGAGATAAAGAGATGCATGAGATGGATGGAACAAGTAGTGTAGGAGGATTTAGAGGGATGATCAGATGGGTT
>JAMWET010003105.1:0-250000 GCA_024036415.1 Prochilodus magdalenae
TGGATCTATTGGAACCTTATGCAAATTTTTGCCCAGCCGCTTGAAGCACTTTATGCCTATTGATGTCAGTGCAAAATGGCAGTAGTCATTCAGACAGGTGATAGCCAATTTCTTGGGAAATGGAACAATTGCGGTTCTCCTAAAGCATATGGGAATGACTGGACGCAGAGTCCAATCCACTTACGTCTTGAGATTGGACCCAAGGTAGTTAGATTCGACTCTGTCTCTGTGATTTCTTTTGGCCAGCCTAATGATCCTCTGCAACAGCATTAGTGTACATGTATGGGGAAGAAACTGTACTGTATAATCTGGAATGTGAGTGAAACCGGTCAACACTATGGAGTAACTATGGTCCAGCAGATGGTACTGGTCAGCTGAAGGTGATGGAGTCCTGTAGTGCCTGCCAGAGAGGAGGGGAGTTGGAATATGTTGTGTCCAGGGTGAGATAGATCTGTGATGATATTCCCTGGCCATTTCCTGGTTCTTGAACAGTACTGGAGGGTGGGAAGTGTAGTCTGTTCTGCACTGTGACTACTCCACACTAGTGGAGTTGATATTGGGCTCCCTAACTCCACAATCTTCATGATCGTCAGTGTGTTTTAAATTGTTCTGATTGCATCAGATAACCAACTGTTCAACCTCCCTCCAAAAAGCAGACTCATCACTGTCTTGCATGAGTCTGTCCTGAGTAATGTCATCTGCAAATTTCAACACCAGTCGTTTAAATGACTTTATGACCACAGCTGTCAGAGCAAATGACCTGTAGTCATTCATTTCTGTGACAGTGGCTTTCTTTGCAACCGGGATGGTGGTGGAGTTTTCGAAGCAAGAGGCAACCTCACACAGCTCCAATGATCTGTTGAATATCTGCGTGAAGACTGGAGCCAGCTGGTCAGTACAGGCTTTCAGACAGGAAGGAGAAACACTGTCTGGACCTGGAGCTCTTTTGGTCTTTTGTTTCTGGAAGAGCAGATTCACATTCGTTTCAGATATCTTAAGTGCAGGCTGAGTGTCAGAGGAGTGGGGTGGGGGAGTTGCCAGAGGTGTGATGGGGGCTGATGGTGCTGAACTGGAATGACTGAGAGGTGTTAATCTGTTCATTTCAAACCTACAATAGATGTTATCCAGGTTGGCAACCAGGTCTTTGCTTGCTTCAATAGGCAGGGGGTCTTCTGAAATGTGTGTGAAAAAGTGTCGAAGACCACTCCACACTGACGTAGGATCACTGGCTGAAAACTTGTTTTTCCAACTTTTCTGTGTAGGCTTTTCTAGCTGCTAGGAAAGTGTTGAAGGTCTTGGTTGGCACACTCATTTCTTGACAAAAACTGAGGTAAAATGTCACAGTATCAGTCTATTCATCCAGGTTGCCAGTTGCCACTCAGGGCATTTAAAAAAGCCTTGCAGCTCCTGTTTTGTTTCTATGGTCCCTTTCCTTACCGTTTTTACTACAGGCTTTACAGTTTTCAGCTTCAGCATTTAGCTTGGAATACGTTGAACCAGGCAACGACAGCGATTATGCATCCTTGACAAAAGTGTAGCAATGATCTAGTATCTTATTATCCCTGATGGGACAGTCACTTTTCTGCTTGTGTTTCATGAGCTCCTGGTTTAGTTTCGCTAAAAACATTTAAATAGACAGCCTGTTTCACACAGCCTAAATTCCCCATGTCATCTATCACTATCACCAAGACCAAAGAATACAGCAGCAATGTGCTATAAAATGTTGTTGAGCTTCACAAATCAGGAAATGACTACAGAAAAATAGTTAAACAGTTGAGCATTTCCACAATTAGAGCAACAATTTAGAAGTTTAAAGCAAGGAGATGTTACTAATCCACAGGGAAAAGAACCTATGTTTATACTGACCCCACGCACGACAAGGAAGATAGTTCGTGTGACAAATGCAGCTGCAAAGATCATAGCAGAAGAAATACAGTCCTTGGTTTGGTCATGCGGTAGAAAATCTCCCAAACTACAATATACCACCCATATGTATACATGTTGTTTGGGAGGGTTATCAGAATAAAGCCTCTGCTGTCAAGAACCAACAAACTGTGTTTCTTAAACCTTCAATGGAACCATGTTCTATTGTGGCAACAAAAACCAGAGGTTGGTTTGTTAAAGACACAAAACAGCCATTCAGAAAAATACTTAATTCCCACTATGAAATATGGAAGTGGATCTGTGATGTTATGTGGCTGTTTTTATTTCAAAAAGCCCTGGGATAAATGATATCATGTATTCCATCAAGTACCAGCAGAAATATGTTATGTGATGTTATGTGGCTGTTTTTATTTTAAAAAGCCCTGGGATAAATGATATCATGTATTCCATCAAGTACCAGCAGAAATAAAGTCAAACCCGAACTGCGTTCAGCCAAGATATATATATATTGGGTCAAGGTTGGCTCTTTCACTATGCTCCAAAGCACACCTTAGAATACAAATATAGTTCACTGACCTCAAAATCAAGGTCATCCCAGTCCCTGACTTTGTCAAACATAAAAACTGTGGAATAAGCTGAGAGTTCCACCAAATGTGGACCTTTTAATCTGAGTAATCTGGAGAGATTCCGTATGGGGGAATGATCTCAGATCACTTGCCACATGTTTTCCACACCCATGAAGTATTATATAAGACCGTTGTGAAGGCAGACTGCTAAAAGCGCTGAAAACCTTCAAAGGCGCCAACATTTGTGGCTAATATAGATTTGTGATTGGCTTCTTTCGCAGGACCCACCTGTAATCACCCGGAGGAAATGAGATAATGCATTCCAGAGAAAGCAAGAGCACTGACACAGCGGTTTATACAGATGATGCATAAATATGTTCAAATTACACATACTGCATTACACTGTAATTAAGACTGGTACAGAAAAACTGTGTACAGTAAACTGTGCTTATTTAAGTTTGTACGTCTTAACTCTGTAGGTTTAACTTTTCCAGCTGTCTGATTTTAACTTTTCAAGTTCCATCTGTATTTATGCGAATCCAACGGTGTTAGCTATCAACTGTGTCAGTTTTTTTCTTTGCACTGATTTCAACAATATACATTTCTGAAAATTAAATATTAGTTAAAATAAAAAAGTAAATGAATTTTTTTTTAAGTTATAATTTTTTACTTATGTACATTTAGGAGTGTGTACATTCTACAGAAAATCAGAGCCATACTTCTACATTTTCTTTTTTTTAACTTTCACTACTTAAGAAACTGCAGCTCTGCAAACAATAGAGCTTTGCACACAGTAAGCTAAGAGATAACATAGTTCAAGATAACTGACAATCATTCCCTGTGAATAACCTAACCTTGCTTTTATTACAGTGAGTACACTAATCAGGGTGAAAAGCTAAAGTTAGTCTTAGGTCAGACAGGAAAAAGGCTTTGTTCTGCAAAAACAATCTTATCTTTGAAACAATAAATGCAAATATTTTAATATCATAACTGTAGTCTTTAATTGGGGCTTAAAAAAGCATAGGTGACACGCATTGCCCTGTCTTTTACAATTATCATTGTGAAGTTTACAGTAAATAAAACCCACGAAGCACACAGAGGAGCAGTTAAAATGTATATATTGTGTGACTTATTTCTATGATTTATGATTTTCTGTGAAGATGTATGGATAGATAGATAGATAGATAGATAGATAGATAGATAGATAGATAGATAAGCAGTATAAGTAGTATTAGTTCATACAAGTAGTATGAACTAATTCAACTTAATGGTCCTTGTTTGGCTATAGGCCTACATTTTTAATTCTCATCATTTAATAGGTTTAAACTTAAAACCACAAATCTGAATATAAGCTACACTTTGGTTTGTTCTTTGTTTTAGTTAGTATATAATTGTTTTCACCAGAAATGTGTGTTACTGTTGACATGGTTAAATAAATAAACAAACAAACAAATAAATAAATATCCAATTGTAATCTACCTAATAAGCTTCTGGATCTGAAAACCAGATGTGCGGTAAATATGAATTTCAACCACTGATTTTTTTGTCAGAGCATATAGATTTCCCCTCACAACACAGAACACAAGGTTTCTTAACATAGCCACAAAACTATACCAACTCTTCCCAGCCTTCTTTAGTTGTTGTGCATTGTATGAGGCATGTTAAATTTCCCCTTAGGCAGAGAATGTTACAAGTTGACAGTGTCATGCTATAGAGAAACAGGGTAATGAAGTACAAAGTACAATGATTAAAAGACAATACCTGAATCTTATCATGGACCAATATATTTTGTAATCTAACTAATGAGCTTCTAGATCTGAAAAGCAGATGTGTGTATGATTTCAAATGTACTTTTTCTTTTGATGTTTGGTAAGAGTCCGGAGGTACTACAGTTTTACAAAGTGAGGCTTTGGTAAGCGTGATAAGATGATAGAAATACACAGCCGTCTATGCATGTGATATCTGATTCATTTCAGTAATGTATATGTGAGCAATGGTCATGTCCTCAGTGTTGGCATAAACCAATCGGTCAAAATTCATGATCTAAAATATCCAATGTATAAGCAATATATATATTTTGTTTGATATATGTAAGTTTTGTCTCATGGGCCGGTACATGCATTTCTGTGACAAGTGCACACCAAAAAAGCAACTGCTACACTGCCTATGACTCCACACCACGCCACAGAGCTGATGTTCAGCTATTTACCAGGTATTTTAGAAGAACAACTCTGCCACAGCGAGGTGTCTCAGTGAGGTTACTGTGCAAGGACATGGCCCTTAGAAAGAGGACTGGGAGTCTCTGTACTCCAGCATACCCAGTTCGGTTCAAAGACTCTGTGGTTCTTCTGAGGCAAGGACTTTGGTAAGGGAGGACTGTTAGAGAGAGATTATGGGTGCTTAATGACAATGACCGGCGGCGTCTGGCTAGAATTGTGTGTGCAAATAGATAAGCAGGTCTGTCAAAAGTCATACATTGGAGTAGAGGTCCCACCGGAGTACTTTTGTTAACACCATGATACCAGACACATGGGCATGTGAGGTTGCTACCTGGACCCTAGAATGAGAACTCCCATGTGTTCACATAAGTTGGCTCCACTGATTTGTCTTAACACATCACTGACCGGTGCCTGCTATAGTTCACTGCCTGCTGGCCATTTGCAGTCCTTCATAGATTTCATGTACCCTTACAATGATGAAATATTCCAGTAGACTAATGCACCCAGCCATCAGGCCCAAGTTGTCCAGAATTGGTTTGAGGAGCATTTTGGAGAGCTATGAAAAATGGTGTGGCCTGCCTGTTCGTACAGCATGAGTCGAACTGAGGCCTTCCACTATCATGTATTATTCATAGGGGTGTAATAATACATCGTGGCACGATGCATCGCGATTCAAAAATGTAGCGATGTGCATCGTAAAGATTAACGATTGCGAGTGCGTTCTGTTATTTATGTCTTTTAAATGTTCTGTTTTCAATTGATTCTACCCCTGCAAGATCACGTCACGCTCCTACAGCTTCTTCCACTTGCTGGAAACAGAAGGTCTGATTGGCTCCCGTTCCTAAGATTTCAGTTTCCCCTTCCTGATGAAAGCGTACTTGACTTCAAAATCAATTGCAAATACAGACATGGCCTACATAATCAAACATACAAATATTTGGTATGCACCTCAGAATGCTTTATCTAAGCAGCCGTAAGTCCTAAAGAAGCATTTTTTGAAGTGTGTTGTATTCAAACTTTTGTCTGGCAATCGACGAAAACAACCCCACAGTCTCACTCATCTATGACATGTGATACTGGAGCCTAACGAGGAGGATTCATTACAGAAAAAGCAATGGCGAATTAGATCCTGAAAAAGGCTTGATTGCTGGGGCTTTCACTAGCACAGTAACAGTGGACTAGGGCATTCCAATGTCATGAAATTCCACTGAGCTGAGTTAAAGAAAAAGACATGTATCCTTATCTCTCCTCTGGTCAGAATATCAGTTCCCATCTGTTCCAATCTTTATTAGCCAGGGGACATTAACCAAAGATCTCAGCTTCTCCTGAAAACATAGACATGTTGACTTTTCTTCAAAAAAAAAAAACTCTTGTCCCTAGGTTAGCAAAGAAGTCCATAAAGTCCTCTAACATGAATGTTTAGTAAGTTTTACATTGATTTACTGTTACAGTAACATACGGCAGAGCATCAATTAAAAAAACTTGATGCAGGGAGGTGTCTGATTTTTATTGAGAAAAAAGCGAATCAGTTTGGATGACTATCCCAGTATTACACATGGGCATTTTGTTTACAATATTAAACCTCTGTTCGTGGAACCTTCTATTGCAACTAAGTCTTTTTAAGGAAATGTGCATTGTTTTATGTTATTTACACTATAGAAAAAATAAATAATTTTCTTAATACACATTTTAAAAAAATATTGTGAAAAAATCGAATCGTGACCTCAGTATCGTGAATCGAATCGAACTCCAATAAATCACGTTGCTTGCCATGAGCACGCTGACAAGTGTTCTCGCTTTCTCAGAAGATCACACCCTACAACTTCTACAAGTGTGGCCGTTCCTAAGCCATCTTCTGATGTAGCGCTACTTCATAATCAATTTACAGACGTTATCACATGACTTTTGGTTCGTCCATGTTTACTAAAGAAGCCCCAAATTTTTTTTTTAAGTGTGTTGTATTCAAAAGTTGGAATCACTTTATATCAATATATGCTTTGTAAATATTAATTAATAATATTTAGATGGAAAAAGGCTTGATTCTAGCTTTGTAGTAGTAACATGGACTGGGCACCAATGTCATGAAATGACTGAGTTAAAGTAAAAGACATGCTCATGGTCAGATATACCCATCTGTCAATCTTTATTATCCTGACATTACCCAACACCTCATCCTGTGACTCAAACTCTTGAGGTGCAAAGAAGTCCATAAGTCCTCAACATGAATGATGTTTTATTGATTTCCCTAGCAACAACGTTATATTTCTAGAGAGAGCTAATTAAAACTGATAGCGAGGTGTCTGATATTGATAAGCGAATCAGTTTGGATGATCCCAGCATTACATAGGTTTTGGAAACTTGGAACTTCTTGAATTAATTAGCGTTGTTTTGTTTTATGATATGTGAACTTTGCTTTATAAGATAGCAAAGATTTTTTCCTCTTTCGATTCTCAGTTCCCTCTGTGTTGGCTTTCAACTCATCACACGAAAGTATCTCTAGTTGACCAAGTTAACCTCACTGCTGAAAGTAGTTCAGCATTAGTAAAGCTTAGGGCCAGTGGTAGGTTCACTGGAGGTTTTAAAAAAATAAAATATATTTGCTATATACTTTGTTTGCTATATTTGCACTGTAAACATCACTGTAAATATGAATCAGCAAGTGTTTCTACACTATTTCGAGTAGAAATGACCTTGTTCACCCCATATATATGATATATTATGATATTACATATTAATAAGGGAGAAAAGTATATCTTTAATATTAGCATACAGTTTGAAGGTGAAATTAAAGTCAGATGTTTTCAATGAATGCGATGCAACTAGGAGTGAGTGGGTGTACTGTTTTATTTAAAGAACAGAGATCTATCAAAGTCTGATCTGTACAATACATGTTAGTGGAACTGTATCATAGCATGCAACGGCAGGAGATTTTTGAGGAAAAGTTGATGTTCAACAGGTTGAAAAGGGTTACACAACTATCTTGACCAAAACTCTAAACACAGTAAACGCAACATCAGTCCTTAATAGGCTATACCATTATTACAATTCATGTTGTTTTTGCATAAAATGCAATCATTTATCATGTTTCTACTATCCTTACATTTTCTGTACACACAAGGTTACCCAATAACAAAACATTTACAAATGCTCAAAGTTCAAAGAGTTCAAAACCTTACATTTTGTATAAAATGCAAAGTTCTGCAAAAAAACAGATGAAAAGCTATTACTGTAATACAAATGTTTGCATGTAGAGATCATTGAAATAAAATGCAGTAACAGATCAACCACAGCTGATTCCAATCCCAGTTGGAGATACAGCCAGGTGCTATCAGTGACATGGTTGATGTAGCTTAGCGGATAACACCACTACCTGCCAGGGAGCCACCACCACAACTGGGAGACTGGGGTTTGAATCCTGGCCTGGGTGACTATGCTGTGCTACACCAATAAGAGTCCTTTGGAAAAGACTCCTAACACTTCACTGGCCTACCTTGTAAGTCACTAAATGCCGTAAATTCATTTGTAAAAGCTGCTCGTATACACTCATATATATGCATATAGATATGCTTACATTATATGTATAAATGTATTACTACGGCTCTTCATGTAAATAATACTGTACTTGCACTTCTGGTTAGATGCTAACTGCATTTTATTGGCTCTGTACCTGTACTCTGCACAATGACAATAAAGTTGAATCTAATCTAATCTAATCTAAATGTACATGGACACATAAAAATGGGCTTATTTGGACTGAGTTTAGTCAGTGTGGGCATAAGAGCAAAGAGAGTGACAGAGGAAAGAAAAATCATGTCTGGACAAGGAAGAGGAATAGTTGGGCCAGGGCGAGGGAGAGAAGTAAGACTGCATGGTGTTGTTTAACAAATGGTAAGAACTACTGTGGACAATGAAATTAGAGTCACCATCATAGACCATGTGATAAGCAATGGCCTATCACTGAGAGAGGCTGGTGAAAGAGTGCAGCCGAACCTCAGACAGTCAGCTGTGGCGTTTCTATCCCAGGTGCATGGCAAGGAACAATATCAGATGTGATGTGGACAAAAACATGTTGCCAAAAGCTCAAGACCAGTTTTGTGTTCTGTTATTTCCCCCTTGTGTGGTTTTATTGTTGTATATGTGTATATGTATTGTTTTTACACATATGGGATCATGGCTAATTATGTTTATAGTTACAGTAATTCTGTTTTAAGTTGTGCGACTATTTCATGTCCCTAATAAAATCTAAGCTTTACTGCAGGACTGTCACAGACTTCTTTTTTGTCTAATCTACATTCCATACACTATGTTACAGCAATATCACTCATTGTGTACACCGAACAGTATGTTGCCAAAAATGCACACATTTGAGTAAAAAGTCCAAATGTAGTGGATTACAGTAAAAGAGGATCTGCGCTAGTGTTCGCTGGGTTTTAACAGAGTTAGTGCATATAGAGAAAACTTTGTTTGCATTGTGAAATGCAGAGCTGGTATTTAGTTAAGAAGATGTGCTTTTGAACAAGATAATAACTATTTGGCTATTTGTATGAGGTAGATGTGTTGCTGTTTTTAGCCAAAAAAAAATATATATTTTTTAAATTATCCGAAGTATTGGTAAACGTTGGCAGTTGTAAAAAGTAATGTTCATGAGTCCACCATGTGAGGAATACATTGCTGCCTATCTGCAGTCTGCTGAAGATCACATAAATAAGCCAGTAGTCTATTGGAACAAGGTTTTGTGCACAGATGAGATATCTCCCACAATGACTACAAAGCCCACAAATCAGCTGTTACATCATCATGTCTGTGTTTGTGAGTACAGTAGTTCCCTTTGTGTTTACTTTGAGGTGTTGGTGAAATAATCATGATCATTTTCATCAAGTTGCACGACAGTGCACTAAATACAGTGCACTAAATTTCTCAAGCTCTCTGCCACGTGTAAGCATATCAGCAAGGCCACTTAGGGTGTGCCAAAGTCAAATACAAATTCTGGGGTCCGTATCTCCAGTTCCTTGAGGGTTAGCAATGTAATCCCAAGAAGGGGCACATTTTGTTTGTCCTGTGGAGTTTGGCTTTGTCACAAGTTTTTTTTATGATTATAAAAGTCGTAAAGAATTACCTTTTCATGTGGTTTAATTAATGACATCATCTGTGATGAGTTGGCATGGACCCCACTTTCTTAACATAACTTTCAACTTCAGTCCTGCAACCCCTGATGAGGAATAATTCATCATATACCCTGCATCATGGATTTTTTTGATGAGGCCCCATGTCGTCAAGTAGGTACCCTGTTTTTTTGGCCTTGCCCATCAAACAGCCTGACTCTGCCCATTCTGTTGGAATATGTGTGGAATGTGGTTTCCCTGAAACAGGCAGAGGCTGAATGGTAGCATATGTTGCACTAAAACCTGTATGTAGATCATTCAGCACTAATGGTTCCTACACAGATGTGCAAATCACTAATGCTATGTGTACTAATGCAACTGTATACTATGATTTCCACTACTGGATCAAGTCTGTCTTTAGTGTCCATGGTTCTGTGCCCCAAGCTTGGTGTTATTTTTGCTGAAATTTTTATTTTTTTTAATTGTTGCACCTTTTGACCATGTGAACTCGTCAACACCTTTACCTTAAATAGATTCTAAAAAGTCTTTCTGTGATTAACCTAATTGTTTGTGAGACGTTCCATCAAATGTTTTTTAGCATTAGACAACTTTACCAGCCTTTTGTTTTAATTTTTGTGATGGCACTAAATTCACAATGAGCATATATTTTTCAAAAAATAGTTAAAAATTTTCAACCAAATAAATTTAGATTATTTGCACATCATTGCATTCTGTTACTATTTATAGCTTACACAGCATCTTAACCTTTTTAGAAACAGAGTTGTCTTGTCTGAAAACTCATAAATTCAGGTTCAGGTTGGTCTTGGGAAAGAATTAAGCACTGTCAACAAAATTGTGCATAATATGTAGTTTTAATTTCATTTCCAATTCTGACACACATACTGCATTAAAAAATATCCAAAGACAGTGATAGTAATTTTTATATGACTTATATCATTAAATTTGTGATTCTGAAATGTAAGGGATAATGCAGACATGCTCACTTTAAGTCTTTAACGTGCACATTTTCCAGGCTTGCGTAGTGTATAATAAAATATATTTGGATGGGTCTCTAGAGCCTTTTAAATAGTTGGTTCCTCTACTATTACAAATAAAACTGCTTGCATTGAGTTTTCTCAAAATTCTAGTGTGTGAAGTTTGCCTACCTAAATAAAAGGTGATGTTAAAAGTTAAGGTCCTCTTTATCAAAGACACAAATGATCATAATAATCCACAATCACATACAGCATACATACAATGATGAAAAACCAACCTTCACCAAACCAAACATTTAAAGCTAGAGTGGATTAACATTATATAACAATATGTACTTGGGTTAAATATACAGCACTGACCCCCAGTAAACGTGTCCTTTTAATAAAATGGCATACACACTGCACATGCTACTGTGACTTTGCGATTTCAGCCAGTATAATGCTTTTAGTGTGATATTTGTGTGGAGAAAGTATCTGGGACACAATGCCAAAGTCACCACAAATCTTAATTTGGTGCTCCTGCAATTAAACCATTTTCTGATTTCTGAGGGGCAAATAATATTAATGTCAACAATATTAATAAAATATGCATACATTATACAATGTATACTTACGTTTCCTGTACATATCCAATATTTAGGTATGTCACTTTTCATTTCAAAGTCTTCTAGCTAAGCATATAAAGTTGAGGTAATATTACCAACAACAGTCTGGACAACTACAGTTAATACTACTCCAAAACTCATAGTAATTTAAAACCACAACAAGCATTCCGGCTCCAAACCTCTGTTTACAGAAACAGCCACAGCTTTGTATATATGACCAAACAAGTAAATACATAATTAAAGAAACAGACACACTGGTAGACTGGCATCTAAACTGGTTAAAAGTGTTACGATTTGTCGGCTATTTAAGGGACAAGTCGAGCCAACAACTCAGGTGTTGACCATTTCTACTGATACTGTTATGTATAACTAGATTAAATGTTTATTATATACCATTCATAGAAAAGTCTGTTTTCTGTGGTCAACTTTTCATTAATAGTAAACTCTATACTCATGGGATGTGTTTTATTCATTTTTCCATTGTATTTAGAAGACATGCATTACAGACAAAAGAGTCCATATGATAGATATGTTTATTAGATTTAGATAGACATGCTGGGGGCTCTTCTTCTATATTAATTCCAAGTAATTATTTTTAATATTATTCTCCATAAACAATATGCCTACAGTGCAATAAGAGGTTACATTTTCATCACCACATGGTGGCAGTGTGGTGTTTGAAGTGTTTGAGTGGTGAGTGATACACAGGCACATATGAAACAGAATAAGCATGAGCTTTCCGTGTGCTGCTATTGCTTTAGTTTAAAGATAAGCCTCTGAGCTCTTATCTTAGTGTGGGCATTCAAGAGTTCATTAGCCTCTTTAGCAGATTCATCTGTATTTTCTATTGCTTGATGTTTCTATTACTTGCATTAGCCTATTGCTTTCTTGGACTTGGATGCAGACTGACGAGAGAGGGAGAGAGAAAGAGATTGATGTACCCCCTCCAAATTACCAGTGGCCCTGCAATTAGATAATAGCTTTGGATCAGCAAGCTGGTGCTTTTAACGACCCTATTATAGATTACCCTGAGGAGGCTTTTTTCTCTCCTCTCTCTTTTTTTGCATCTGTCCATCTCCAGGTATGCAGTTTTTCCTCTCTCTTTGCTTGGCTGGTATATATATTGACACTGCCGTCTGTGCTGATTTAGCAGGAACTACAAAATGCAATAAGGCAAATGGAGGCTTTGCACTGCATAAGGCATAAACTGCGGCCTGGTCAAGGCAGCACTAGGCAAGGCGAGTTAATCTTTTCACTCCAGTAAAAACAGATTGTAATAGATATTGTAGTCTATCTAAGTTATCTATCATGCAGGAGGTGCACTCCACTTGCCACGTCACATGTTTTCTCAGACAGTCCCTTATTTGGAAGCACTCGATTGACCTGGTCCTTTTTACAGTTTCTAATATTTCAGATATTCAGATTCTGATATTACAGAATATGAATCAGAATATGAATCCTTTTTATAATTTTGATATGAATCTTCTTTACCAGATATCGTGTTGGCAGGAACTGAAACACTGCTGTATAATTCTAACACCACTTTAAAGATGGAATTTGACCAGGAGCGACAAACCTTTGCATATGACTATAAAATGTATCAAATGTAAATTGTACCGCCCCTAATTTCTGCACATAATTCCCAGTAAGTGTCACAGTATTTCTCCTAAAAAGGGCTCCTGTTTTTTTAAAAAAATCCCTGATCCAGGCGGGTTAGGTTTATCCTATCTTCAAACTCAATGTATGTTTACAAAGTCCTCATGGATCAGGGGTTTGGTAAAAAATCTGAGATAAACTTTAAGGCATGGTCTGGAACCAGGGTTGGGATGTAAGGTAATACATGTATTGGGAATATGTGTATAGAACGTGCTATGTGAGTATCTTATTAAGTAAGTTAATAAATAAGAAAATAAACTGAATTAGCAGACTGTTTGTGGAGCACTACAAATAAAAGCCAGAAGCATGACTCGCCTCTAAGGAAATTTAATTTTACAGAATGTATAAGAGAATCAATTTGTGTCTTAATGATTCCACTTATAATAAATTGAAACCTATGAAAATTGAACTATTATAACTATATCTAAATATTATTGTGATAAAGTAATATGTTTTGTCCAGGGGGACTTTTTGCATCTAAGATCAAAATCAAATATTAAATCGGGATTAAATCTGTGTTGAACAAATTGCAAAAGTGTTGAAAGAATTGGCCTTTTTTTTTTTACCTTGAACGAATCGTCTTTTTGAAAGAGCTGTTTGGTTTTAATGCCGACCTATTACTAATCGCTGTCCTTTTGTTTGGAGGCATGACAAGCTTGTTGGTACGGGATGAGATGATGTTACCTTGTAACAGAGAAAAGTGGTGGAACCTCATGAAGGCGTTTCAGGCAGCTGATAAAAGTGGTTTACATTATTCAGCATTGTCTTAACAAACTAAATTTTCATTAAAATCACATTTAAATCACAAAACTGCAACACTGGTTCAAAAATAACAACTAGCTATATTCCCCAAACTCATTAGTCCTACACAGAACTCCTGTCAGAAACAGCAGAATTAGCTGGACCATAGAAATTCAGCAAATGTGTTAGGATCAGTCTCATCATTTGACCTATAGAGAAAATTGGGGGTGGGGCGACTCACACCGGGGGGGCTTCTTCACCAACACTCCCCCCATTATAGTCTAGGGTGATTTACAGCATAAATTGTAAGGTCTTGTGGGAGTTACAGTGTGGCAGTGTGGTAAAAGCTACCGGAATATACACCCATCCACCCACCCACACATGCCTACTCAACCCCACCCCCTTCTTTCTCTCTGTCTGTCAGAGCTTTGCCGATCTCCTAGTGTAATTGGTAATTGTCGTGACTGAATTAAGCAGAATTAATTCTGGGTAAAGAGAATGGCACCATAATTCAGAATATACAGTGACACATAATCAATTACTCTCTAGAGGGTATTTAAGAGCATCGAGACTGCCATGCATTTTTGCAGAAATTATATCATAATCTCTAACAGTACTAAATTCAACAGAATAAGCCGAATAACATGTCTAACGCTCCTTTGTGACTTTATCATTGGCTCCATCCCTGTGAGCACTTACACTTGCTTGCCCCACACTTCTGCTTTTGGAAATACATGCTTTATTGAGCTGAAGTAAGGAGGGTTAATCAAATGCCATGGCGCCATTGGAGACATTTATTACTAGTGAGACTAACCTATGATGTCATTTTTTCATGAACATTTTCTTGGTCTCCAGTATTTCTCCCGCTTTTTACATGTGTTTGCTTTTTTTTCTGTCACCTGTTTTAAATGATATATTTAGCCTACACTATTAATTTGTGAAATGATTCGACAGAAAGAATAAACGACCAATTTGCATAAAATAAACACAAGTAATTAGTACAGTTAGTACCAAAATCTAAACCACTGCCAAAACCCAAAGCCCTCCTCATATGTTGCCAAATGATTCCACTGAGTGACGTTTTATCATGAAGCCAGTAAATACATGAAAATCTCTCTTTCTTAATGTATGTGATATTCTTAAATTATGGAGTTACAAGGTTTTGTTCTGACAACAGCAAAATACCCATATCAGAATATTATGACCACCTACATAGTGGGAATAACCACACTTGGCTTGAATGACGCAAGTCAGACATTATGGCATGGACTGTATTAGATGACGGAAGGTATTCAGAGGCAATCGTGCCCATTCCAACTGCAGCAGAGCACTGAGGTCCCTCAGACTCTATGGTGGTGGGTCAGCACAGTGAACCTAGTGGTACAAATGTCCCCAGGTGTGGTCCAGTGATTTGAGACTGTGGAACTTAGAAGGCCAGGGAAGGACATCAAAGTCACTGTCGTGCTGCACTCGTGCACCACCCTTGCAAAGTGTGGTAGGCATTATTCTGTTGATAGATAACATTAACGTCAAGAAAGAATGTCAGCATGTATGGGTGCTCAGAACATGCTGGCATTCAGAGACTGCCAGTGCCATTATTACAAGATCATGCCAGGAAAACATTGATTTGTCTAAGACAGTACACCTTCACTACAGCAGCTCTAGAACATCCCACAAAGTTCTTGGTTTCTGAGATGCTACCTCCCCTCACCTAGTAAAGGTTTAAAGATTTTAAAGATTTAAAGATTTACTCTATTAACGTGCGCTTTTAGACATCAGTCCAATTGCATCTTTTGCCAGTGATGATCATTTGCACTCTGCTACAGCTAACTGGTGCTCTCGCCTATTTATACATGCAACAAAGCCCTGTAACTTGACATATGTAACAGCCCGGGCCACGTACTTTCCAAACAGGAGTGCAGTATTCTGATATGACAGGGTATATATAATATTACCAGAACAACAATAAACTAATTTACTAAGTATCTAAAAACAATGACTTATTTCTCCTTGTATTGGCTTCAGACTTCAAAATAATTACTTATTATTTCAAAATGAAATAGTGTATAAAAATAACAACACAGTATCTCCAACATATTAATTAGAATCTTCAAATGATCTCTTCACTTGATATGTCAAAATTATAATAATTACAGTATGTGGAAACATTGGCTTATCTATTGATAGTTACTTACTATATTATCATATACTTATTGAGACTATATAGACTTAATATGGCAAAATAATGAATTACTAGCTGAAAATAATTAGTTATCGTGGCTTATTCTCCCGAAATAATGATTTCGTTTCTTGTTATTTCGACGTACCTCGAGAAAAGGAGTCAATAATTCGACATGCCAAGTCATTATTGCGAAACACTGAGTGGATATTTGGATGAGATTCCACATATCTCCGTGCAACAACTGACTGCCTTTCGACGTGAACATCAGGGGTGGTTCTTCTCGCGAGATTTGCGTTTTCCTTTTTTAACTCCCTCCACCGTGAGCTATTTATTATAAGCAGTCTCCCCCTATCGACACAGCTGAGCAGTACGGCTGCCAGCCTACATCCGTGCTCGTTCATTGCGAACGAGAGAGAGAGAGAGAAAGAAAGAAACAGGGAGAAGGAGAGGGGCGAGATCAAGCGTTAAAATCTGACAGGAGAGAGACAGTAATTCACTCCCCCCGCGCCGCAGCCCGTCCTGCTCTGCACGGCCATAACTCCAGCTTCCTTCGCTCAAGGACGGGGAGAGGAGAGCCGAGCCCGGGGGAGAGCGACCCAGTCCGAGCCGGCTCGCCAGCGAGAGTCGCCAGGTACAGTGATTTCACCCAGGGTAGCCCCTCGGCTTCAGCTTTACGTTCGCTTTGGTCAAGTTTAGGTGTTTGTCAGCGCTCGTTATGAAATGTAAATATCTCGAAAATAGAAACCCTGGCGCGAGCGCCGCTCGTGCGTGTGTGCGTGCGTGCGTGGTGCGTCTTCACGCATGTGTTTGTTGGTGTTTGAAGCACATCTGCCTGTAACGCAGGCGTTTGTTCAGGACGGTGGAGCTCCATTTTAAAGAATACGTATGCGTTGTTATGTTTGTGTTGGTTATTTATTTAAATAAATGCTTTTCTTAGTTTTCCCCGTCATCTATGATAATATATTATTTTGAATGTATAATTGTTATTAATATTAATATTATTTTTACACTGTGGTAAGTATTTATTGTTGACCCTGTTCGCTACATGTAGGCAAAGACTGCAGGCCAAATAGTGTTGTATGACACTGTATATGTTGCATAATTAAACCTCTGTGTGGCTCGTGGCATGATTGCTGCGTGCACGCGCAGAACTGAACGCGCTGCCTGTTTTCCTCCCTCTGAACAACCTGTGTGTGCGGTGTCTTTTCGGTTCCTGAGAGAAAAGCGGCGCCTCTAAAAATAAAAGCCCCGGATCCGGTGATGGATGTGCGCGCTCTCGTTGATTTCATTATGTGGCGCGGTGGGATGGACGGATGGAAGTGGATGTGCAGGAGGAGCGGAGAGAAAGAAGGGGGGAGGGGGTGGACGCACGCGCACTCTCAGCCCAGTGGATCCCTAAAATTAAGTCTTGTTTACCTCCAGCACCTGTCTCGCATCCTTTCCGACTCATCTGGTCCTCAACCGCTTAATTAGACCTGCACAAGCTGCCTGACCGTCCGTTAATTAGGCTGTCCCATAATTACCTGAGTCGGCTCTCGGATTCGTAGGTGAGTTGTTGTACAAGGCCATAGAGCAGATGAGGAAATGATAGTTACGTTTGTATGTTCCTTTTGTGGCCCTTAACTGGGCCCCCCACGTCCCTCCGAGATTCTCAGTGCAGTAAGAATCAGTTAGTCCTTCCCAGATTTGTGTAGTTCAGTGGAGATGGGCACAAACTACTTGAGTGGTTTGATGTAAAATCTTGCTTTCTAGGGAAACGTAGTGACTTCTCTACAGTGCTGGTTGTGGGATCATAGTCTGCAGGGCACAAGCATCCAAAATGACCAGTGAACCTACAAAGGTACAACTTAACTAGTGGTAAGTTTTTGAGCGGCTGGTTCCTATCACAACCACTGTGAGCAGTTCAGACTCTGCAAATTGCTTTTCCTCTCCCAATTTATAATGCAGACATTCTGAAAGGTTGGTGGAGTTCCTCTTTAAAAGCCATATTCCAGTTACAAAGGTTAATTATAGGCATCCAGCTGCTCCAGACAGGAACAATTACTGCTAACATTCTGTTCTATATTCTATTCAGTCAGTCAGAGCAAAGGCCCAACACTTAAAATATCGCAGTTGTTGCGATTATGATAATAATAGCGCTCCGCTGTACAGCTGGCTTCATGACAATCCGGCCGTTTTAACACAGGTCTGTTTAGCACTGCTGAAATGGAAAACTGGGCTGATTTCTGAGGCCACCGTCAAGCTGTCAGCCTGACAGCCATAGACTATTGTTTGACTAGAGTCCAATAAGGTAGGCCATGATTGCATGGTAGTCTGGTAAATCTTATCTTACACAAGCTGTAAGCTAATAATGCTGGCAGTGGACTGTGCTTACTTACAGTGGACTGTATTTTAGTGAATACATGTTCAGCACTGTGTTCTCCAGGCCAAAAAAGACCGTCCAAACCTTCTACAGGAAGCAGACGTTCTAATGTCTGCAGTCGTCTTTGGAACAGGCCTGACAGGCTAAATGAACCAAGGAGAACATTATGGATTCTCCCAGAAATCTAATGCTCGTGTTTGTTTGTACAATCTCAGATCTTCAAAGGAAAAAAGACATGAGCATTCCAAAAGAGGTATAAACAGACAAGTAAGAGGAGCAGTAGGAGAGAGTGTAGGCACTGATAACACTGAGAGTGTGTGCAGAATAGAGAGGATGCAGTGGCCAGTGTGGGCTCTTTATTGCCATGGCAACCGCACACACAGTACGGCACACTGTAAGTCACTGTAAGTGCTAGTGACTGTGACCAGCAGTAGTAGAAAGCAGAAGTAAGAGTCCACTAAAATGGGCCTAAGTAAAAGTGCTGATACTTCAGGAAACCAGTAAAGGTTAAGTGAAGTACTAAGCTGAGTTACATTGGCAGAACTAAGATTCTATGAGCTCCAGTGAAACATATGGGATGAATGGACAAAAATAGAAGAGTTTCATTCCAAAACACTGTGTATCAATTTTGTTTTTTCTGAAAACACGTTTGCTTCTCCAATAAACACAGGCGGTATAAATCCTAGCAGAGCACTGATGTTTCCTGTGCATGTGATGCTCACTACTAATGTATATCATAAAAAAAAGAAAGAGACAGTGTAAAAGCAAGCCCTTCAGTTACTCTAGAAGTCTGTGTAATTTGCTTGTTTACTGAGATGGAGGAAAGTACTCGTTTATTGTTGTAACCTTGAGTTACGAGTGGAAAATTGTGTAATGATGATGAAGACATTAGGACAACAGGGGCATTAGATGGACCAGTCACTACTAGACCTGTCAGTTGTTACATAATCTTGTGATCACTACCATTTGTGCTGATTTCATACATTTTCTTTGGCCAAAGTTACCAGTCTCCCTAATGCAGGTATCCGCAGTGCACGCACCGTGGCTTAGTTTTGTGCCAGTAATAAAATGGTGGAGGGCGGTGAAGATTTTTTAACCATGTGAAGAGAATCTAGTCTAAAGTGCGGTTGCGTTTTGCTTGTTATAAGAGTGATGGGGGAATCATGATTGAAGATGGTCACCTAGTCTGCAGAACAAGCAGAAAGAAATCGCTGCCGAAGAGGGGCAACATTTCACATTTTAGGAGTCCTTGTCATGACCACTACGTTAAAGAGAATGTGTTCTAACGAATTCTGCTACCTTGTCAAAATGGCAGTCCATATTTACATGTAGCTCCATGGATAAAACTCCCATGTTTTGATAACTTGTATCTCCTGTCAAAAAAGTACCAGCATTAAAACTACAAGGCTGAAAAATGTCTTACAAGCTGGCAAAAGTCTTTATCTGAAAGTGTCACAAGCATTAAAAGAGTAAGGACATTTTCATAGGCAGATTTAGATTATCAGACCTGACTATTCGGTCTCTTTACACTTAATTTCCCTGAGTGCTTCAGTACTAACAGTGATATGCTGGTCACAATAACTGTGATATTTAGTCTCTATTTGAGACACGTCAGGCATGTTATGAAAACTAATTTCTAAGTCTAACGTGTGCTATATCAATTTTAGAGGGTTAATTAAAAAAAAAAAACTCATCCTGGGTCTGTCATCAGTTAGGAGCTACTGCTTATTGACCCCAAAGAAGGGGAATCAATCAGCAGACAATGAAACTGTAAATCGCAATTATGTAATTGGCAAATGGCTTTTAGCTAAATCATCATGTTTGTGACATGTCTAGTCACCACATTCTCCTTCCTTCTTCTGGGCCACATTACGAAAGCTGTGCCTGTAATGCCAGCAGTTACGCTGCACAATCAGGTTTATTTAGCAAAATATGTTGCAGTTGGCTTGGTGAGTGTGCATGTACAACAGTAGGCACTATAATCAATAAGTATTCCTAAAGAAGAATTTTTGAAGACTAAAACTGAATTATTGTAATGACGCAGCACATATTTGGACATTTCTGCTGCACGATAAACTACAGGATGGGATTACCTTGTGTGAGTGTAAAATAAGCACCTTTAACACAGTTATAGGAAAACATTTGATAATGCAAGCAAGATCTCTCTATAATGTACAGTCAAAACACATGACTGTATTGAGACACAGAGAGGGCCAGAGTTGAGGAGAGAGAGAGAAAAAGGAAGGTGTGGGTAGGGATATGACAGTGCGCATGACGGCATGTAATCCCAAGCTGAAAGTGAATCCCCCTGTGAACTTCATACGCGGATTCCAGGGTCTAATTTGAGGCCAGGCAGCCTCTCCCCTGTGTCTATCCCCCATGCTCGTACCCTCCCTTACCCCCTGTTTCCGGCGCGCAGCTGTTCTTTCGGATATTAATAACTCCATTGAGACACACTGACGGACACCCTGCATCCCAGTCCCTGGGGCACCACTACAATCCCCTCTGGTTTACTGTAAGGTCCACTTCAAATCAGTCTGGAAGCAGCATATCTGTTAGGGTTAATTCACTCCTCATACAGTCTGCCAACGGTCAAAACTGATAAACCTGGTCAACACAAGGTTAATATGTCAAGGAGGAATGGTGCTGGGCTGTGTGTATGTGTTGAAGGATGGGAGAGCAAGATTCTGTGTATTTTTTTCTCATGTTACATTTTCAGAGACAGACATTCCAGCTGCATTTCACACTTCTATTACTGTGTCCTTCAATTTCATTACTTTGTCACTTTGCCCTTACATTATTAGTAGCAACATAGTTAAAAAACATAGTTAAAAATAATGTTTTAATGAATACATTAAGGAATAAATGATTGTTATACCTAGTAGTTCATAAATAAGCATAACAAAAAGACTTTTATTACGTATACAATTATGTAACATAACATACATTACAACATTACAATTATGTAAACAATAATAATCATTATTATTATTTTTATTATTATTATAAACAAATCACTTAAATTAAATTTAAATTTCCAAAGAAGCTGCCAATAATGAGAGGTGAAAAGCACATTTGCTTACCCCACTATAGTGTGATTTTAAAAAACTAGGCTGGCAAAAAAATACCCCAGCTGTGGTTTCAGTCACCCCTTACTCTGCTTAGTAATCAAATCTAGAGAATTCTTTGCGAGACCACACCCCCTATTTGAAGAGTGGGTAGTAAAATTGGTATTGCTATGATGCTAAATTTGACCCTTTACAGTGTGCCAGTGAGGCTGCAGAGTTTTGTAAAAGAGAGTCTGTGGAAAATGTTGACAGGTTTGGAACGTGTGAGATTTTTCCATTCTGCCACTTGATCCAAACAGAATTTCCTGCTGAGTGATATTTTGCAGGTGCATTGTGTATTACATTGATATTTTCTTCTGGAGTGACCTCAAACTTGGGATTGGTGTTTTTCTCTATCATGCTGGTCTCTGTGTAGCACCGGACAAGAAAAACAAAGCCTCTTACATAGAAATGTTCAGCCTATGGTGTTTATAGTATTGCATACTCTGATAGAGCCCCTGTAGGCAAAGGGAGTAAAAGAATAGAAATAGCCCCCTTTCCATCCACCCACCCACACACAAACACAGCTGCAGCAGAAGTCATGCACCATCTCCCTAACCATGCCTCTAGAACTAATCTAGTCATCATGGCAACCACACAACACGTAAAACATAAACAACAACCTCACAGGTGTGTGCGGGTGTTAAGACCTTGGCAGAGTGGTCCGACATAATTCATCAAACACGAGTATTATAACGTGGGCTGTTGCCCTTACAGTGTTCAGGAACAGGACTTAAATGGGGGAACAACGATCATGGAAAGATGAAGCTCAGGTTTGGTAAAGAATGTTGAATTTTAAGAAATTTGAAGCTTTCTCCAATATCATGTTTTTGATGAATGATATATGAGACTTTGGACTCTGGTCTTGGATTTGGACATTTGGTCTTCATCTGATGATAATTTCATCAGTTGTCTTGAAATTGTGTTTTTACTGTCTCTTAGATTTCTAGTCCATGCTTTTGTTCTTTTAGGGATGTGTTGCTTTTGTATCATTCAGCATTATCCATTGTAATGGGTTATGAATATTGATACATAATTCAAGTGTGAAAATGTAAAAAAATAGAACAATATCCTTAAAATTGTAACACTACTGACCGTAACCTCTGAGCTTCCTAAAACAGGGTCTATTGCCACTTTAGACTTTAAGGATACTTTGTATGTGGAAAATTGCAAATATTGCTTTCATGCTGATAGTTAGTATTTAATTTAGGACAATATTTGTTATAAAATAATATGTATCTATAATATTTACATACCACATTATTTTTGTATTCTATGCTACTACCGCCTTTTTTAACTCCTTTGTTATGTCTCCCAAATACGGTCATCCCTATGTTTCATATCCGTATTATATTTTTATTTGGTGATCTTTTTCCTTCTACAGATTCTGAACTGAGCCTGTGGAAAAAAACTCCAAGCACTACAATCACAAACAGACGACAACATGAAGCTCCAAAGTGTCTTCTTCCCTTTTATTCTCATTGTGTTCTTTGTCCGTCGTTACGTTGCCCAGAGTGACTCTGAGCTTACAGTAACGACCAGGTTAGGCCGTGTTCAGGGAATACGCCTGCCTGTCCCAGACCGAAGCCATGTGATTGCCTTCCTGGGTATTCCGTTTGCTGAGCCCCCCATAGGAAAGAAGCGTTTTAAGCCAGCTGAGCCCAAAAGGCCCTGGAATGATGTGTTTGAGGCCAAAGATTACTCCAATGCTTGCTACCAGTATGTAGACACTACGTACCCTGGCTTTAATGGCACTGAAATGTGGAACCCCAACAGGAAAATGAGTGAGGATTGCCTTTACCTAAATGTCTGGGTTCCTTCTTCCCCTCGGCCACACAACCTCACTGTTATGGTCTGGATATACGGAGGTGGTTTTTCCACTGGCTCCTCATCTTTGGACGTCTATGACGGCCGTTACCTAGCTCATTCTGAGAAGGTTGTGGTGGTCTCTATGAACTATAGGCTGGGTGCTTTTGGCTTCCTTGCCCTTAATGGTTCCTCAGAAGCTCCTGGAAATGTGGGTCTGTTGGACCAGAGGATGGCACTCCAGTGGGTGCAGGACAACATTCAGTTCTTCGGAGGCAACCCCAAGCAGGTGACTCTTTTTGGGGAGAGTGCCGGTGCGGCCTCGACTGGTATGCACCTTCTATCACCAGAGAGTCGCCCAAAGTTTACTCGTGCCATTTTGCAAAGTGGTGTGCCAAACTGCCCTTGGGCCACAGTTAGCTTTGATGAGGCACGAAGGAGGGCCACCAAACTGGGCAAGCTGGTGGGCTGCCCTGACGGAAATGACACAGAGCTGATTAACTGCTTGAGGAACAAGGAACCACAGACACTCATTGACCACGAGTGGCAAACATTGCCATACAGCAGCGTTTTCCGCTATTCCTTTGTGCCTGTTGTAGATGGAGTGGTGCTCCCAGACACTCCCGAAGCCATGCTTAGGGAAGGCAACTTCAAGGACACTCAAATCCTTCTGGGTGTAAACCAGAATGAAGGGTCATATTTCTTGATTTATGGTGCACCAGGTTTTAGTAAGGACAATGACAGTCTGATCTCAAGGGAGGACTTCTTGGAAGGGGTGAAGATGAGTGTTCCTCATGCCAATGACATTGGATTGGAGGCAGTTGTTCTTCAGTACACAGACTGGATGGATGAGGACAACCCTGTGAAGAACCGTGAAGCCATGGATGACATTGTAGGAGACCACAATGTAGTGTGTCCTTTGCAGTACTTTGCAAAATCATATGCCCAGTTACAAACAGCAAGTCAAGGAAATCTAGGCCTGGGCAGTGCACAGTCAGCAAACAACAACGGCAATTCTCAAGGTAAGGTGAATAAAGAGAGTAGCAGTGTCATAGTAATGTTAGTTTTTTCATCTAGCTTACCTTTTTAGTAAAAAAAAAGTGCCCCTGAAATGGTGATCAAGACATAAATAACTGTTATATAACAGAGTGTTAAAAATGTATGTGTTATTGTTGTGCCTAGGAACCTTTTCAAAGTGCGAATGCACATTTCTTTAATCAGTTGTAGACAGCAATCGATGGCACAAAATATTGAGATCATTTGTTTATTTAGTAGATCGATGTGTGAACATGGTTGGTGTGGCACAATGGATAACACCAATACCTGCCAGTGAGCTACTACAGTATGAGTCCCTGGGCAAGACTTGTAACACTGCATTTGCCGCTCTGTAATATGGTAAACCCTAAGTTGCTTTGGATAAAAGTGTCAGCAAAATGCCCTATATGTTTAAATAAATAAATAATTAAATGCCTGCATAGATTATGGTGTATTATAGGAACAACTTTTTTCTTCTGCCTTCTTCCTCTGCTCCCTAAAAAACTGGAATAAAAATCCACTTTTAACACAATGTACAAAAGTGACACTAAAATATGCATGCTTATTTGGTAGTCAAAAGACTCGGGAGCATGGCTCCTGTAAATAATGTGGTACGCTTGGCCTACATTACAAGGCTCCTTTAAATCACCCAGCAAAACATCAGATATACTTATTCTTTACTTTATTATCTGGCATACTTTTTTTTTTTACTTTTTTTTTTAGATATATAATGGACTTTGAATGTAGCTACGCAAATGTTAATCCACTAAATACACAATTACAAAATTGTCAGGTAAAGTACTAGTTTGAAATATAATATCTTGCAGATGACGCTGCACAAGGTTGTTTGGGCTAAAAATACCTGTGTTGTGAGGAACGGGATTCATAGAGTGAGAAGAGGTGTACAGTGCAGTGAATTTCTTGTTTAATATTTAGAAAATGGGTCCAAGCAAATGTTAATGATTGGCAAAAAGGAGTGACTGCATTTGGGTGTGCAAAAGGCCATAGTATTAAGGAGGCAGCAAAATTTTAAGGTGTACATAAGCATACGGTCATATGGGTCTAGAGGCAGTGGCAAAAATGCCAGTCTACACGAAATTCTCATCAGGACTGTGCCAGGGAAGGCATCCACCAATCTGGCCCATAATGCAAGAGTAGCTGAACATTAATACCGGCTATGTCCAGAAACTTGTACAGTCCATGCCAAATCAAACCCCAGCTGTTATTTATGCTATAAGGTACGTTTCAGTCACATGTGACTCATTTTTTGTCTGGTGAACTTAATTTGAATATAGGATACTTGCTGGATTTTGTTAGTTGATGTTATTAAAAAAGCAAAGAGAACTCTGGAAATGTGATTCATGTTAATGTCAGGCTTTCTGTTATAATATTGTTGATGTTTACAATTTATTTTATATCTGCACTAGGCTTGGCTTTGAAAAATTATTTTTGGTATATCTTGATATGAGATCCATAAGAAAATCAGTGGTGTCACCAGCCCTTACTCAATCCCTTGCACGCTCTGCCTTTAGTGGGCATTGCAGCCTTTATGTTAGAAGAGATAAAGCACATGAGATGGGACAGAGGAAGTAAAAAATATATGTTAAGCAGTGTTAATGAGATTAAAGTGGAGCTAACTTTGCTAGTGCTAGACTAGCAGGCCAGTTCAGTACATCACACAACATGTTAGATATTGTCTTTCTGTCACTGACAGCAGTCACTGACCTTGTTAAAGTCATTCTTTTCTTCCTAAACGTGTCTTAGTAGAGTCAGTTGACCTGGAATCAGATGGAAGCTAACACCAGCCTTGAGTGCTAACAAAGACCTTACAGGAAAACCTGTTCACACGGTGACCATCTTTGCACCAATGCCGAGCAGTTCCTATCTCTTTGAGAAGGGGAGAGCAAAAAATTAAACCTAAAGACAAGTCACTGACAAATTCTGGCAATTCTTTGTAGGGTTTTGGTTCAATAATGCTCAGAAAGCAATTCTGGCAACAAAGGGAGGGACAGATGCCATGTTGAGCATTATAGTCTTTACCGTTTTTTATTCATAATATCTCCGGTGCTGATCTGGACAGTAAAGTGGTATTCGTTTTCTTAGATTTAAGTCTTCAGTCTCTAAACCTGTGTCAGTGGAGAGTCAGTGGACAGAATACAAGTTGCTAAATTTCTACTTCCTGCTGTTTGGACAGTGCACTGCTAGCTCACCCAAAAACACATACACTTCTTACACACTATATTTGACAGTTTACTAGATTCTAGAAATAAAACATCTAAAAATCACACAGCCCAAATGTCTCAACTGTGGTAGCCATCTGAGAAAAAAAAAAGCATAATGTTAAGTGCAGAGGCCAGATTTTCACTAGAAATATAGACACATATCTTTTTTTATTTGATGGACATCCATAAAAGTAATTCTAATGTAACAAAATAATTTCTCTCTTTACAGCTGCTGTGTATGTCTACCTGTTTGACCACCGAGCCTCTAATTTGGCCTTTCCTGAGTGGATGGGTGTAATGCATGGCTATGAGATTGAGTTTGTATTTGGCCTGCCTTTGGAGAAAAGGCTCAACTACACTGCAGAGGAGGAGAAACTTAGCCGACGTATGATGAGATACTGGGCCAACTTTGCCCGGACTGGGTAAGAAAGATGTAGAGTATGAGCTAACCTCTTCTTATATGATGCTGTCAAGGGAAACTTACCTCACCATCTTTATTTTCTGTCTTATTTTTCTTTCTGTAACTAGTAACCCCAACATTAACATTGATGGATCAATGGACAGCCGACGGCGGTGGCCCCTCTTCACACCTAACGAGCAGAAGCATGTGGGCCTAGACACAGATCCACTGAAGGTTCACAAGGGCCTTAAAACACAGCTCTGTGCTCTATGGAATCGATTTCTGCCTAGACTACTCAATGTCACTGGTAACTAAACCTCAGTCATGTTTGTGTTTTATGTTGTAGTGATCCTTTTATGTTAAATTAACTTGCTTTATTGTTTTGAATTTGAAATCAGCAGCTTTTGTTGTTAATCGGAGGTGAATGTCCTACACATTCTCAGCTTTTATGTGAACTGTGACTCAGCAACTTTTGGCATCATATTATGTGGTGCCTAACACCAGGCAATATGGACAACTGAAAACAAAAGAGATAATTAGAACACGGCAGAATGGTCAGCACTGGTGGATAGAGAAAATATTATTCAAATATTTACTGCTGTTTAGGCAAAGAAGGCTGAGTACAATGACTTATGTAAAATGACATAACATTACATCATGCAAAACCCCTGAGCTGGGTTCCTTGTAGGCAGGCACAATGTTATCAGAATCATATCTGCACCGGCAGACATTGCTTAAAAAGAATTGGCAGCCGTAGACAGCGGGTGAGATTTGACCAATATTTTGAACTGATATTTGATAGAAGATTTTTTGTACTTCTAATGCAATATTATTTTATTGCTTTCTTTCTCTCACTATACTCACAGTGTTTGTACAAGTTTAATTTTACATTTAACTAAGCTGAATTAAATTAAGTGAATGAGTAATATAATAATTATTCAATTATATATTGAAGATACCAGTTTTAAATAAAAATGTACAGTTGTACTAAATGCATCAAGGTATTAGAAAACGTAAAGTAGTTATGGGTAAAGAAATAAACTGCTTAATGTCCCTGGAGAACATACAGTACCGCATAACGTGCAGTAAATAAGTCATTTCATTCCTTGAGGAAATGCCTTGTCATTGAATGTGTATCTTGAACCTAAACAAACTCTCAGTGCCAACTAGCGTTATTATACTGGAGGTGAACCAGAACATAAAGCAGCTGAACTCTTGCCCTGTTTTCTGATGGGCTGAGGTAGTCTGGCTACAGCGACCCAAACTCGTAAACTGTGAATCCTCCAGAGGTCGTTTGCTCTGATGAATGGGTGGAGCTTGAGTATGTTGTTGTCTGCTGCTGAGTAATTTGTTTAATGGATGTCTTGGAGTTGCTGTTTACATCTGAAAGCTCTCTGCACACATCTTCTTTTACACCGTTCTTTTTTTGTGCTCCCATCTTTAACTCCTTTTTTAGATTAACTTAGCTGTTCATTTGCTGGATGCAGCAAGAGAATATTGGGCCTTAACATTTGCTGCTATGTTATGTATAATGTAATGATTAGATATCTATATATCTGTTTATTATATATATATATGTATTACTATTTATTACTACTAAGGGCCCATATCAAATATATATATATATATATATATATATATATATATATATATATATATATATATATATATATATATATATATATATACATATATTTGTATTTTATTTATTTTTTATCTGTTTTGTTTTGTGTATTAAAAATACTCAGAATTTTCATTACTGTTTTTCTATTTTACTATTAAATGTCCCATTTTTCTTTATACCTATATCTGATTGACACACCCTATATGGTGCTAGAGAATAAACACGCTGTTCGTTTCTCTTTCTTTCTACCCAGACAACATTGACGATGCTGAACGACAATGGAAGGCAGAATTCCACCGCTGGAGCTCCTACATGATGCACTGGAAGAGCCAGTTTGACCACTACAACAAGCAGGAACGTTGTGCAGATCTCTAAGCAGATCTGCAGAGTGTGTAAGAGAAAGAATGCGAGAGAAGACAAATTAGAGAAGAGTGATGACCACATTACTCCATAGTCTCTAGAACCCCTTGACAGAAGGTACCAGGTCATCTGGTTTCCAAGTAAATTACATCTATTATTGATCGGTGCCGGAGATCGGTTTTGTGAATATTACACCTGTACGCACTGTGGAGTATCTCCTTTATCACCTGTAAACCATAAGCTGTATATGTCATTTAGTATTGTGTCACATTTTATTTGCTGTAAGCAGACGCAGTATGGGGTTTTTGCTGTATGAGATTATAGAGCGCTATGGTCATCCATAAAGACGAAAGAAATGTTGAATGAAGGTGTGATATTACCTCTGATAACTGTGCATGTGTGTGTGTGAAGGTACAACTGATGCTTGGAAACCCTCATCCACTCTGGTCCTCAGGATCCCACATTTCCCTTTTTTACTTAAGGAATTCTTTTAATCTGTTAGAGTCTGCTTAATTTACAATGGCTGCTTGACCGTTTGTGTATTTCTCAGTGTATTTCTCCACTGTCTCTCAATCTTGCCATATGCTTCTGTGTTCTATTCAGTGCAGTCTCTGTGGGTCCAACTCAGTTCTTTGATATCACATATAGGAATCATGAGCCATTTCAGTCCGTGGTCTGCGTGTTGGCTATATTCTGCACCACGTTGTATTGGTGTGCAGGGTCGCGAGTACGTGTGACAAGTGATTTCAGTGTATTTCGCTAATACGTAAGCATATGTTCATTTGGATTGCTGTACACAGTGCATGAATATTGGTGCTCACAGCATGATCCTACACTATTTATGTGTGTTTGTGCTTTAGGTTACAAAAGTGACTAATAGAGAGCGTGTGTCTGCAGAAGCATACATACACCCTATCTGGCACCATAATAGCTCAGTATTCAAATTCATGTATCGTCTATATGTAGCACACCATTCGTCGTGAATGTCACCTTTACTTTCATTATATTTTGCTCGGGCATTGTGTGAGTTTGCACACGTCCTAAAGATAAAAGCTATGTGAGTACTGTGTGATGTCTGTGTGCCAAAGAATCAATACTGTATTTCTTTCTTTATTTTTTTTGGCCCCGGCTGTCTCCCCCTTCTCCCCCTCCCTCAATGGGAAAGAATTTTCATTACGGTAATGGAAGGAGCGTAATTTAGTTAGTGCTTGTTTGAAATGACAGCCTGCTGTGTCAGCCATCTTAACTCCAGCCCCACCATCAGTCACTTGATGCAGTGGGTGGATGATGAAGGAAAAAAGGAAGCGAGTGTTCTAAAGGGAGTGTACAGAGAAAGGAAGACTAATTCACAAGAGCCACCGCTACACCCTTAAAAATAGTGGTGCCATTAGGCGTCCTTTTGGGCCAGTGTCACAGAACCACCCTATAAAACCTTTTAGTGGATGGTTCTTTAGAGAAGTCTTTTTGGACATGATATGTGTGTGAGAAGAAGCTCCACGTAATGTTAAGGTTCCAGCAAAGTGTGAAGGTTCTTTAAATTACAGATTCTTCACACCAGAACATCCAGTGTAAAATGTTCAGTACCAGCATGAGGGCTGTTTCTAGAATCTTTACATTATGTTAAGGTTCTTTAAACTATAACAAGGCCACCCTCTGTCTCTGCCCTCGTTAAGCATTAAAAACTATGTATTGGTTAATGGCATCCCCGTGTGGAGAACCTTCAGCCTGCTTAACACGAGTAAGAGGGTGAGCGACCTGTGAGAGAGAGTGCAAAAAGCCAGCTTGTGCACACTCACACTGCTCATTTACAAAACTCTATCCACTGGATTTTTTTTTAAGGAACCAAAAGCGGTTCTTTTGTGGGTTTGCTCAAAAAAACCTTTGTGGCACCTGTTTTAAGAGTGTAAACTATTAGAACTGGTACCAGAATTTTTTTGTATAGCAATGCTATAGAGGAACCATCCTTACTTTTTGTTTTTTTTAAAGAACTATAAAGTAAAAGGTTCTTTTGGGAAACAAAAGTGGTTGTTCCATGGCAGTTTCCAAAAGAACCCTTTTTATTTTAAGGAGTGTACAAGGGTTTAATCTGTACTTGTTCTATTTCAGCATGTCTTTTGTTTAAGTATTTTTGTTGCATGCTTGCATCAACTATCAAATCTAAAGCTATATGTATGTATTGTTTTAAGTTTGCGCATATCAGGTTAAATGTTTTAATTATTGTGTATTGTATTTATTACATTTGGGGCTGATTTTGGGCCAGACATTATTTTGTGATGATTTGAATGTACCATTTATTTCTTCATATCAGTTTTTCATTACGTTTTAGTCTCTCGCTGTTTATACATTTTAAGGTGTGGTTGTTTGCGTTTATCTCTGTTAGTCACACCACTGATTTGCTCACACATTAGCCCTGCATTATTTATTTATACTCTTTGGTCAACACTGTGGAAGGGACATGTGGAAGGTCAGTGCTGTGGAGTCAATGAGTCCTCCCGGAGCATTGTGGTTGGCTTGGATCAGACATGTAGCCTCCCTATATGCTTGGAGTAGTGTACTTTTAGCTTTAAACAATGTAATAACAATGAAAAGAAAATAACAATAAAGGTACGGTCTTAAATGATTTAGGTATAAATGTTTGAGTAGAAGAGAAGTGAAATAACTGCATGTGTCTACAGTGTGACTGTGTGCGTGTCCTCTGTGTGTTTGAGTGACAGCTGCTCTCTTGCACCTCTTCTTTAATGAGAGGGCACCCTTATCTCCTCCGTCCAATGAAGAGTTCCATGCATGCCCTAAAGCTCCTCGCCTCTCTGTATCCTGTATTCAGAAATTTGACTGTTGCTCATTGTAACAATATGCCAGTGCTAAGATATATATAAATATATATATATATATATATTCAATTCAAAGTGTATTAATACCCCCATGATTATTGTTAGCAATAAGAGAATATACTTGCAATGAAATATATTTAATATTTTTAACGCACCAATGTTTATTTAATAGCTTCATTGGTTATAACTTTAATAGTCAAAATTATATTGAGAATGATGGCAAATGGAATTGCCTCTGCTTATAAATAAGTATATCTGGACAAAGCAATAGAGATTGTGGTATTTGTTTTTATTAGTATTAATTGTGACAAATACTTTGGAAGGGATTATGTACTGTGGATATGACAGCGCTCATGTCAGAACCTGTCAGAACCTGTAACTAACGTGGACACCGTGCCTACAAATCTGTGATGATCATTAGGGACTACAGGGAACATTATCCTCAGATCATTATTAATGATTCTATTCCCTCTCCAAAAACCAAGCCGAGGTATTCTGATGGGTTGTCCAGTTATTTGTGCCATCACTGTTAGTCTTCTCCTTGGTCCAGATATTTCCCACTGTGCCAAACTTGTGTGGTGACAGCACTGTGCGACTCCTCTGCATGGTATGTTTCTGCCCCGTCCGGGCACTGTATCTGAAGTACTCCAACAAAACCTCATTAAACAAACTGACTAAAACAGATTCATGTGCCTTTGTGTGTTCTTTGCTAACACGCTCGTTAAATAATACAGGTGCCTTAAATGGTTCTATAGAGGAATGCCTTAGAAAACCAACTAATTCAAAGCATGGTTGTTCGAAGAACCAAATTTGTAAATAAGATGAGAAGCTTTAGGGAGTTTGTAGAACGTTCACATTACATGATGTACCAATGAACCAATTTCCTTCAACTTTATTTAGGAAGCTTTGTTTGTAGGAGTGCAAATGTGGATATCTGGGGAAGACACTGAACCAGAAATGATATAAAACTGTAGGTTTCTTGTAATTGTGATCATGTTGAAATATTACATTATAAACACTGTACAGTTCTAAAACTGGGTTACATTATAAACGGTTACAGTTCTAAAAACAAGGGTTACATTATAAACGGTTACAGTTCTAAAAATAGGGTTACATTATAAACGTTTACAGTTCTAAAAACAAGAGTTGCATTATAAACATTGTACAGTTCTAAAATTGGGTTACATTATAAACATTGTACAGTTCTAAAAACAAGGGTTACATTATAAACATTGTACAGTTCTAAAATTGGGTTACATTATAAACATTGTACAGTTCTAAAAACAAGGGTTACATTATAAACATTGTACAGTTCTAAAATTGGGTTACATTATAAACATTGTACAGTTCTAAAAACAAGGGTTACATTATAAACGTTTACAGTTCTAAAATTGGGTTACATTATAAACATTGTACAGTTCTAAAATTGGGTTACATTATAAACGGTTACAGTTCTAAAAACAAGGGTTACATTATAAACATTGTACAGTTCTAAAATTGGGTTACATTATAAACATTGTACAGTTCTAAAAACAAGGGTTACATTATAAACATTGTACAGTTCTAAAAACAAGGGTTACATTATAAACATTGTACAGTTCTAAAATTGGGTTACATTATAAACATTGTACAGTTCTAAAAACAAGGGTTACATTATAAACATTGTACAGTTCTAAAATTGGGTTACATTATAAACGTTTACAGTTCTAAAATTGGGTTACATTATAAACATTGTACAGTTCTAAAATTGGGTTACATTATAAACGGTTACAGTTCTAAAACTGGGTTACATTATAAACGGTTACAGTTCTAAAATTGGGTTACATTATAAACGGTTACAGTTCTAAAATTGGGTTACATTATAAACATTGTACAGTTCTAAAATTGGGTTACATTATAAACGGTTACAGTTCTAAAATTGGGTTACATTATAAACGGTTACAGTTCTAAAATTGGGTTACATTATAAACACTGTACAGTTCTAAAACTGGGTTACATTATAAACGGTTACAGTTCTAAAAACAAGGGTTACATTATAAACGTACAGTTCTAAAATTGGGTTACATTATAAACATTGTACAGTTCTAAAAACAAGGGTTACATTATAAACATTGTACAGTTCTAAAATTGGGTTACATTATAAACATTGTACAGTTCTAAAAACAAGGGTTACATTATAAACGTTTACAGTTCTAAAATTGGGTTACATTATAAACATTGTACAGTTCTAAAATTGGGTTACATTATAAACGTTTACAGTTCTAAAATTGGGTTACATTATAAACATTGTACAGTTCTAAAATTGGGTTACATTATAAACGTTTACAGTTCTAAAATTGGGTTACATTATAAACATTGTACAGTTCTAAAATTGGGTTACATTATAAACGTTTACAGTTCTAAAATTGGGTTACATTATAAACATTGTACAGTTCTAAAATTGGGTTACATTATAAACGTTTACAGTTCTAAAATTGGGTTACATTATAAACGTTTACAGTTCTAAAAGTGGGTTACATTATAAACATTGTACAGTTCTAAAATTGGGTTACATTATAAACGTTTACAGTTCTAAAATTGGGTTACATTATAAACGTTTACAGTTCTAAAATTGGGTGGTATTTAGTTTGAAAATTTATGTAATCACTCATGAAGCTCATCTTGCTGGAAGACACAGAGGCCCTGATCTACATTACATAGCAACTTGATGAAATTTGACAGGGCTGTAGGGTGATGTGCCTGGTTTGCCTCAGCAGATGAAGAACACGGTAATAGCTATGTTACTGCAGTCAGGGGGAAATACACTGCTGAACCTGTGCTCTACAGCTGTATAGCAGGCTCCAGTCTTATCAGCTTATGTTCCAATCAATGAATTACTGTTAACTTATCAGGATCACCACTACTTAAATTTGTTACAGTAGCAGATGCTTTAAAGGGACCAAAGTTATAAACAGTTTCAGTTTTACAGTTGTGTGTTTGCACTTGACTGTTTTCCAACCTCTCTTTTCCTTTAGAAAGGAAGGCTGCATTTTTAACTGTCCTATTACTGGCTGCCCTGTATTCTCCCTCACTCCAAAAGCAGTCCAGGCTGAACATCATTTTTTAATTACTACACAATTAAATGATTAAGAACCTTTTATATGGTTACATCAAAGTTATAAATTATTATTACCTATGATAAAGTCCACATGACTGTGGAGTTTTTCTGCATTTTAATGAACCCTTTATAAACAATACTATACAACCCCCATAGTCTTGGTTCATGATGACGCTGCTGATTTTTGCATTCAGCTAATTAACATGTGTTTTGGCACTCTGTAAACTAAAATCTCTGAGTGTGATTTGTATGTTTTAAAACCTAAGCAATTTAAACGCTACATCAAAATAAAAAAAAGCTTCCCATTATATGGGCTCTTTGAAACAAAAGCTTATTTCCATGCTGGCCCAGTGTACACCTGGGGCTACTAAAGTAGACACTCTAGATGAATATGGTGCTTAATTTTATGTGGGACTGCAAAGCCAGCTGGTGTTTCTCCTTGCTAGTGTGTACTGAAGCAATTCAGGGAAAGCAACTACCCATCCCTACAACATGGCAGACTTAATGAGTCCATTAGCATATCAGTATGGGTTGTTTCGCTGAAGAATGGAATGAACTGCATTTGACTGGAAGAAAAAAGGACATCTTAAAAGACACAGGAATAAGTTGTATTTAAAATGTTATCCCTTCTCAGATAGTCATTACAGTGTCACTCTCTGCCTAAGCAACACAGTCTGTCTCGTCTGGCGACAGAGGCTAATAATAGGATGTCTCGTGGAAATGACTCAAGGCAATCTGTTTCTTTTAGCCATGGACACAAGTGGACACAAGCTATATTCAACCTTTTCCATTTGGCTTTATAGGCCTACACCGAATACAGATATTTATATATTTTTTTCCAAAAAGAATCATTATCAGTGCATTATCAAAAGAATTAGTGCCCATTGCAAATGTGTCATATATATTTTTACCATATATATACCATATATATAGCATCATCTCCAGTTTCAAGTTTCATTTCTTACATTCTTAGAACAAACACTACTAGTACTTAAGTCAACATGTTTTACCTATAGTGACTGTTTACAATATTCCAAATTGTTCCAAATTCCAAGCAGTTTAAGTAAGCTGTGCCAAAATATTTGTGCATAATATGAAATAACCTGACAGCTAGCCTCAATTTAATCACACAATATTATAGCACCTGATAGATCTACCAGGAGAGGGTGCCAAAGCTCTGAACTAATGCCTCTTCTGCTTGTTTCAAAAGATAATATTGCATTCAAGGCACAAGGGCATGCCTAGAGTGTGTGTATATATATATATATATATACTCTCTGAATATATTCAGGGACTCTTTCACACAATAAGGCATTTGTCCATGCAAAGAATCCAACCTTCGTTGATCTGTTTATATCAAAGTTGATTATTATTAATGATCAAATATTATATTCTTATAAGTAAGCATCAAATTTCATTTGGATGTCTAAGGATATGAAAGGTCACAGCAGTGTTTTCCCCCAGCCCTGGCTCCACACAATTTAGTGGACTCCCTGCTTTAACACACCCCCTGCACCTCTGAAGGAGTCTGTTAATGAGGTTGAATTAGATGTGTTGAGAGTAGGGAAAGCACTAAAATGTGCAGGGCGGGGTGCCTCCAGGACCAGGGTTGAGAAACACTGGGGTACAGAAAGGAGTGTCTCTGCACTTTACTCAACGGGTTACAAAGAAAGCTAGAATAAACAATTCCCACAGACCTTGTAAATCTGGTTCTTCATATCACTTATGTCTTTGTGACATTTCACTCAGTCAACATGCAAGTTGCTACTCTGTTAACCTGCCTTAAAATGAAATTCTGTATTTACATTGGCATAGCTGAATATGGAGAGTTCAGAACATGGAACAGACAAACCGTGAACCTCAAACACCTTTTCCTCTCTCAACTACAAAATGCACATGTACAAAATCACAGACCGTTATGTAATATGTATTAATATTTATACCTGCAAAATGTACATATAACGGCTCACATTCTATTCCAGGAAAACAACAACATTAGAGCAGTAGCAATGAAAACAGTAGACTGTGTAGAAACCGACTGTTCCAGGCTGAGAGGGGAAAGTCATCAATTGTCATACGCTTTCCATACAGCCAAACTGTCAACAGGTATGGATGATGTACATCTTTAAACAAGACTAAAGTTGGTTTCCTATTTACCAGCTTCCTAATTGTTCCACCTTAAATACCGAGGCTGGTGCCAGTGTGTAATTTCATCAGCATTTAAAGTGGAACAGAAAATTCACAAAAGCCTCAGAGCCCAGATTTTTAAGATCCTGGACAACTTAAATTCAAAGTTGTTAGTTTGCTCTGCACATTTCACTCCTGACAGTTTCCTTGTACAATATCGAACAGGCTTCGCTCAGCATTTGACACTGAAGAATCTGAAGAGACTGACGGTTCTCCCTTTATTGGCATCACAACCCCAACAGTAACCTGGAAGCAGCAGCAATGATGTGATTTTCTCCACTGTTTGACATTTGAAGCAGGTCGTCTTAAACTGGAAGCTTCTTGAATTTAATTAGTGTTGTTGTCATGATCAAAAACAAATAGCTTGTATAGACAATGTTAGCTATTAGCAAGCCTTAGGTAACTAACTGCAGTATAACAGTTTGTGTTTAAACTGCGCATACAGCAAACCGGTGTCCCTTCTATACAGTCATTTCTCACTTAGTTTATGTAAGAGAAGACAACAGAACAAAACAAACAAAGTTGTCAGGTTTGCCAGACGTTATGAATACTAAATTAGATATCATTAAAAACACTACAAAATTGTATTTTATCAATATCATCCAGCAATACTGGTGGCGATCAATTTGCTAAACGTATGCACAGTCAACAATTACAGAGAAATCTCCTAGCCTGCGCATTTTAACGCACCTTTGAGTGTGCTGAAGACCTGAACGGATCTAACCAATCAGAGACGGCGGCAGATTTTGGACCAATGAGAATAGGCGGAACGGAGTGGAAACCTTTATGGCGCACTAATAGCGCTAATTTATTTCAAAACACTGTTTTCTCTAATGTAAGAGATTCATACGTTGGTGTTTGTAAGCGATTCATAACCATCGGGTGGTGCTCAAATCATCTGGCCGGACAGGCTCTCTTCTCTGCAGTTGTAGACGGTACAGCTAGTCCGATCAGAAAGCAGGAACAATGACCTCAGCATCAACAAAGGTACAGCTAGGTGCTGTTAGCTAGCCAGGTCAGGGTTGATGTTGGTGTGACATTGGCTTAAACTAACATAAATAGCGCACAAATTATAGTTTATATTTTAAATTTCATAGTCATTCAGAGCAACTAATCTAATGCTTGTTCCTGTTTGGCTACTAGGCTGAATTAAGCAGCTTCTTGTTCGAATTTTCCCGTTCCACCTTAAATGGTGAAGCGGGTATAATTGGTTACGCCTCGGGTGCAAGACTGTTACTGCCGGGCCACTTAAGGAGAAATGGGGGAATTTGAATAAGAAGCTGCCTTCACACTTAAGTTCTAGCTAGCAGGCTAACGTTTAGCCTGGCTGCTCTCCCCATCAGTTTATCTACATACACAATGCCATCCTAAAAGTAGTTCTCCTCAAGAGTTCTGTGTCTGTGTCTAGGTTGGTGAGATCTTCTCTGCAGCAGGAGCTGCTTTTACTAAGCTTGGGGAGCTCACCATGCAGTTACATCCAGTGGCTGACTCTAGTCCAGCAGGGTAAGTTGGGAATTGTTTCCCAACTATGTTTTCTTTTTGTGGTGCAGATGAATATTATCTATCTACACACACGGTATGCAGTATGTAAATTAATATAATTGGTTATTATACTTTAGGAGTTTTTCATGCATCTGTACTTAAGTATTTGCAGTTAGGGGAACTTTTTACTTACTATATATGTTACTTTATACTCCCACATTATGGCCAAATCGGTCTTTCCCTTTGGTGTTTTTATTGTCCTTGAAAACATGTCCAAACTAAAGAAGTGCAAAGCGAGCCCATCCTTCAAGGGTACAGCATGTTTCAGCCTGTTGGACAGCGCTTGGTTCTACCTAGGGGTTCTCCTTCAGTGTTCTGTGCTTATGATAATCTGAATAGACTAATTAATGACCTATTAAAAGATTGGTGTACAGTGACACTGGAATCTCCTCACCTAAAGTGAGGAAGAATCTAGTTCCAGAAATGATACCGGGACATTAGAGCCATAATGAATCATGCTACGTTTACTTTCTATAATTAGGTACACTTGAAGGCAAATACTTTAGTAAGTTTACTCAAGTGGAGGTCTAAAGGGAGGAGTTTCTACTTTTACTGGAGGAATATTTTACCTTGGGTATCTACAACTTAATTCAAGTACATGGTTCGTGTACTTTGTCCACCTTGGAATCCTGCTAAAAGTAAAAGCCTATGCTGTTTGGCACAAATGCTAGTCTAAACAATGGCTTAGCATCAATACATTTCCCATTTTTGTGTTAACAGTGAATTATTGCTGTTGTTAATTGTAAAAATCATTGCCTTGATTGGATTTTGGTTTCTCTTGAATTTTTCAAAGATCAATGGAACGTTCAGCTATCAACCCTTGAATGAAACATGATATTTCACCTTTTATGACATCTTTCTTTCTAACTTTAAGGTCATTTTGTGTAGAACTGATTTGTAGTCAGAGTGAAGCCTAAGTCACATTATGGCACCTATCCCTTGGTTGCTGTGTCTTCTTGCAGAGCTAAGTGGATGGGAACTGAGATTGAGATGCTCCGGTCGGCTGTTAGACACTTTGGTGACGACTTGAACGCAATCAGCTCGGTCATCAAGAAGTGTAAGGAACTGGGTCTTCCTAACTTGGTTTATTTCCTTACACGTGAAAGAGGGGCTTGTTGGTATTAGAAACGCTGCTGGTTTAAGTAGTATTCACTTTGGGGTTTTTTTTTTGTTTGTTTTTTTTTTGGATAGATAGATATTGTGGTTGTCTTTGTGGAAATTCAAGAGAAACAAAAATACTAACTCAGGCTTGCTTAATGTTACACTTAATCATGCTATGTGTGATGGGCATTTGTAACTTTTAAAGAATTGTGGTTTGGTTTGTATGTCTTATGATCAAGTACACATTTAACTAAATCTCTTATAATTAGAGCACAGATCAAGACCACAGTCAAGAGGAAGCTTTACGAAGACAGCGGAGTTCCCTTGTCTTCAGATTCACCAAAGAAAAGTACCAAAAATGTGCACGTTGCTGTTGCTCACCTTCCACCACCCACAGTCATGGCTGTGCCAACCTCTCAGGTTGTAGTAACAGCCAGCTTACAGGGAACATCCTCAGGCCCAGCCAGCATAAAGAAGCCAAAGACAGCAGGTGAGGGTTTTTTTTTTTTTTTTTTTTTAACATCAGGGAGAATTTTTTTTTAATTGGTCATGTTCACACTAAGATAATGTATGTGGTTCTGGTTCACAGATGTTACGCTAAGCGCTTTGAATGACTCTGATGTGAATAGCGATTTGGTAGACATAGAGGGACTTGGTGACAGCTCTGCAACGAAAAAACTCAATTTTGATCAAGGTATGAAAATGTACTTTTGGTGAATACAAAGTATAACAGAAGTTGGGAACTATATCTGCACACTGAAGTTATTTAATATTAAAAGAACATAACATTGGCTTTCACCAGGCCTTGTTCGTTCAGAAATTGACGCATCTTTTCTATTGTTCTGAAAATACAGCACACCTTAGTACTCACTACAAATGTAATTACTTTCCTTACTACAGGACTAGACTCCAAATATTATCAAAATGCTTTCTTGAATTACTGTTGTTCAGTCACATTTTCGCATGAGCAGATCTAAGTTGGTTGTCATTTTTGTCCTACAGAAAGTCTAAGTCTTGACTCCAGTCTCATCATGAACTCCAGTGACCTGCCTCTTCTGTCCCGCTGAACCTGGCTCGCCGCTTGTTAACACCTGTTAAACAACACGTGAAAAAAGCTATCACTTCAGAATGGACTGTATCTTTAGAAAGCACTGCCTAGCCCAAGGAACTGTCCATCTTTATAGAGGAAGCCTACATTTTAATTCTGGTTTGGATGCAAGGTCTAATTTGTAAGCTAGATGGGGTGCTTGATTCATATTACATTCTTCCTTTTTGGTCTCAATTCGTTTTCAAGTTTGTTGCAATATAGTCCAAAACAGAACAGCAAAACATCTATGTACAGTTTTATTATTAAAGAAGCCAATGATGCTTTAGAAACCTCCGTGCCACCATATTTCGTATGTGCATTAGAAATTCATATTACGTTATTTCCCCATTATTTTTTTTGTAACATTCTACATTTGTTTGCACTAAAACAATGTTCACAAAAAACTGTGTTGTACTTTAGTGTAAAATGGGGCTTACATAACCTTGTAAATGTTTTTTTTTTTTTTTTTTGCAGAATGCATCTCCATATGATAATGTACACTGTAACACTTTTTTTTCTAGTGTTTGTAGTTTTATAGAAGGTGCTCCAAATGTCATCATTACATTTTTTAAGGACTTTGCAGTAACTTTTCGTGGTGAAAATTTCCCATGATTTTAAACGTTTAATTTGTTGGCATGAGCTAATCTTGTATTTCCCACCTCCTGCTTTGGAGACCTACCTGTAATGCAGGGCTATCAGATTCCAGTCCTGAAGGGCCAAGACACTGCAGAGCTTAGTACTAACTTGGTGGCTTATTAACGAGCCCTGGGCTTAATTCAGAGTGCTAGAAGAAGAAAATACCAATATCTGCAGTGGTGTGGCTCTCAAGGAGTGCAACACCCCTACTATTCTGCAGTTTTATGCTTTTCCTGTTTCCAGGTTATGCTGTCATGTTTGCTAATTCTCAATATTTTTTTTTTTTTATTATAAGTAGTTCTTGAGCTGAACCAGGTGTAAAGTGCACGTAAGCCTCTACGAGGTGGGGAAATTCATGCTCAATCAAGTTGATCAAGTACTTTATTTGTAATCTAATATTAAATTATACATGATTTACCTGAATACAACTGTTACTCCATTCACTCCTGAACATTGTTCTTACTACTAAATGTCTATGTAATCACAGGATTATACTTAAAGTTTACACTTAAAGTATACTTAAAGGAACAACCCATTGATACAATCCTGCACAACTGTTGCTAGAAATAACCAGCCCGGACATCATCTTTTATAAAACTTCCTATTCAAGTAAGAAATAGCCCCAAGTTCTATAAACTTCTATTAATATGGCCTGTATTGTGCCCCAAATCTGTGTTGTGAAAATCTTTAGAAATGATTCTAATCCCTTTTAACGCAGGAATACAATGTTCCTAGATTGGGGAACATTTTATTTCTGGGTTCAAAAGTAAGAAATAATTTGATCTCTAAACCTTTGGGGAGTAAAGAGTGGATTTTTACTTAAAAAGTTCATGTACACAGGCTTGGACCCACTTCTGAATTTTGTCAAATAATGGGCAGTGCAAATAACAGTGAGGTAGATTAGTAGTACTACATACACTTAAATGTAAAAAAATATCCTAACCTAGCTCTGTGTATTCTAGTTGAGTGCCTCTGGTACTATGATAAAATTAACCAGCAGCCACAGCCAGTGTTGAATGTAGTTGAATATTAATGGTTGCTTAAAAGATCTTGACATGTGGAGAGTTAAATAAATTTAATATAGCATTTTAAGCATTTAAAACTTGATACACTTCCTATAAATTACACCTCTTGCAATATCTTAAGTATTAGGTGTAGACACCAGTGTTCTTTCTGCAGGAAACTCGCCACATTAAACAATAGAAAGCATCATTGTAGTCATCATTATTTGCTTACATTCATCATAGAAATATATTTTTTAAATCATCATACAACCATTTAAATCAGCATTAACCAATTATAAGCAATCATTCTACAAGCAGTCTTTACATGGTGATTGGGAAATAAATATGAACACCAATAAGTTTTAAATATTTTAGTTTATTACCATTTACACAATGATTGAGCACATTTCCCCTCCTACAAATAAGATTAGGTTATTAGTTTGTTTATTTATTTATTACAAAAAGCTGCAATGGCAATCAGAGATTGCTCAGATATTAGATGTACAATATTGAGACTGTATGCAGGTGTAAAACTCACATCTTTCTTAGAAGCCTTTAAAAGACATGCATTTGTCATGTTGATCTGTATTCAAGAGAGATGAAGAGTGCGTCTGTCTGACGGGAGCAGCACAAACCATACTGGCAACCCAGGGAGAGGGCAGCTGCCAATATTGATGTGCTGCTAGTGTCAGGCACACTGAGACAAAGCTGCAGTAATGAGAGTGTTGTCTGGAGAAGGAACACAGAGAGAATATTACGAAAGATATTTCCCTCGTACAGCTCTACTAGATATACAGAACAGTACTCACTCAAATACAGCTAGCCGAACTGACACCCCCCCCCCCCCCTCTTCAAAACACTGTTAAAAAGGGAACACAATTTCCTCCAGAGAAAGATAAAAGCTACTGGATGCGGCTACTTCAGTTACACAAATTCATTATTCATGTCATGTCTAGTCATTTGTCAAAACACATTTTCACTGGACAACAGAGAAATGTAATTCAGTAATGCTTTGATAAGCATCTGCTGCAACTTCTGAATGCATGACAGCTGGGACAAACATTTATTAATAAAGAGTATATTAATTTCTAACAGACTACATCACCCAGCCTAAACCTGCATTAAGAAGTTAACCATTTCTGGGTCTACACAGAATGTTATTTGTTACTGAGGAATCACCAACGCTCCCAGTAACAGCACAAAATGATTTGGAAATCTCATAGGAACCTGCAAATCATGATGTGCTGCTGAAGGGTACTCTGGCTGAACACGAGGGAGATGGAGATGCTGGTTTTCCTTGAGAGAATAAAAAAGATTATTAAATCAGGAAAGCATCCTATATTTATTAGTGCCTCTCTATTTTAATTTCCACCATTTTAAGTACTGCACATTAGCTTCATAGCTGATATAACAATGTGTGCTGTGGAGATTAAAAAAACCCTGCTTTACTGCATTCTAAGGAATTACAATAAAATACAATAATTATATGTTGGCAAACTCAGTTACTCAAATCGTGTTGGTGGATTAAGTATGGAGAGGCATGTGGTCATCTACATCTTTCTAGACCTACTACACTTTAATGAGAAGGTTCAAAAAAAGAAGAACAAGGAAATAATAATGTAAAAATAATGTCATTTTAAATGGTTAGTTTGTAAATAAATGCATCCACTAATAATGTTTGCAAATAAAGCAGATCAACTTTAGAATACTTTCAGCATTTAGAGCCATGTGTGTACTCTACATCTGAAAATTAGCAATTTTATAAATTTCTCAATTTAATGTTTATTACTCTTATGTAATAATTTGGCATGAGATTTTGTAACAAAGATACTGCAAAATGTTCTGATTCTGTCTATGTTCAGGATGATGATGGGGGTGGTGAGTGGACCCCATCTTTTTTGCAAGAAAAGGTGGGCAAACAAAACCCAAAAAAAAATATTCAAAGATAAACGATTATACAAACACTAGGGTAAAGAGGGTCAACATCCAAGATACAAAACCCTACTTTTAAAGAAGAAAAAAAGGACAAGACATGTAATTAATATCACATCATGTACAATTACTCTGCATGTTATTTAACAAATTACTTAGACAGTTGCAACATGGTTGTGCACACATAAGTGTATAATTAGATTATATAAGAACGAAATAAAGAAAGTAAGAAAGAAAGAAAGAAGGGGGGAAAAAAAGCATACAAGGGAATCCCAAAGGTGTGACCTTGAGAATGACACTTAATAGCGACGAACGGACATAAATGTGTTCACCAAAATGGTTCTGAGTGACAGAACCATCAAGACTAAGAGTTCTTTGCAACACTATTTAGAACCAAGAACAAATTGTTGGGGGGGGAGGGGGGAAAAAATAAGTAAAGCAGGCCTACCACAAAGCCCTAAAAGACACTCATACACCATTACATCACACAATAAGCTAATTAAAGAGGAAACGCATTATACTGGCTTGCCAGAGTATTTGTTTTTTTTATCTCTATATTCATAACTGTCGATAGGATGGATTATGCTTGAAATAACACTTGCCATCACAAATGTTGTAGGAAGTGTACTTAAATATCATAATATCCTCATACTGTGGTGTACTGAAGTTTTAATGCTTGTAATGGTATTAACAATACATTGGCATTCATATTTAAATATGTGTATTACTACATAAAATCTGTTAGTTTAATTTAATAAAAAGTAATTTGTAAGATTAACATTTAAAAAAATCTTAAACAATTATAAGGCTCCACAGTTAAGCAACTACAGACTTCCTTTAAAAACTTTACACATTAGCAAATTTAGACTAGTGTGAAGCTTAACCGTTACATCTGATAAAAGGGCAGACTCAATCAAATGATCACGTCAGCAGAGCTGAAGGAGGCATTTATTTTTGTCTACTTCTGCCAGCTGTTCATCGAGAAACGAGAAGAGAGTGTAAGAGCAAAGAAAAAGGTGGTATCAGGGATGGCAATAAAGACAGAGAGAGACACTAAGAGACAGAAAGAGAGAGAGCAAGACCAAAAGAGAGAGGGAGAGAGAGAGAATATGACAAAAAGGATAGACTGCAAATGGGTGGGGAGAGAGAGAGAGAGAATAAGAGTAAGAGAGAGAGGGAGAGGGCGAGCGCAAGCTCGCACACACTCACACACACCACACGCACCCTGGCCTAACTTTGCTTACCCATTCAAACCAGGGGCCATTTTGGTTAAGCTTTGAAGCAGGCACAGAAAAAGATATTCACTTACCCTCGATGCTTTTCCTTCAGCCTGTTAAGCAGCAGGGAAGGGGTGAAGGTACTTCCAAAAGTAACCTCACCCAACACCCATCTTCCAGTCAGTTCTGCACCTGGGTAGAAGGGGGAAAACATATTAAACTAACTAAATACAAATTAGTTTAATATGATTTAGCTTTCAGAAAAGCAAAATTGCCCTCAAACAACTTTTTTAGCATCTTTCTTAAAACTAGGTTAAACACACCAAGTAAGTCTGTCAAATGCAAATATATAAGTTTCTGAAAAATACACAGCAAATTCAATAACTAAAATAGTTAAATCATTTTAAACAAATTTGTAGCAACAGAATTAAAAAGAAAACAAACCCACACATACACTTATCAATGGGCATTCCAAGTCTTAATTTGAGGTCAAAAATACACCCACTCGTCTAAGCTTGGGGTTTCCATTCCAGGTTGGGGGCTTCCAGTAGTAAAATAAGTGCCTAAACCTTTTGTCCCCCACCACCTATTTTCAGCCCTTAAACCCCTTTTCTCTCCCTATTCACTTCCAGACCAGCAGTCCATGCAGTGTGCAGCCTCTGCTTAGCTGTAGCTAGTGAGGCAGCCTGAGGAACTTGGTAGGCATAAAAAGCAGGGGTTGTAGCCTTTTTCCCGGGGCATCACTTTCTACAATTAAAATGAACATTTTCGGGTGGCTGGAAAAATCCTAAAAAAAATTAGTACGTCACCCGGGGGTCCCCTTAGAAGGGTGTGAAATTTGGGGGCTGTTGCTTCAACAGTCTCTGTGAAAAAAATTAATTTGTAGGACTTGGTGTCTGGGGCGCGCCAGTGCTAGCAGCTCTCGCTTGCTTGATTTCTTGTACCCTTGCCAAAGCATTCACACAGCCAACGGAGAGAAAGGGAGGGAGAGGGGGGAACAAAAGAGGGAGCAGGCTCGACTGTAGAAACACAGGGAAAGAGGGAAACGAAACGAGGAAAAAGTGTTGTGTCATTTGTGGCATTTTTGTGCTACGATGCAGGAAGGCTTTTACCACAAACTAAACCCTCACAACTGCACAGGAAAGTGTTTTAAGTTCAAACATATTGTTAGAAAACTACGTCCGTTCTTGGCTTTGGTTCATTCGTTGCAAAGAAAAGAAAAATACAAATACAAGCAGGGGAAGGGGGAAAAAAGTAAGTACCAATCACCCCCCTCCCGCCATCCCCCCCAAAAGATCCACACCAAATTTTATAATTTTTAATGTTTTAATATTTCCATCTCAGTAAGGATCTTGGTTTTATACAGCAGCACTGTGAGCTCTGTGCAGAATGAGACTAGGTACAAAAAAGTGGAGAATATGTTGATCTGGTTCCACAGATAGTTTTACTGAGGAGGACAACTGGGCTTGTACAGTTGCATGCGCACACACACGCACACAGTCAGACAAGACAAAGGCCTCTGCGAATGATACACAACCAAAAAGCAAAAGTCAGAAGAAACCAAAGCCACAATCCCACGAGCATGAAAGGCTGCCCCAAACAGGCCTTGAAGATTTATTCACTATTTATAATGTCAACACACAACAACTGAACAATTAAAAATGCTGACCAACACAATATGTTGGCTGGGCTTCACGTTTGCTTACATTTTCTTCCTGGTAATCATGTTCCAACCAGTTTTCCTTTGAATACATGTACTACTTAAATATTTATATATATATATATACACACATACACACACATGTATGCATATGAAAAAACAAGCGGCAGTGTTAAAAGTGAATATTGATAAAAGTAAACTGCAAACATACATCTTTATCTTCTACCTTTTTTCAAGAATCATCTCACTCGGCTCAACCAGCAACACATCTTCACTAAGCCTCAGTAACCACACACAAAAACAGGAAGACCAAGAACAGTCCAGTGAGGGAACATCATCAAAGCTCAGGACGTAAATTTTCTTTAACTTCACTTTTCACTCGAGAAACACTTGAAAACATGTCAAATCTGAGTTAAGTAATTATTATAAACATTGTAAAAATACAAAAGGCTTTAAATCCCTGCTAAATGAAATGTCAAATTATAAAATGATCTAATACTTGAGTAAAGCATTACACATACAGATATTTAAAAAAAAAAAATTTTTAATTAAAACAACTCATGCCAAATTCACATTTGGATCCCATGTGGCACTACTGAATTACTGCAATATATACTGTTTTATGAAGGGACAGGTGCACAACTTTCATACACTGCCTGGCTTTTCGTCCTCACTGCACACAGGTTTATAATTAGCATAGCTGTATAATATGAGGTTTTTCTACTTACACAAATAAGATTTTTAGTGAGAGTTGACAACAGTGACCCGAGTTTAAAGGAGTTAAACATTTAATATGACAAGACATTCTAGCTATACAAGATTAAATCTAGGGCCCAATAAATTAAAGCTAAGAGCACCAACTCCTGATTGGTTTACCTATAATTTAAAAATGGTGAGATGAGATAGATGAGTAACCAGGAATAAGAATTATCAGAGCAAACTGAAATTTTCCAGTTTTCCCCTTTCCCATTTAGGTACCTCAGGAAAATCTACAGCAAAGAACAGCTATGCCCCACAGTCCTCATTTCATCCTCCAGCCAATGCCAACAGCCAGATGAGGTGTAATCACCAACTCTGTTCCACTTTACAATTCACATGTATCTCACAAACTGCTACCCATCACATACAGCAGACAACACATTTTACACCATTTGGTATAATGCACTTGGCTTAACAAACTGAATGGTACAGTGCATCTCCTATTACACACCGTCCACTGACTGTGGGTATAAACCAGCACGGTACACATAAACAAGAACATTTAGAACTTGGTAAATGAAGGTGAATGTCAATAAACCGAAAAAGAGCATAAAGCCAATAAAAACAGGACCACAGGTCGTACCAGGTCTCAAATATGGAAAAACACACAAGGCGGGGTCAGGACACTCTACATACTGAGTTCTATTAATCAGTTTGAGGTCTTATCAAAAACAATTCCTCAGGAATATATACACTATTTTAAACGATTGGCCCGTAGCCACATAATCTAGCTTGCTCGACCCTAGAATCAACCCGAGGTCTTATAAAGACGAGCTGAGGAGGCTGGTGTGAATTAGGATGTTAATGCTGATTATGCAAACAATGCTAAAAAAATTACGCTATGGAAGTCGACTTCATGTTAGAGCCTGAATTTAAGCCTGGCCCGTGTGTGGGGTCTGGTTAGGCTGGATAACCTAATATTCATCAACACAACAATGGCTAAGTTACCAACCGATACTGATCAATACTGCAGCGACTTGGTCTCAGATCAGCGAGGTGAACATATTCTGTATATGCAAACTGTCAACAGACATAACGAGACCGGAGCGACTTTAGACTTTACACAGTGGGGTAATCGCATAATAAATATCAGGGAGTCGTAAAGCCACACAGGGAGCGGCTAGAATCTGGCTTTTGGTTTTTAAAAAAAATTTAAAAACACCTTTTTGGCAAAAAGAAAGAAAAAAGACGAACTGAGAGTGGGTCAGAAATCACATGCTTAAATTACAGATCCGCCTAAATCGAGGAATAACCACAAGTGTCCACTAGAAATGAAAAGATGGGTAAGCAGGTTTATAAAAGCAGATACTATTTAACTAGCAGCACTAAGAGTAATGTTACAGGACAGAGGGGCTCTGAAGGTCTGCGGAAAGGCAACTCCTACAACTGAAGTTTGGTAGAGAACTCAGCCTTATCGACCGACCAACACAGAGTTTCTCAGCATCAGCGCTCTCTCTCTCTCTCTCTCCCTCCCTCCCTAAACAGCCTAACTTCACTCATTTACTGATTAGCTACCAGCGTGGAAACACAAAAATCTGTCCTCAACGAAGTAACTAAAGTTACACTTTTACAATTTAGCTAGGTGCTATTCACGAACAAGCGCTGCTTCGTGAACTAATGACCCTAACAAGCTAGGGTAGTTAAAAGGTAGTAGTGGGTAACAGTCAACGTACTAGCTAAGCAAGTGAACTGACTGATGCAGCTTTTTGTCTGTGTCGCTTACAGCACTGTTAGACTGTGAAGAGTCCAAGTTAACTAAGCTATAACGTTAATAATATCCAACACACATCTACATACCAAGAGCTCAGATACATTACCTAAATAATGCAACATTTAGAAGAATAAAAAAAACTGAAAAACAAGTTTAAGAGAAGTAACTTTTAAGTAGAATTGCAGTTTCTGGAATATAAAATATTAATTTACCTTTGGGGCAAAAATCCTCGCTCCCGGGTCAGTACAATCCCTGCAAACTGTGCAAAAAGGACCGAAAATTTTAAAAGATAAAAAAGACGAATTTGTAGCTTACTACACTTCCATTCACTCGGGCTCTGAAGTTTGAAAATGGCGCCAACGCTTCGCCGCAGCGGCTCTACACTGTGATGACACGAGTACCAGAAAAAAAATAAATATAAATTTCCTTCTGCATGTTTGCATTTTTAAACCACTCAGAATCGTGTGTTTTGTCTAATCGTAACGAAATCAGGTATTCGCCGCACTTATATTTGCCTCAGGAATTTTTAAATAATTTTTTTCTAAATTATTTTAACGGTCAGAGATTATTTGTGCCGCGGTGCAGGTCGGGAGTCTCCCTGGCTGGTTTTGTTTTGAATTTCCAAAGTGAAATTCCCGGATGATTCGCGTGGCGCCCCCTGCTGCACGTTCGCCGTGTTGCAGCGTCTCCTTAAAGTCAGTCCGTAGTTCTTTGTACAGTTCCACTTAGTGTCACTTTTGCAGGGCTTGTAAAAATGTGCTTGGATAAAATTAGTTTTGACGGTCATATCAGAATATACACCTCATTGATTCCACACTCAGTGTCCATTTTATCAGCTCTGCTTATCATATAGGAGCTATCTGTAGATCTACAATTACAGACTGTAGTCCATCTGATTCACTGTATACTTTGTTAGCCCCCTTTCACTCTGTTCTTCAATGCTCAGGACCCCCACAGGACCACCACAGAGCACCATGTTATATAAGCAGTGGGTCATTCTGAGCACTGCAGTGATACGGACATGGTGGTGTGTTACTGGTGTGAGTGGATCAGACACAGCAGTGCAACTGAAGTGCTCAAAAACTGTGTCCACTCTATTCGACACTCCTACTTTGCTGGTCCACTTTGTAGATGTAAAGTAGATGATAACTCATCTGTTGCTGCACAGTTTGTGTTGGTCATCCTCTAGTCCTTCATCAGTGGTCAAAGGACATTGGTCACAGGACGCTGTCGACTGGAGAGTTTTGGTTGGTGGACTATTCTCAGTCCAGCAGTGACACTGAAGTGTTTAAACACTCCAGCAGCACTGCTGTGTCTGATCCACTCATGCCAGCACAACCCGCACTAACACACCACCACCAGCAGTGTCACTGCAGTGCTGAGAATGATCCACCACCCACAAAATACCTGCTCTGTAGTGGTCCTGTGGGGGTCCTGACCATTGAAGAACAGGATGATGGGGGTTAATAATGTATGTAGAAAGACAGATTACAGTCTGTAGTTGTAGATCTGCAGAGTACGTCTATATGGTAAGTGGAGCTGATAAAATGGATACTGAGTGTAGATACAAGAATTGGTTTTAATATTCCGATATGACTGTGTGTAGTCTTAAAACACCACTTCCTAGGTTATTTAGAGTTGCCTCTGTCACTGTTAGGACTTCTTTATGCGTTTGTGTGTATGATTTCAGTAACGTTTTCTTTATGCTCAGGAGAAAGAAAGCTGTCTATGTTCCATTCATGTTCCATGTACCTTCGTTCACCTTTTTTGTGCTCAAGTTTATGATGTTATTTTGGTATCTGACTTTTAAGCGAATGTTAATTACACAAAGCCATGGAGTGCAGTTCCCCCGTTGATGTTGGACCTCCACAGTGCCCCTTTTGTTCTTTTACTGGAGACGTGTTTTGGAAACGTATATGTCTGAGTCATTATTTCACCAAAGTAACAATACTTACACTTGGGAATGGGTTCAGGCTATTCACCTCTGGATAAAGACCTAAAGGGATTAAAACATCTTCATATTTTATGTTTGTTTATAATTTGAAGTCTATCTTCACAGTCTGGATTGAGCTGAGAGGCGACTTAACCCATCATTGGCATGTTTTAGGTAACTACAAATTCACATCTCCAGGGGGAACGCTACACTTTTGTCCTTATAACATCAGTGACTCACACATTCTTCCACTGACACCGAACATAGGCATATTATGAGATGTTTACACAGAGAAGACTTTCCATTTATGCAGCATTTCTGTTAGTGTGAAGCTTAATCATTGACCAAGCTCTAAGAACCGCATACAAGGCTGGCGACCATCGTGGATTGTGACGCTTTAGTGTATTACAGTAAAGAAGGTCAGACAAACAGTGTTCGATCTGAGTTTTATTAGTTACAGTAGTAGAAGTCCAGGACTTCCAGATGTCCACCAGTTTCTGGATGGATGGTTTAAATGACTGACTAGCAAGGGATGTGGAAAGGTGACAGTGAGCAAAACAAGGCAAGGAAGTGTTTCTGCCTCATATCATTGCCAACACTAAACTTAAATCTGTATGTGAAAACAAGGAACTCTACCATTATAGATCTTACATAGAACTGAATGTTCAAAATGCTCAGTTAACCTTTTGGGGAGACATCAAAAATGACAATGATTAACGTCACTTAATACATAACCAGCAGTGAATCCTCATTGTCTTACTCAATCTTACATGAAGGACACTGAATGGACTTTGACAGAAACTTCATTGACCCTGACACTAATCCCTATTTAAACCCCTTTAAACCTCAACTCCAACCACAGCAATTTTGAATCACAAGGGTGAACAAGAAACATCTATTAGGATTCTCACTTCTCATTCGTCTCATGGCTGATTTGACTGTCTGGTAGAGCAGTAGTGGTTCGAAGATGTTGCATTGGAGTAGCTTCTTTCAGTGGCTTCACATGCTGTATGCAGTTTAATCATTCACACACCAGTAACATTATTCACTGATACTGAACAAAATATCCAAGTTCACAATGAGGTATGCCAACAAACAAAAACAAGTAGTCCTCAAGTAATCTGATAAACATCACGTCATAGCAGCTTATTTGTGTTATCATTATACTGAGGTAACAAAGAGGACAAGAACAGGCCGTATGCCACAAAGTATTAGTAAATCGTATGAATGCTCTGCGCTATGATTTACTGGTAGATTATTTGTTTATTCTGTTGGACTTTTTTTTTCCTCCTACAAGTCCATAACTGAGAACAAAACAAGGACATATGAAGCTGTAACGTAGGTCCACAAGATTTACATCCATATGCTTGACTACACACAAGGTAAACTCATGATGCTAACACCTCAGAATCATCCTACATCTTTGCCATCTTCTCAGGAATTCAGTTTTGTCTCAAGGTACATCTCTGAATATGTTGTTTTCTTCTTGCAATTGATTGTCTTTATGGTTCCTTGCCTCTTCGGCCTCATCCTCCTCATTCCTTCCTTTTCCCAAAATCCTCAACGGCCAGAGGAGTCCGTGTCGGGAATGGTGTGGCTTTTGGCAGCAAGGTGCACTTTTTTCCTTGGTGAGGAAATAGAGCAAAGCGTTGAGCCAGGCATTGAAAGAGGCAAGCGGGCGAGTGATTTTGTAACAAATGGAGACCATTTGCATTGTATGGCACTGCACCCTGCTGGTCACTTTAAGCACCAGGAATATGGTTCTGGTCACATGAAAGGGGAAGAAGCAGAGGGCAAATAGGAGTGTGATGGTTATGATGGTCTTGATGGACTTGCGCCGCCTGTTCACATATGGTGAGCGTGCCCCTAGAATGATTGACATGCCCTCTGCCCCTGCCCTGCTTTCACGCTTTGTCCCAGGTCCATTGTCTGGAGGTTGAGAGTGCAGTGTGCGGAATATCGTCATAACCACACGTGAATAACACCAGGCTATTATGCTAAATGGCAGGAAGAAGCCCAAGAGGTGGAGGGTTATCCCATAAGGAACATAGTCCGGAAATTCTTTATCAATAGCATCATCCCAGCAGTTTTGAAACCCTGCCATGCTTGGATTTGCAGCATCATCGTTCACAACTGCCTCTGAAACTCCACCGTTCCTTCGACGGGGAAGATACTCTGTCTGCGCAAATCGGAAAATGGGACAAGTTAGAGCAAAGACTGCAACCCACACTAGAATGCAGGTGCCCTTCACCGCTCTCTTGGTCTCCAGGGTGATGGTCCTCATGGGATGACAGATGCCCAGGTAGCGATGCACAGAGATACAGGTGAGGAAAAAGATGCTGCAGTATAGATTAAAGTAAAAGAGAAAGCGCACCAGTCGACACATGAAGTCTCCGAAAACCCAGTTGTCATGCATGACATAGCTGGCCACAAGGAACGGCAGGGACAGGCCATACATGAAATCAGTGGTGGCCAAGTTCACCATGTAGATCAGTGAAGCATTCCAGTGCTTGGTGTGACGAAAGGAGCGATAGAGCACCACAGAGTTGAGGGTGATGCTGAAGACAAACGTAAAGGAATAACAAATAGGGAGAAAGATGTACTTGTAGGATTCATCAATGTTGCAAGAGGCAGAAATAGAGGAGTTTGTGGAGGAAAGGAGGATTTTGTCACCTCCTTGCCCTCTTTCAGACAGGGCTGTGGGCACACCTGTCACCATTTCTGGCTGCTTTGGGATCTCCTGAATAGGACGTGTTTCATCCTTGCCAAATCCTCTGGCATCTGATTCCGATGGAAAACTTGAAATGTCTTATTATCCCACAATCCATCTTCCAGCCTCACCAATCTGGAGGTCTACTTCAAGTTTCTGTAAAGACAATGGTCCAGTTTTTAGAATCAATTTATTTTAAATACATTTCATGTTACTCGGTTTATTGTCCAAAAGCTCTTTTCAAAAGTCATCTTTGCCCTTCATTCAAAACTTGCCCTTGTGTCTGCCTTCCTGGTTCCCTTTCCCCCATCCCCCCTTTTCTTTCACAATCCGTGGTGCTGTTTGCGCTGTCGCATGAGTATATGCTGCTGATTCAGACCCTTTTCACTTCAGTAACTCATCAATCAGTAACCACACTTCCCCCCTGTGTTCCATCGTCCGTACATCTCCCATCTCCTTCCACCATCACTTGTTACCCCACTAGTAGCCAGTCCTTTTCACTCCTTTTAGATTCAAAGGATGGGGTCTTTACTTTCACCTGCAGTCAAAAGATTTTTCAGCTCCTTCTTTACTCTGTATGCTCCACTTCATTCATTTAAACATCAAACTTCTCTTTGAAACAGATACCCCTTTGAGTAGACTGAACATTTTGCTGAGTAGCTACACCGCAAAGGCTATACTGCCCATCACTTGAGAAACATATAGGACATTATGTCAACAGAACAAAGTGGTCAGTCGACTGTGATCATGATAAATCAACCATTTCATGTTTCTTAAATTGGGTGTAGGGCAGTTGTAATATATATATATATATATCCTGAAAAGCATTTCCTCAGAATCTCTAGCCATACACCTGCAGTGCATCAAAGACCACTTACAATCTTAATTTGTTTACAATCTGTAACAGACAACAAGCTGGAAAACTTACCAGTTCCTCAGAATACAGCTTTGTAAAAGGTAAGAGTCCGTTTTTAGCCTGCTGAATCTCAACTGGCAAAGTGCTGATACCAAAACATCTCTATTTCAGTCCTTATTATTTCATTACAGACCCTATCCAGTCATCAGTGTGGATGACAAAAAGGTCAAAGAAATAGGTCAATATAAAAGAAAAAGCTGTAAGGCCATGCTTCTTCCCTAAACGCTCCAGAACTACAAACTGTTGCTCCACTTCACCTCTGTTCTTCATCCGACTTGTTCCGGACCAGTCTATCCATCCCTCCCTTCATGGTCTCCCTTCACCTCATAGTCGGTCCCGCCCCCGTCTATCTTCTGTCCTTTTAATTGTGCTGAGCTGGCTTTTTGAACATACAAATTCTGATTAGGCATGACAAACGCACTCACACCTGGTGTTCACAACTTCGTGGGTCCTCCTTTCGAAGAAAAGCACAGACTGAGTTGAACAGACTGAACCTACTCTACACAGGCAAATACTGTATTATATGTAACAGAACACAAAGAAAATCCACCAAAGTCAGAATGCACTCAGGAGCGGTCTGAGATATGTATAGCAATTGTCTTTTAATTATTGTAGGTAGTGTTTAATGACCCATATCTTAGCAAGTGAGACTTCATGCAAATTTTATCTGCCATTTTTCAATCATCCCACTGTTAACACAGTTTTCATCAGCACTGAGCGCAGGTGCAGAGCATACTGTAACATATGTCAACCCCTTCTGGGGTTTATTGCTTTATTTGTTCGCTCCTCAAGTGTCTGTGTGTGACTGTAAACTGCTGACTATCAAATCAAGCGTACAATACATCACTGAAATGTTGCAAATGTGATGCAAAATGTAACTGGATTAAAAAGCAATAAAAACCACGTGTCAAAAAACAATTGAATTTTGGAAAGAGGTTGCTCCTTAGGCAGCAATAGCAGCTTATCAATGCCTTAAACACCCTTACAAAAACATAACACAACTAAAAGGACCACAAATCTGTGCAATTGAAAGAGTCTTTTGGAGTGGTGAAGCTTTTCACAGTACAGTTTCATTCTTCCAGGCCAATCTCCCAGGTCTGTGTAGGTTCATTTCGTCATGGCAGCCTCACTTTAATCTCTTGAAGTATGTGCCCTCTTCTGTCTGGAACATCACAGAGCTGTCATATCCTGTATTTCCAATAGCATGGCATCCTGCTCGGTCCTCAGCTGGTCCCTTGTAAGAAGCCGACCCACTAACTCTGAGCTGAGGTCTACAAACACAAACAAAGATGGAGACATTTTAACATGTGCGATACATATGTGTATATATATGTATATATAACATTCAGCAAGCGGTGATGTCCTCCATGAGTCACCCTGTATGTAGAACTGCCTATTCATTTCTGTGACTATTGGATTTGATAGCTGACAGGTATTTACTGTATTTGTGTTTAATGTATTTGGATGCTTTCCATTTCAGACAAAGGTAGAATTAAAAATTCAAGAGTTTATAAGACTTTTGAACAGAGTTGTATTATACTGATGGAAATAGACCTTTTAGTTAGTTTTCTCACTGTATTACGTAAGGTTTTATTGTGTTATCTGGCTCTCAGAATCAATGTAGCACCCAAATAGTAAATAATCAATAAAATGGCAGGAAGACACTATTGTGTTTCAAATTCAGTTACATCTGCCTGCATCATTTTAGTTTCTGTTCTCAAAAGGAAGATCCTTCCAACATTTCAGACTTTATCTATAACACAATGTTTCATTTGAAAAACAAACCAGTTTTGCATGAAATGCACTGAAAAAGAGAATCTAGAAAAACCAGAACTGCTTTTAGTAGTTCTGATAGGAAGTAAGCATCTGAAGCATTAAATGCCTCTTAACAGCTTCCTTACATATAACCTGCATTAGTGGGTGCAGAAACAACCTGTGTTCCCAGGTCATGGTGTTCATAAGTGTTCCTAAACCCATGCAGCGATTTCCAAAACGGAATCATGTTTTTAATGTCGTGCTGCTTGTGGGACTGAAGATCATAGCTACCCAGTATTGGTTTTCAGCCATGTTTCCTGCTTCCTCTGAATTTTTAATGACATAATGTAACAGAAGAAATCCCCAAGTTCTTGGCTATATTATGTTGAGAAACGTTATTTTAGAATTGTTTCACTGTTTGACCATGCAGTAGCGGTAACCCCTACCCATATTTACATCTAACCAACTCTATGTAATCATGTTACCTACCTGTTGCCAATTACCCTAAATAGTTGTAAGATGTTCCATCGTAACACATTAAATTATTCTAAATCTAAATTCAGACGTTGATCTAAATTAAATGTAGTGTATGAATAAGTTCACATCCATGCATTGTGTTTTTACAGCCTGCATACCCCCTGAAGCTTTTTGGAAAAAGAGGTATACGTTAGCTTGATCTGAATGACAACTGTTACATTGTTTTATGATAGTTCTAGCTTTAGACATCTGAGTAGGTAGGTTTCTCCACACTGAAACATTTTGCACCAAACCAATATAAAGGACTGAATTACATAAATGTAGAAGTATACTGAAGTTTCCTTTAAAATCCCGATTGCCGTTATAAAGGTAAAAGGTTTCTCCGGGCCCAACACAACTTTATTCACTACACACAACGTGCCAGTATATTTATTTAATGCTGTAAATGTGGTTATGCACATGCTGAGCTGAAAGTCACATGCTGTGACTGATGTCCAACGTTCATAAGGACATGTTCCTAAATGTAAAGAACAACACCAACATGTGTTATGCATCAATGCTGGGGGATTTTACAGAATCTAAGATAATATGCACTTACTGTGAATGTCTTTGCTTAGTGTGGTCTTTAATGCATTCAGCTCCTTCATGCTGAAATTCTGCAAATCACTGTGTTTATAGCGTGGTCTCTGTTTGACTGCATCACTGGGGGGTATGGTCTAAAACAGAACAGTCAACATTCATACCTATTAAAACACGTGTGCATTACTCATAACGTAACAGGCATACAACAAGCGCAATAAGAGGACTGAACTGTGAACTGTGAACTGTGTTTTTTGGATTTTGGATTATCAGAATTAAAACTGACAGATTAAGCGACTGATCTTGTCAGTTTAAGGTCACTGCTTGGTCACAGATGTACCTGTTTTTGTTCCAACCTCAGCTTCTCTCTAAGCATGTTGAGAGCAGCCCTGACCTCTTTCTTGAACCCTCCTGATTTGGTTTTACTGCGGGCCACGGTGCTTGAACCCTGCTGAGGCTGTTGCACCTGTCCACTGCTACTCTTCCCACCCTGTTTCACCATCTGTAAAAAGAAATATGTATCTTCTTATTATTAGAAGACCTTTTATAATTCATTTTTAAAATTAAACCAGCTGTTAAGTCATATATGTCATATATGTTAAGAACACTTATTTCCTTCCCCTTTAAAGTCACTGTTTTGGAGATGCATGGAATGGTTCTGACAGTGATATAACATAATGGGTTTAATAGTGGCAATGCATGTGTACATTTGATATCTTACACTTCGTAAACAGCAGGTGAATGGTTTATACATTCATGTTGTAAGCGCATCTGTAGCTTGATAGACAGGAGACACATTATACAAAAATAGAAACCTCTTTTTTTGCCTCATCTTCCTCCTCATCCTCGCTCTCACTGTTGTTAATAAAGCACAGCTGAAGATTCATATGACTCTGGAGTCTGTAAAAAAAAACAGGCGCAACTCGTCACATCTACACACAGCTGTGAATAAGAAACAGAGGAGAAGTGAATTTATCTGTTGTGTACCGTGATGTTAACGCAGTCAGGCGACTGTCCTCCATATCCTCACAGGGGTCCCTCTGTCTAAGTTCATGTAACTCTGGCCAACCTTCAGTCCACCTGGCTAGATCCTTAAAATGATTTACAAAACGTACAGAAACAGACGTTTACATGAATGAACAATTTAAAAACCCTTCTAATAATACAGTAATGTCCATGTGTAATCATTCTGCTATTATCTGTAATAAACATTTACACCATTTTCCAGCTATTTTACCCGTGTATACTAGAACTGGGTATTGAACTGGTATCTTTTTAGCAGACTGACTAAATTGCACAAACACTACCAGATTAAATCATTCCAAACAACAAATTTCAGCACCTAGCTAGGCAGTCCTATCAATGTCAGCGAGCAAACAAGCATGCTTGTTAACAAATCTAGACTGCTGATTGGCTAACAAGCATGTCATTAAAATCATTAGCCGGTCAAACAAGTATGAGATGTGAGTAGTGAATGTTTATTTGAAATTAAAAGTTAGTTTAGATATAAGAATGCCTATGTAATAGAAGTACATTTAAAAGATACTGTGTAGGTACAGTTTTCGTTACAGAGACTTTTCAGCAGGAAATTATGGCATTTCCCTCTGCTCAATTCATCTCTAAAGGGTGAGTACAAAACGTTGTTGGTAATAACCTAGATCAGTGGTTCTCCATCCTAATCCTGGAGTACCACTGCCCTGAAGTGTTCTCCCTGCTTTAACTCACCTACTTCAGCTCAAGAGGGGTTTGTAATTTTCTCTTTAGTCAGCTCAGCTGTGCTGGGAGCAGAAGAACCTCTAAAACAAGCAGGGAGGGGTACTACAGGAGTGACACTACTGATCTACATAGTCCTAACCAATTTACATTTTGATGCTAATATTATTGAGGCAGTGAAAATCCTTTAGTAATCTCTAAAGTACTAAAGCATGGCAGCATTTCTAAAAGCAAGCACCAATTCCTCTCTCACTGTGATCAACTTTTGTTTAAGAAGAAAAATCCATCCTCATTTAGGACAAAATTTCATTAATACGCACTTGTTATTGGTCTAGAGAGACTGCTGAAAATCGACACACAGTTCAGACACACTCATAATTGTTTATTTTCATAGGACCACATTTACTAACTCTGTTTCTTAGGCCGGTCTGATGAAAAACAGGACAAATTTAGTCCCGGCTAATTTAAATCCAACAGACAAAGAAGAGTACCCTGAGTAGACGGGGTTTTAAATATACCTCTCTATTTCACATCCTTTTTTAACTCTAACCTTGTTTCTCTCTCTTCGTTCCTCCTCTTGTCTCTCAAGTTCTGCAATTCGCAAGCTCAGGGCTTCCCAGTGCATTATGGGTAAGTCCAGGTCATCTTCTGAGTAGCCTTCCTGCCACACCAAGGCTGCTCCCTCAGCATCCTCCTCCGTCTCATCACTCTCTTTCTCCTCTCCTCTCTCCCTCTCTCTCTCCTTCTCTCCATCCATTGGTCCTGGAACACTTTCCAAGACATTTTAAAAATAAATATGTAAAAAAAAAAGAGAACACTGTAACATTAGCGTAACAGGCTTTAAGTAGGCATAAGAAAAACATGCTTTGATTTGATTAGCCCAAACAGCAAAGACAGTTTTGTAAAAACAGGTTGCATATGAGATGAAACCTGAGCAGTTATAATAAAAATACCTGCCCAACCTTGATTTCTTTATGCTCTAATCTTCTCTTTTGGATAGAAACTAGAATAACAACCCTCAAAAGTAGTAAACAGCAATAAAGCAGCATATTAAAGGGGACCGCAAAAGAGGTAAAAAAAAAAATCAGCATAATTAAATGGTTCAGATGTAACCACAAAATGTTCAGTTCTAAAGAAACTTATTGACTCAGAATTGTTCACAGAGGTCTGAAGAGTTTGTCTCTACAAACAATCTCACAGAAAGATATCAGAAGGAATGATTAGCTGTACACTGCCTGAAGTCTGACACATTGTTTATGATAGGTTTATGATTACATTTTAGCCTAAAATGTATTTTTACAATTTATTTTTCTTAATCCACTCATGGAGGAGGGATATATATAGGGTGTTCCAAGGCAAAATAGTCCCCAGCAAAAACTTGAGATGATCGACATATAACAATTTTGAAGATGTGTAGGTTTATCTGTGGTTCTGGAAAGTAAATTATATATATATACTGCAGACATTGTTCCCATCAGCACTGCTGTAAAGAATATGGGCAAGTTAGTTTCACTAGACTGAAATCATTTCACATCAAAGTTGTTTACATCCACTCCGAAAAGTTTCAGAAAAAGGGTGGAACACCACTTTAATACTTTATTATTGTTATCTAATAGTTTCAGAGTGAAATGTAGATTCCTTTCTTCACAAATATGAAGGAACAGAAAATAAATAAATGGTACTTGAAAACACAAATATACCATATAGTGATATTTAAACTTAGTAAATATCCACTACACGATATATCTACCTCGTAATGCATATGTAACTAATAACTAATAATATAAAACTGTGCCTAAAGTCTGGAGTTGCAGTCCTGACACTTTCTGAGTAACAGTCAGGGACAGACCGGCCCTGCCTGCCTGGTTCAGCCACGTAGTACTGAGGAACTGTCAGGCTGCGAGTTTGTGAGGATCTTCATTAATCTTAAAGCCAGGTGTCCTACCTGTGAGTCTAAGAGGAACTTAAATTCAGCAGCTGTTGTGATCTCTGTGCTGTCAAACTGCTCGACTTGTACAGCTTATGTTCCCATAGTTTTCCAGAAGTTCTGCTCCTGCTCTTCGTCCCGTTAGGCGCCTCCTCGTCTTCCTTCGTTGTTTTCACACTTTTTCTCAGCCCACGTTTCGTTTTTTTCTTCTTCTATCTCCTCAGATTTCAGACTGTTCAGCTACAAGAACACAGCGCTCGTGTGAAAAGGGTCAGAGAGTAATGAGTAAACTTAGATGCTACAAAAATCCCGAGAACGGGCTAAAAACTTGGGGAATTTCGCAACGTTTTGTTAGAGAGGAGCGTGAGGGGAGGAGAAAGAGCGTCTCAAAGGAGAATCATCAGGTGTCCAATTTCAGCCTTTCACTGCGGTTTGAATCGGTTCCCCCACAAGTCTCTGAAATACAGCCACTGGTTTCACTGACAGTGCAGAACATCACCCAGACTTCAGAATAACTGAACTCTTTCCCTGAAAAACATTACTAGTACATTTAATGGCTGCTGCATGTGGGCAGAGACGGCGAGTCAGCACAAGTCTGTGAAGTTAGTAAGGAATTCAGAGGCTCAGTCATCTGGAGAGGTGGAGCAGACAAAAGAGGCTGTTAGTGTCCTGAAGATGACTAAAAATGAATAGACTGTTCCACTACACATAAGTTAGTCTAGAACAAGAAATGTCTAGTCCTGCCCATCTGAAACTGGACAGATAGAAAGACAAATAATTTAAAAAATCTCTATACAGAAAAGCCCAACATAGTTTTTCTCTGCCAATGTGAATTCATTGTGAATGTGAAACAACCTTCAGCTCTTTAATGGGGCAATACTTTCACTAATAAGAGATTAAATATCCAATAAGAGGGGCAACTTATAACTAACCAAGCTTATTCTTACTACACTATGATTTTATTAGTGTTAACAAATTAAAAAATAAAGCAAAAGGATGAACTCAGGAAGGACTGAGAAGACGGAGATAGAAAAAAAAAACCTAGCGGACTATACAGAAAATAAATGACCTTTTTAAAAAAGATCTTTGCACGGTTTTAAATACACCGTTGTTTTTGACTACCACTGTGATTCATGAACAGTTTGAAACTTCATGTTCCAGCGAACGCAGCGCCGCCGTGTACTTCCGCTTCCGCTAAGTCAGCTGATCAGAGCGGGTGACTGTTGGTGTTCTGGTCTGTCTGAGTGTGGAAAAAGTAGCCTTTAAACTTATAGATGACGATCACTTAAAGTTTATTTTTTGCCACACAGAACTAAGAGTCGCTTCGGTAAATCCGAACACATAAAGGCTTTTCGTGAGAAATGGCTGGTGTTTTGTGCTGTGGTCCGAAACTCGCAGCGTGTGGGCTGGTTCTGAGTATTTGGGCCGTTATTATGCTGGTAAGAACTTTTTTAAATTCACTCCGCCCTGTCTGATACTTTAATCAGTGTTACGACAAACCTGTAGTTTAAATAGCTTAAAACAAGCTTTAGAGCAGGCAAAGTATTCATCTACGAGTTTCACATCAAACTAGGAACCACGTGACCTCGTAATCATGTGTTTGGGAAAAGTTTGTAGTATTCAAATACAAGCTGTATTATATACAACTGTTTGAAAACAAGAGCTAACAAAGCTAAACAATTAACTTTTTTTTTTGTTATTGAGCCTAGAGTAAGTATAGAAAGGCGTTTTAGTTTTTGATCTACTTTAAAGTTATTAAAACTTGTTACATGAACGCTTGTTAATTGTTTAAATGTAGCTCTTACGTAATTACTAATTTCCCACTACATACCCTTTGTGTTATTGTGGATATCGTATAATTTTTTTTTTCCATTCAAGAGACAGCATGATTATTCCTGTTTCATTGGATTTAGTGCAGTACAGAATGTAAACTTTACAAATTTAGGCCCCATGATACAATATTAGCACAGTACTTCATAATAAGTCACAATATGATACCTCTGACATGTTTTACTACACGGAATATTGTGATATCATTATTTAATTATAATATATTGTGATTTATTACTTTTTCATCTACATATTGTGGCCCTACAAAAACGTGATGCCTTCTTTACTTAAAGCAGTTGTTTTTATTGTTCAGGTAACAAGTTGAATTTGTATTTGTAGTGCACATAATAAAACATCAGGACTTGTCATCTATAGGTCCGTATGATATTGCCACACAAAATATTTAAATAATTGGATCAGATATGCAAAATAAGTGTAATCCCATATGATAAGAATAGCCAAAACTATCATGCTAAAAGGTGCACATGAATTTATTTTTTTTATGTTTGAACGGTGCTGATGAAGACACAAAAAGAAATAGCAACATTGCAGAACAGTATGTATTTTTTCCTTCAGTGGAGCAGAATTTTGTTTGAGAGTGATGTGATTTTGATGGCTCAGTTTGGCAAAGTGCATCCAGACAAATGTATTATTAACAGTTTAGCTAACTACCTCATGTTAAAACCAAATCAAATCACTTTTATTGTCGCATCACATCTTCACAGGTGTGAAGGTGAGTGAATAACTTAGGTGCATAGTCCCTTACAGTACTTCAATACAAACATATAAATAGACAATAAATATATACAATACTAAGCACTAAAATCTCTGTTTACACTTATTTACAGTTATGAATAAAAGTTATGAATAAAAACTATGATATATGCAGATATATATATATATATATACACATACCATATAGCACTATGGTAAGGCTGAGGTAGATGAGATACAGGGTATATACAGGGAATAGAATATTGATGTGTGTGTGTATGTGTGTGTATGTATGTATATATATATATATATATATATATATATATATATATATATATATATATATATATATTAGTCCCTCCCATTACAATGTAATGGACTTGTATGTACTTGTAGAAATGGATGGAATTTTTGATATGAATATAGTATAAAACTGAAATCATACATGATGAATTGCAGGTCAAATTTTATTTGTACTAGTTCCCATATCATTTTACTAATTGAAGGGTTAAGAAACTGGTGGTGTTTCTTATTGTTTAGGAGGAACGTCTTAATAAAACACCCTGGCTGCTCTTCTTTTAGGCAATGATGGGAATTTTTTTCACCACTCATTCAGCCATGCTATTTGAGGATGTGCCTATTCCAGAGGACATACTCAACAACAAGTGAGTTCCCCTACTGCATTCTTCCCCTTTTACATTGGAAAGAAGGTGTAATACTGGCCGTCATGTTTAGCAAACTTAGAAACTTTAAGCAACTTCAGCTGCCTCTTCAAGCTGCTTGTGGTCATTGGTTGGTTATTGGTTGAAGGTTTGTGGTGGTGAAACATCCAATATAGAGTAATTAATGCTAGAACAATGCAGTCATGCAGCACTAGAACAGTTTGTTGTATTAGCTAATAGACCATTAATTATTTATTGTTGGTGCTACAGACAAAATGTTTTTCCATTAGTTTGTAAATTAACTTTGTCTTTTTTTTTGCAGGACAACCCAACTGCAGGATATTTACGAGATTTACAACAAAATTGGCCACAACTGCTTCATCGCTGCAGTAATCTACGTGGTGGTTGGAATCGTGTCTTTCTATAACGTCCGAATGAATAAACGCAACGAGTATCTTGTGCGTTAGCACCATCTAATGGATTGAGCCCAGTACTAGACTTGATGAAAGTGACCTTACTGCATTTTCTATGTTGGTGGATTTCATCATGGATATGTATTCTCAAGTTATATTTGCTGGAGGAAATGACTAATTTAAGGTGTAATCAAATCCAAAGGATCATGTTTTCCCTGTGCCTGTTTCTGTCTGCAAAATTCATCTCAGGTTTGGGTCCTTTAAAGCTGCACTGTGTTATTTTATTATTATGATTGTTTTATTGATGATAAAATTGACAGAAGTAGCTTGGCTAAGTCACCCAGTAAATAATCATTTAAAGGTCTGAGGCGCTGGGTCAGATTTAGCAGGAGTTTTTGAGTCATAGGACCTTACATATCAATGTCATGTGCACAGACTGAAAAAGAAGTTCCAAGTTTCAAGTGTAGGCCTCATACATACTGATGTCTGGTTGAATGCTCTTTTTAACATACATACAGCCAACAGCTTCATCTGACACAAACAGGAATCCAAAATACAGCCGACATTACAAATTGCACATTTCCAGCGGGATCTCCAATTCTCCAAAACATATATAGAGCAGCCTTAATAAAACACGAGAGCCTTGAATGATGTTGACCTGCATGATTGCAGTATTCAGAGTGTGTAGCTGTGTACCTTCTGCCATCTGTTGTTTACTTGACTTTGGACCAACTGCCTTAAATATCCTAATGAAAAAGACTTAAACAAGTGCCACTGTGATTGTTTGGTTGGTGAAAGTATTGGTGTGTCTGTGAAATGATGATGAAAAAAGTACATAATGTGCCAGATTATTATTTTATTGAGAATTAAATACAAACATGTATACATGAACATCTTCCTTGTGGTTTTAATTGTACAAAAAATGTTCACAGCAGATTATTGGTACTGCTGCTGGTACTTTTGGCATCGCTGCATTTTTAAAATTTACTGGTTCGGACTGAGCATGTATCTGTTTGTGTAATGTCCATAATATAAGATATTTATTTAAGAGAACTTAAGGATTTTACACTTCTATGTTATTGAATGGTAATATTAAAGGGTGAGTGCAAGAAGACGTGTAAAAAATGACAACATGAAAGAAACAGGAACTTTAAAGGCAGTTTTCTCGTCTGTACAATCAATAGATATTTCTATGTACACTTGTAGCGAACATTTGGGACGCTAGCCCTAGGCACAGTCATATTACATCCTTTGTTGACACATCATCTACAGAGAGCACATGTCTGTAGCTTGTATTATACAGTTACTGTTTATTTGCAAAATTTAATGTGTGTGTGTGTATATATATATATATATATATATATATATATATATATATATATATATATATATATTTTTTTTAATAGTTCTTCAAATTCATAAAACAAACAGAAATTGTGTTCTATGATTATCACACAAATGACATATTTACATTTCTTTATTGCAGAGGATGTGTTCATTTACCTTCACAGCAAACCAACAAAATGTAATTTGCCCGGGGGTGTTTAGACTATTTGCATGCGACTACATGTTTTTGTCTTATTTTCCTTCTTTCTTCTGTTTACACACTATTTAAAAGCTGCAGATTTACACTGTGTGAGCTTCATGGTGAAATAGAAATAGGACTTGGATAGGTCGAGGATATGCTGTGTCTGTCCTAGGAAAATTAGAAGAAATTTTGCACATCACATACTTCCCAAGCAAGGGAAAATGAACTCCTGAAGACAGTTTGCTCTATATAGTTATGCTGTTCTCTATTCGGCTGGGACACAGGTACAGATACTGGAGCTCCAGGCCCTCATTCTGCTTCATAATCTCATCCTCAATGTCCTTCAGCTCCTTCCTGAAACTTTCAATCACCTGTAAAGCTGCCGACTCGGTGAAGTACTGCTCCGCGTACTGCCCCATGGGGATCTGAGTATGTGCATCAGAGAAGGAGGGAGAAGGATGATAGAAAAAAAGTCAAATAAAAGCAAACAGAGCAATATAATCAGAATACACATGTTAATAAATAACTTTACACGTAACTGAAGAAATAGTGCGTGCAGCCTTAATGACATGGATTTGATGGCAACCTTTTTTTTTTTTTTTCTAAAAGTCAGAGACCTATCAGCCCTGCATCATAATAAAATCATAAGAAAGTGAGAAACTTAGGGCCCACACACAGACTCTTGGAGCATAAAAGACTAAACAGTCAACCATTGTACAGAAGTATTGACTCACTGCATCTGGCTGAACCCTTCCCAAATGCCACGTGATCGCCATCTGCACACAAGACTGGCTAATATCCGGCAGTGTATCCATGACAAGCTCCATAGTGACTGCGTCCTTGTCCTTGGGTGGAGGCTGGCGCATTGTGCAAGGGGTGTTGGGGACCCATGCGCACCAGTCGAACTGTAAGAAAAAATGACTTGAACAATCTGAATTAAATAAAACACTGCATGACAGCAACACACGCAATCACTGAGAGGAAGGTGGTACAGTCTTCCGATGTCCCGTTCCCATCACCACCATGTCTTAAGAATGTAGCATTAAGCATTAACATCTGAATATCTTTGTTGACATGGTCACCATTCAATTCTCTCCCTTTAATGTACAGTGTCATCATTTTAGCATTCCGGACAGTGTAAGTGGTTAAGCTCTTGTTTGCCCAAACCAAGGGATACCACTTACCTGTCCATTGTTGGTTGCTGCATGTTGGGCTGTGCTGGCAAAGATGACCACACTCAGTAGAGTGATCAGCTCCTCTTTTATCTTTAGCTCATTAGCCATCCCTGTAAAACATCACAAGAACACTTTCAGTACTCTGTGCAGGTGACGACAGATAGAGATGTGCTTGACTGACACCAGTGGTGTCCAGGACACTTTGTGTTTAAGGAGCTCACCAAACTCGGGCACGTCTACCAAGCCTTCGTCAACGATATCCTTAATCCAGGCCTGCAGTTCCACGTCCTGCACCACCTCACTGTCACTGCTGTAGTACAGAGACACCATGCTGGAGACAAAACTGTAAAGGACAGAGAGTGTGAGATTAGTTTCTAGGTGTGGCAATGGAGCTATTAATCTTTTAACAGCTGCTCTGCAAATATTTTTACAGTGTTCACATTATACTGCTGAACATGTTTACCGCACAGCAGTACAGTACAGCAACAAACATACAGTTTCTGCATTGAGTATTAATAAATTGTGGTCTGATCATCACAATAACAGACGTATGAAGGGGTAAAATTCCCTCACACAAATAGCTTGAAATAGATATGATGTGCTGTCTGATGCTGAAAGATAGTTTTATGATTTTGTCCTATAATGTAAAGTTTAAAATACATTCATGTTGGGAGGTGCATGCAGACTGTTCTATTAGATCATCAGCATTACCTCTATGGTATAAATATATTGGCTATTGTTGTGTTGTTGCAACCCCTGGTTCCTATCACCACCACTGTAAAGACAGCTGGGCTGTCAAGTTTCTCTACACCAAAGCATTTCACATCAAACCACTCTGAATGACTCTCAATGACTGAATCATGTAGAGACTGGCATAGAAATGAACAGGCTCTCACAAAGCAAGCTCAAAATACAATGTAATTTGAGTTACTGAAAATAAAAGTTGTTTCAATGAACGCTTAATGATTTAAAACTACAGGGAGCAGTAACGCAGACTGTACTCTCACTTGTGAATGGCGTCCCAGAGCATCATAGCATGGTCTCTGTAGAAATAGCTTTTGAGTTTAGTGACACCTCGGTCCAAAAAGTCGAATTTGGGCTGGAGGGAGCGGTAGGTCAGGAGTTTATAGTCTCTCTGAGCCAGCACCAGCAGTCCATCTCCACCTGTGGACACCACCTGCAGAGAAAGAACACCTGTATTGACGTGAACAACTCAAAGCAAAACTAAGCCATTCAAAGAAAACAACGTAGTACAGTCGAGTTACATCATTTTGAACCTACTACAGGTGACTACAAGAATGTTAACAATTTTTCTCTTAGAAAACCAACAGAACATGTAAATAAACAAAATGGGGTTTGCATTTTGTATGAACACCAGATGGCGCTGCACTTTTAAGTTTAGGGCGTTTTGCACATAAGCAGATAACTCTAGCTTGTACCTTCCCTAAGGTAAATATTTAAGCCTCTGCAAAACATGTACTGATGTAAATGCATTTTCTAAATGCATCTTAAATGTTTCCAGAGCACTTCAGTGCTGCATTTCTTCAGCAGCTGTTCATGGAAAAAGGGGCTGACCCTCTTGAAGATGCCATTAGGAGAGATGAGCTGTGTGCGCCCACGACAGTTGATCTCCAGGGTGTACTTCAGGTGAGGAGTGAGCAGCTGCAGCAGACATAGAGATATAGAGTAATAGTGAGAGGGAGAGAGAGAGAGAGAGAGAGAGAGAGAGAGGGAGAGAATTAATACATGCTTAGTACATCACTGTAAAGATACATAATCAAGAAACTGAAAAAACTGTGTTAATGTACCAGATTCTATTTCTGTGGAAATGATGTATCTAATAGTAAATGAAGCTGCTAAATTCATTTAACTACTTTTTAATGCAAATAACAAAATAATAAAATTTAAATCACGCAGCTGACTTTTGTAACAGTAAAATGGATCATATACTTCTTTTATTAACTGCCATGCCTAACCTCATGCTAACCTTATATATAGGGTGGACAGCAGGTAGATGCCGCAGCGTGGCCACACAGATCACTTCCACTATGAGGTGAGTGCGCAGCAGGTGGGACAGCAGCTGGAACACCTGGAATTCTGCATGACGGACCCACATTTTAGCCAACAGCCAGGCTAGGTGTGGGTCACTGGGGAGGAAGATGGGTGTATCTCTGTCAGGATTCTGCTCAAGCTGGGAAAAAATGACATTAAAAAGAATTTGATTAGAAAAGTCATTTTATAGTCTTAATTGTATAGTTTTATAAATTTTAATTTATACCGCACACTGCACATTATACATACATACATTATATATATACATATATACATATATATATATATACACATATAATTAAATTTAGAATTATATAACTGATATCCTACATTTGTATCATCCACTATAGGTTTAGATATGATATACAAAAATGTAATAAATAATACATTAATACATTAATTATTTTTTAAAATAGTAATACATTTATTCATTAAAGGGCATTTTTCAGACATCTGTTTATCTCAAAAATAACCCTTAACAACTGTTGTAACCCTTAACAAAAGGTTGGATAAGCATTACAAATGATACCTAAATGAGAAATTAGACAGACCTTTCTGAGATGTTTGAGATTTTAGAGATGTTTGCAACTAATTTACCATGCTAACATTTGTTCTGTTACACAGCAGGAACAACAACAAAACAATACACACCTGATCTATCCTAGTACTGTGACCTTTCACACAGCTACAGTCACTTGAAATCAACAGCACATTCTACATTGAGGCATTTTCTCAAAAACTCATTCTCATTAGAATGAATAGGGTCGGCAGTGTATCCATCTGGCAGTAGGGTCCATCTGGACCCTTCTATGTAGGCCCACAGAGACCTCTACTGGGGGTCCAAAACAGGGCATGGAATATATTAATTATTATCTACGTGTTTTCATTTTGTAAGTCAAAAAAGCTTGTTTCCATTTTACCTGTATAGCTATAGGAATTAGGCCTTTCTCAGGATGTTCATAGAGTAAGCACAGGGGAGCTGCTATGTGCTGCTGCATGTTTCTGATCACATTTGCAGGGACACCATCCATTATACCATGGTCTACCAGAAACACATTTCCAGCCTGTAGAGAGACAGAGAGACAATCTAATGACCGTTAGTGGACCAGTACAGTTCTATATGCTTTTACAAACTGTACTGGCTGCTCAGAACTGACTCATTTTCTGAGGATTAACCAAACCTGACCTTGAGCTCTTTTTCCAGCGTGGTGTTGGGGCTGAGAAAGGCCTGCACCATGTCACCCGAGACAGGGAAGTTAGAGGGCAGTGTCCTGCACCTCTGGATAATCCTTGGGTTTGTGCCATTCAGGAACTGATAGCCGAAAAACCAGTCCTCCTTCCAATGCTTCATAGTGTATTCTAATCACAAGCATAGATCTAAATTAGTATTGAAGGGTTATAACATGAAACAAGCATGCTTTGTGCTAGATGTCAGTCTAACATGAGATTTCAGCATGGAACAATTTAGCTTTTACCCAGAGTGACTTAAAGATTAGTTATTATTGTGTTACTACAGATGTAAAATAATCAGCTCTGTATATCAGTCAGCATGGCTGATATACCGAGCTAAATAAAATCAAGCCAAATGGGGAACACCAGTGCCCTCCTGACAGGGACTTGTTTCCCCACTAAGGTCAGAACCTCATGCCACACCAATAAGAGTCATTGAGCAAAACTTTGAATGCTCCATTTGGCTACAGTAACATGGTTTATTTGTTATTTTCTTAGGATGCAAGAGTCTGTTGAACGCCATAATTATTAAGAAGATAGAGGAAATGTAGTGGACCATTGTAGCAATGGCTAAGCTGAATAAACTCATTTTGGTGATTACTGAAATCATCTTATAAACAAATACTTCACCAGCAATGGGGCTTCTCAGTTTCCAGAATATTCGCTTGAAGTCATCCAGATCATTCCAGGACTTCCCAAACCTGATAGCCAGTTTCTTCAGAGAGAGCTCCAAAAGCCTGAGGAAGAGCATAACATATAGACTATAAGGTGGACATGCGCGTCTTTTATGTAGCGCTATATTGAGTCTTAGTATGTGTTACGCACGCGTAATGAAGTGATCCCTCGAAGTCACTGCGCTTCTCATTGGCAAAGCGATCGTCTTGGGGTAGGTCTGCCTCTGTTTTGGCATCGATGCATTTAGGAATGCCTGGAGCCCATGCTAGCCATCTAACATAAGAAACACAACTCATATAGACCAGGAATAGACAAGTGGAAGTGATGGTGAGGCCCAATCTCCAATAAAGGAGGTTTCAGCAACAGATCTGCTCTCTCAAACAGAAAAGCCCCAGTTGAGGATTTACATACTCTGATTCTTAAATTATTCAAGTATATCACACAGAAGTCAGTTGAGTACATTCTTATTAACTGTGCTGCTTATTTGTCTATATTACTCAAAATTAAATATTGGATTTAAATAAAAGTGCTGTTGGTTTTATGCATCTGGGGTTAGTAACTTTTAGACTTTAGGATCTGCCTCTTTTATAAATTTGTTATGGTACTGAGAATGCTCAGTAATAAGTTGCATGGTAACCATCACATGCAGTCAGCTAGGGTGACTAGACAGTTAACCGTAGTGTATAAGAGAGACGCACATCCAAGAAAAGGTCGGACAAGCTGGAATACACACAAAGTCAGTCAGTCAAACTAATAAATAAATAAATATATGCAAATAGAGAATGTGTCAGGAGCCAATGGGAAAGATGTCGAGCTTTACTCAGTGGAATTGCACAGAACTCAATATGGCCCCTCGCTTAATTTCACCGAAAAAAAACACAACTTAATTTCACAATTCAATTTCACTGATCTGTTAGGTAATACTGGTGAAAGGAACAGATTAAAACAAAACAAGAGGGATTTCATCGTACTGAGTGCTGGCTAATCACTGTGCATTGTTAGATTTCTTGTCTGTTACAAGTTTGAAATGTCTATGTTTGATATAGATCTGATGGCATGTGTAATGTGTATAATGAGAGACAAAATTCGAGAAAGGGAGAGAGAGAGAAGAAAACGCGAGACAGGTATGAGCAAAATGTTGCCATTTATAGTTGCTATATGAAAATAATAAGCAAACACAAGCCCTATCCCAATTTGCGTTACTATGGTCCTCATTTGCATGTGGCTGTGAGGCCAGAGGTGTCTATTTTTCTACATGCCTTCAAGGCACAGTCAAACAAACACAGATAAAACTTGTCTAAACTTTAAAGATCACATACACTCTATGACTGACTGCCATTGAAACAGCTATGCCATACATACGCAGAGTTTTCCAGAACAGTTCATCCTAAGGCTCAGTCACAACTTATTCTCTCAGCCCTCAGCCCCTGTCTGAGGTGCTGTTATCTTTGTAAGTCTGAGGGTTGTTGAGTTTTTTGAGTCTAAACATGCATGTTTTTGTTTTGCTGCTGCCCTGGGAGACTGGCAAATCAAAGCGGATGATGCCAGCATTTGATACCCCCTTTTCACCACATTCGTCTTTACCCTATATATAGTCTTTGCCATAGCCTAGCGTAAGCAAAGGAGTGCTAGGTTAAGTGATTTTAAGTTGTAGCTGCTAAGCAAACACAGGTCTGTTGCTCTCCCACTGCAGCTAACTGTAGTCAGGTTTTGATTAAAGTGTAAGAGTAAGGACCATGACCAATTATTATAATTAAGTTTCCTCTGAGAATCCCCTTCATTACAATGGCATCAGACGTTTGGTGTTCACTGAACTATACGCTGTATCCAAAATCATATCACACCAGGACCACCCTTAAACAGTTTTGTGCCCCACACCAAAAAAGAAAATAGACATAAGATAATAAGCACACTAAGGTCTACAACAAAACACACAAAGGTCTACACTTTATTAACGTCACAAGTCCAAACTCAAGGAAGGACTATAGAGTTAAGGGTGCCTTCTTGGGACAGGCCTACTGTGTGGTCATTCAGACTCTCAACACTATAGAGTACAGACCTGTATGTTTTCTGTCTCGTCTGTAGCTCTGCTGTTCTGTGGGCAAGCTCCTGAGTCAGCGTCTCATTACTCAACTTCTTAGCTGCATGAGAAAAAGAAAGAAAGGTGCTACTCTTCAGTGGGGAGTTCCCTCATAGGGACTTATCTTAATTCTAAATCTGGTTGCCTCTTTGTTTTTCACTTCACCAAAAGTACAACCAAAAAGCTAGAGCATGTAAGAATCATAGGAATGTGAGTGTTAAGAGACTAAAATGCTAATCAAATATGCTTTTATTTATTCGAGCAGGAATTTACTTTCATTCTGAGGAAGTAGAGAGAGATATCACATTACGAAATCAATGGAAACTTGTGAATGGCTTTGCATTTTCTACAGCAAGGTTATAGGCAATAAGGCATTAGCAATTCCAACTGCTCCAAATTGATTTGAGGATTTGTGAAATCGAACAGCCCTCAATTGTCGGTATAAATAGGCCACTGTTATAAAAGACTGGAGTTGAAAAGTGTTTTATACCGTCCTGTATTGATAAAAGAAGGGCATTTGTCTATGACTCAAACCATTCACAATTCTAAATGCACAATGCTCCATAGGCCCCTATTCATTGTGAACTTTCTGTGGTCGCTTTCTAGAGGTTGATTGAACCTGTGGCGACCACTGTGTTCGACTTCTCCCTGTTAACAATTTCCCTGACAAAAACATGTCTGTAAAGAAAACGGTTAGCACTGACCTGTGCCTTCCCGCACCTCCACCTTCATATCCCCCACCAGCCAGCAATAGCAGGGGAAGGTCAGGGTGTTGCCCCCTCCTGTGGGGGTCACCAACACATAGCGACAGAACCAGTTATCCTCCACCCAGTACTTCTGCTTCTCCAAGCGGACCAGAAGCACGCGGCCCAGAGGAGTTGAGCTCCGCACTGTGTAGTCATCAACCTGGAGATAAAAGAGAAGATATGTGGTTTACAGTTAACGCAGCGTTTAAGGCTTTAGCTGCCTTTCTTTGTAAACGTATAACATTTTCTTATTGGCTTCAAAAAGATAATAAGGTTATGGGCCATGACCTGACAAATATTTACACCTGGTTTCAGTGTTCATAAATGTACTACTGGGGTCTACTAGAACAGATTTACACGTCTTAATTATCCTAATACACAACATGCTTTCATACTGTAAATGATCTGTTAGAGCTCCTGTGACATTAAGCACCTCGTCCTGATGAGCCCATTGTGCTCTGATTATCAGCTACCCACTCTGTTCTGACTGATCATTCAGCAGAGCGGCATCCTCACACTGCTTTGGCTGTTCTAACAATGACCTTTGTTCTGAGTCCGATCCAGAAAGTCCAGTAGAACAAGTTGGTAGACCTGATCCATCTTTGCAAGCTAGACTGAAGCAACTGTGGTAAGCTTTTACTTTTCATATGCACAAAAAGCCACATAACACACTAAAGGAAAGAGAGAAACCAGAAAAGCATAATGGGTCCCCTTTAAACTCCAGGGCATTGGTTCTCAAACCGGTCCACAGGGATAACCAGATGGTTCACATTTTTGCTCCAGCCCATTTGTGTGCCCACACTCCAGTGCCTCGTTTGTATTTATCACTTTGTGAGTGTATATGTAATTCCCCCACCTCTCTGCACATTCCGTGTTTTTAACTGTAGAGGTATGTGGGCCAACATTTAAATCACTCCTAACTACATAGCTAGCAATTTTTTTTATAGTAGCTTTCCAATAATCCATAAAAGTTAATGCATTATAAGATACAATAGCTTTTTTGGACAGCTTTTTCCTATAGTGATTCATTATTAATAACAGAGGATCCAGCACTCAAGAAATACAACATAGAATGGCACTCGGCACAACAAGGATGTAGGACCTTGTAAAGATCTTCACATGCTGTGATTAGTCTCTACAAAAGAAGATCAGGATTCTCCAGTTCTCTGTGGATATGAAAGCTGGACAACAAATGAGACAGTAACAATACTGTTGGCTTTGAACTGCCAAAGACTTTGGAGACTTCCAAGAGTTTACATCAACACATCAAGTCTCACTTAAAGTCCAACCGCATAATAGGTTTCCTACCAATTCACTAAAAAAGCCCTTTATGCTCCTATGAGGAGTTGGTTAAAGAGTACAGCTAAAGAGGAAGAGGTCGACCAGCAACAAGAGGGACCAAAATGATCAAAACATGAACCAGATATTTAGAAGCCTGAAGACCCAAACTGATGATAATTCTGGAGAAACACTCCCCACATGGCCGACAGGAACCGGAAAGACTTGAAACCTCCTACTTGTAATAAGGAATCTGACTGAATACGTTAAGCAAGGTTCATAGAGTTCAAATCCATTTTGAATTCACTGTTTGGGTGATTTCCAAAAACCAGCAAATTCACCTGTATCTGCCAATTCAACCTATAGCAGTTTAGCCTCAGCAAGTCATTTGTTTAACTGTGTACTAGAATATATATATATATATATATATATATATATATATATATATATATATACATATATATGAAGGAGGTTATAATACACATCACATGCACATTTAGTACAGCAAGTCAAACACTCTCACTCACTGCGCCTCTGCAGAGGTCCAGGCCTGGGTTGTCCAGAAGTGTCCTCTCACTCTCTCCTTTCTCGCCCACCAGAGTCACATACACATAGTTATTAGTACCCGAGTACTCTGAGGTCCCGGTCGCCACTGTCACTGTGTACTCCATCTGCACACACAATTCACATGAAGGGAATAATTGATTGTTTTTCTACCTAATCTTTATGCGCTGCATGCGTAGCATACGGTTACGCAGACGGACCACAGGCATTCATTTCACTGTATAGGAAAAACACTGATTCAACTAGTGTGTGTTATAAAAGCCTATGGGAAGATGCTTCACCAGTGTATAGAAAGTACAGAAATACTGCAGATGTGGATTATTAGGAAATTAATCTTGAGTAAATCTAATTTTCAAACGGTTGCCTGCAGGACTGGCACACCCTAGGATTCCTTTAGTGTGATTTGTTTGTTTTGTGTGATCTGATAAGAAGGTCCATACAGAATTCCTTGCCTATTGCGTGCCTACACTTGCTGCCTATTTGGGGGAAATATCTGTAGCATACATGCCCAAAGGCATACGCCAGAGGGCAAACAGCTTAAACTCATATGTTGTGCAATTATCCAATACCCCAGTAAACAGCTACAGTTACTGCTACTGTTCATATACTGAAATCATTTCACAGGTACGTAACGCTACTCCCTAAAGTGAATCACTTAGGATAGGAAGATAGAGTTCATATGAACACTGTGGCTTATAGATGGCTAATGTTTCTCCCCTGTGCCCTTGGCGTAGTCTGAAAAGAAATCATCTCGTAGTTGACCTGAGTGGAATAAAAGAACAGCCACACCTGTTTGAAATGGCAACCTTGTCTTGTTACTGTAATAATATATGACACACTACTAATACATGTAGCATATGCACTATTATATAAAGGACTAATGGGGGTGATCACTCTATGTATCATAGCTGTTGTGCAAAAACCCTTTTATCTCCAGCCTTTTAACTTTTTGGCAAAATGTTTCACAATTACTTGTAGAAATGTATTGTAACACTAACTTGCTTTCTAAGTGAATATTTTTTTTTCTTTTCCTTTAATGCTGGCACTGCAAGGTACTTGTTACATCTGTAATTATAATAACACAATCCCCATTAAAATGTGTAAGGTATCTACTATAAAATGAGCTAAAGGCCTAAGAACTTCCATGTTGTTCTGTTACATGACTGGCTTATTTTCCTGTGGTCAGTTCTATGGAACCAGCATCAATGCAAATATCTGTTTGATGTCAGATGCTATTAGAATATCCAAATCTAGCTTTGCAGCTTTCTGTGGCTTTAATCAAACCAAACAGCACTGTTCTAATAGAAGAGCACCATCAGCCTTGTAAAGCTTAGCTTTGAACTTCCAAAATGTTGTTAAAATGAACCAAAGCTTGTGTGATAATGCAAAATCAATTAGTGTAATAAATCTAATAGTGCAGAGTCATAATTATTTACCTGTAGAGATTAAAGCGCTTTTAGTGGAATCTTCTTATTAGTATTTTGTCCCTTGTTGTTGTTGTTGTTGTTGTTGTGTAGACTCAACTCTTCTGAAGGTCTTTCTCAGTTCAGTCCTCTCCACTCTGCTGGTCATTGCACTGCTCTGTAGTCCAGCAGTGGCTTTCTGTAATCCAAGATTGACTTACTCTCTTTGCTCTCACTTTGCCTCCTCCCCCTTTCTCTCTCTCTCTCTCTCACTCTCACACGCACACACTATGTAAATTACTCTTGCCCTCCTTTTTTATTTATTTGACTTTCCAGTTGGAGGAAATGTATAGTCATAGCCGACTAAATGACTACATGCCCAACATTCACAGGTAGATCTTTAACAAATCTATGCAAATTGGTTTGCTTTGCACAACCACGCATCCTTCATTATCTTCCTTAATGCAGCACAGATATGAGAAAGATACTGTGTTCATTTTCTTCATATCTCTACTTGTTATCATTTCAGTGCAGAAGTAGCGCCTGCATGGTTAGCACACGAATTACTTCACATATGACAAATCGTCCCACTTCTCAAAATAGCGTCCAGCTACTTTCTTGGAAGTGAAGCTACTAAATGGCTCTTAGTTTGGACATACAGTTCTGGAAATCTTCTAATTGTCATAGGATATGTGTAATAAATAGTGCGTACCTCCTTCACTTACACAGAGCTCAGTTTACCACCTGCCCTGACTGCTGTGTGTTCTTTAGGCTTTGTGCTATAATGATACACACTGGTATTATTTTTCCAATGCATTATAATATGCACGGTATCATGACTCGTACTGCTAGCAACTTTTAATCAGGGTCAAAATGAGCTATAATAAATACTATGAAAACATTCGGTAAAAGGTTGGTAGTGTTAGTGGTTATTTTGCTGGTGAGAAAGTAGAATGTTGAGTTATTTGCTTTGTTAGGTAACTACTACGGTCAAAGCAAAGAAAATGGTTATAGTCCAAAGCCTAAGTGATCCATGATCCATATATTCACACAGGAATCACATTTCCAGTGTCTGTATTTCCTGTCATTAGAACTATGTAACTATATAGCTATAGGTCTATATTCTTACATGTTTATATTTTTACTTATGCAGTTTTTGTATGTTAATTAAGGGTTATATGGTTGGTGTAGCTCAGCAGATAACACTGCCACCCACTAGGGAACCACCACCACATGTGGGAAATTGGAGTTTAAATCTCGGTCTGGGTGACTATACTGTGCTACACCAATAGGAGTCTTTGGGCAAGTGCACTGCACTGGCCCACCTGTAATTTGAATACCCTTGTAAGTCTCTCTGGATAAGAGCGTCAGCTAAATGCCTTAAATGTAAATGGACCAAAACTTCTTATTCTGTGCCATTACTCCAAAGAGCACTTTTGAGTGCATCTATTTTTAAAAAATTAGGAAAGATTAAATGTTCAGTATGGTACACATCCCGTGGTACGTGCTCCTTTTCATACATGCCTTTTCTCACGTTTTCTCTCCTCAAGACAGTGCTGATGTTCTGGTCTTCTTTCCTATATCAGTTCTGCTAAATATCACATGACTCTGCACTCTGCCATTCTGTTACTGTGGGTTTCTGTGGTGAGTAAACACCCTAGCACAGGAAGAGCATGCAGTTGCGTTTGCATAAACCTAAGATAAAGCCAGTGCTATGACTAAACACCAGATGAAGACAGCTGTTGGCTTGTCTGCTGTCTTCAGTTATTCAGTTCTGGAACCACAGCATATTTCAGTCTTTCTGCTCTGGCACCCAAAAATACCCAGACACTCTGTCTAATTACTCAAATTAATTAAACTGCATCCGATGCAGACACAGGGATTCGGTTGCACATGCACACTTTATATAATCTTCACCTAAAAGCAGGGCCAATAGAATAGTATAGAGCAGGTGGACAGGTGTAGTCACCATGCCCGATGCCAGGTGTTGGTTAAAGTGGTATAAAGCCCCACAGCAGTGAGTTATAAAGCAGTGTGAACTGCACCCTTTAGAGTGACAGAGCTTCATCCAATATCTTCATCCAATATCTCTGGGATGAGTTGAGTTGAAGATCCAGAACTAACCATTCAACATCGGTGCCTAAACAGAATTGATAGCATTTAGCCACAGGAGCATATATAGTATCAAACCTCACAGTAGGCCCGTTATCCCATCTGGAGTCTATGCAGATATATTATATCACACAATGCAATTATAATCAGCAGAGAGAATTATGGCTTTTAAGGACTGATTAATGGATACAGGAAAATGCAGGGCTACTTTAACACCAGGACTGAACACTGCATCGCATTCCTGTTACAACGTGAGGTCTTCGGGGGTAAAATGTGCAGTAGGTTGCAGAAGCAGTAACTGCATTATAGAGAAGTCTTACATGTCTTGCTATTTTCCACAACTATGCACTCACCTCTCAACTCAGAGTGCAAACAATACTTTTCCTGAATCACAATGCAGTGTAACAGCCATGAAGCAAACCACGCCATTCCCATTGCCCATCCTGGAAAAGCAAAGCTGTTTTATGGCAGCACAATGAAGATCAAACCCATTTCACATCACAATGCAACTAAAGTGTCTCTGTGCTCTCTGCATTGACTAAAGAGGGTATGAATAGCCATTTCAGGTACAATAGGCAGAAACACAGCCTTCTAAAGTTTTTACAATAGCTGTAATATGAGAGAGGCCCGCCCAATCTGTCTTTCTGCTGAGGTACAGCAATGTGGTCCAGTAGGGGCCAAAGCAACTAGCAACATTTGCTATATATAGTGTTGACCTCTGGGAACTGTATTAGTGAACTGTATTTAGAGGAACAGAGTAGTTGATCGGGATATGGCTTTGTTTTCCCTGTTAATGGGATGTGAACGCAGAGCTATTGTCCTTTTCATGCCTCACAGCTTCAGCTTCTTTCTGCAGTACAGCTTTATTCAGAATTCCACTCAGTAAGGACCGGAAAGCTTCCACACAGACTCTGTCTGCGTCTCAGTGCAGAAGTTTATTCTAATTCAACTGTACTGAAAACAGTACAGCGGTCCCTGCTCTCTGTTACTTCCCAGTCAGCACAGACACATTTTCAGCTCATGTGTCTTTGTGTCAACAGAATCAAATGCTTCACTGGTTAATTCACCAGCTCAAAGAAGTGAACGGGAGGCTCTGGATATAAAGGTCCCTTAATGGCTCTCAACCTGTTGGTCTGGGAGGAACCTCTGAGGGAGCAAATACTGTTTATTTTCTTTTTGGCTTTTTAACTCATCTGTCAAAAATGAAAAAATGACATACACCAAACAAATGTTTTTTAAACACATGTAAACATCTGGACATCAGATTTTGAACAAAACTGAGAGATGGAGGCAACATGACCAAGCACAGACAACTGTCTTAGTTAGGACGTCTCCCAATTAATAACTGTTTAAAATTATAATCAGGTGCACCGACATCAGCTGCTAATGACTGGAACATTGTTAGAGAGAATTCTGGAGGAGCTGGTCTTTTTAAAATACAGATATTAGATTTGCTCCTGTTGAAGAGAGTGGTACTATGTGCGGGAGAGTGGGGCGGGGGGAATTGTCATTACTGCTACCCTCAGCACACCTGACGCAACAATCTAATTTTTAAGCCCTTAATGAGGGCTTATGTTGGGGCAGGTGTGGTGATGATAGACAGCATTTCAGACTGTGCAGGGCTGGAGGTCTCTAGGACTGGAGTTAAGAACCTCTACACTAAGGTGTTACATTCTAGTGAGTGTAGGAGGAGTTTGCTGAAGTGCTCTGCATATGAATGGACTGGAATTCCTACTTGCCACATGCACCAACCGACTAACTCTTGTCACAGTTATGTACGTTTCCCCTAAAAATCCTGAAGCTTGCGTACAAAGTGAAAATACCCACACACCAAGACTCCAAGCATGTCTTAACCTACCAATAAGTGGAAGCCCTCAAACTCCTCAAAATGTGTCAAAGACAGGTCTGGTAAACAGCTTGGAGTCCTTCACTGCCTTCAAACGCAGATGAAAGACTCATCTCTTGAAAAGAGAACAACTATAGTATGTCTTGTAATGGCACTTGCAAGATGTCTTAAATTTGTGTACTGCATACTCAGCACCAATTCCTGCCTCTGGCAGCGTTTTAGCTCAGGGATATCTTTACACTCTTTAATGAAGCTACAATATATCATATATAGAGCTATGAGATTTTAATTTTTGAAAATTCCATCCCTTTTATCTTGAATATTTAAAAACATCTTTAAGAATAACAAAAATAGCAAGTTATGTTTCTCTTTCACATTCCTTTTACATTGCTTTTAATATTACCAATATTGTTGTTATTATCTGTCAGATCATTTTTTTCAGGCTGAGTATGAATACATGTATTAGTACTCCAGTACCCCTGCAGTACTTATAAAGGTGTAGTTGTTTGTGTAAATAGGGACAAGGGACCAAAACAATAAAATCATTATAATCTAGTTCATTTAAAATGACATGCATTAACTAGCTATGTAAATTAAGTAAGCTGTAGGGGAGAAAAACTGGTTTTGCTCAACGTCAGAAAAGCATTCTCAGTCTATGCCACATGAAACTTGTATATACAGCTCAGCTTGTATACCCGCTGCGCACAGAGTACCAAACAAACCCACAGAGACCAAGATTTGCTGTGTTTTTAGCATCTCTCTAAGTGAGCCTGTATCGCCTCATTTACTCAATACTTATGTTCTATTATGTTTTTTTTCCTCCTCCATTTCGCTAGCCTTGTCTTTACACCTGTACTGAGGCAGTGGTTGTAGAATGCATTTCTGGTGAAAGGAATCTGGCAAGTGCTTTTCCATACAAGCAAATGTGTGTGGTATTGGCCTGGTACCTGATACTGGTATTATACTGATGCATCAGCAGTAGATTGGCACTTCAATGCGACTTCCCACTTTAGCACGATCATATGATATTTGTAAAGTTTCTTTTTAAGTGCTACTGTTGTGAAATAAAGGTGTTTAGAATGAACAGCTCAAGCTGAAAGAGCAGGGCTGCTGAAACTCCCTCACATAAATCCAACAGAAGGACTGCTTCGGTAGCTTCATGAAATGGGGTTTCATTGTCAAGTAGGTGCATACAAGCCTGTGGTTACTATATGCAATGCAAAGAGTCAACTGGAATGGTGGCTAACCAAACCAGTGTTATAGTTATAAATAATCTATACAATGATAATAATCACATCAATTACTATGCGTTACATTAGGAGAAATGGGTAAATGATCAATAAGAAAGTGATAGTCATTCTAAATAGTTGCAAAGCAACCAATCCCATGCACACACATGCACCACATTAACTGCATTACTGTGCTACAGAAATGTTATACAAATAATAACACAAAATAAAAACAATCACATATACAAACGGTGAATAAAATCTAATTCAATAATATGAATAAATGATGTGTAATAATGAGAAATGACACAGGGAAAAAGCACTGAACACATGAGGAAAGAGATGAAAGTCATGACACAAGCTAAAATCTATCAGTACTTAAAAAGCAGACCTGCCACTAAGTGCAAAGTCATATCAGCTGGTACAACACAAGAAGCATCTCACAATGGGTAAAACCAGCGGGCTCTCTCCAGACCACTGCAACCTTATTGTTGCAAAACATATAGATGGCATTGGTTACAGAAGTAAACTACTGAAGTTTCCAGTGAGCACTGTTGGGGCCATAAACCGGTAGTGGAAAGAACACTATTTCACCTTAACCCGATCATTTCAGACAGCGGAGTGAAAAGAATGATCAGATGAGTTGTCCAAGAGCCATGGACCACCGGTGGGGAGCTATAGAAAGATCTGGAATCAGCAGGTACAATTGTTTCAAAGAAAGCAATCAGTAATGCAGTCAACCACGTCCTGCATGCACGCTCACCACACAAGACTGGATGGATGCTATAATACACACCATGTTTGCAGGTCACAATGCACCGCTTTCACCCTGAAAGCACCATACCAACAGTGAAGTTTGGAGGTGGGAACATCATGGTGTGGGGCTGTTTTTCTGCATACGGCACTGGCACACTTCATATAACCGAAGGAAGGATGAATGCACAGATGCACCAATGAAGATGAAACGAGGGTGGACATTTCAGGAAGACAATGATCCCAAACACACAGTCAAGGAACTCTCAATTGGTCTCAGAAAAAAAGTAAAGCTACTAGAATGGCCCAGCCAAACACCTGACCTGAATCCAACTGAAAATCTAGGGAAAGAACTAAAGCTCAGAATTCCTAGAAGGAGCCCACGGAACATTCAGGATTTGAAGAGTATTTGGGTGGAAGAATACAGCAAAATCACACCTGAACAATGCATGTGACTAGTTTCTTCATACAGGTGTCTTAAAGCTGTCATCACCAACAAAGGCTTTTGTACGTTTTATTAAATTTAAAATTATTAAAGTGTGTTGAATACTTTTTCCCTGTCTCATGTCTTATCATTACACATAGCTTAAATTATGGACCTCTATGGTTTGATTTCCTTGCATGCATGGATTGGATGGCATCTGGTTAGAATTATGTCAATAGCGCCTTTAGAAATCTAATTACTTAGAAAACTGGTCACGTGTTCAATACGTATTTCACCTGCTCTATATGATATGATGGAGCAAATTCACTATCTTAATTCCATTTGAGAAGGAATTTTGAAAAAAGAACAGCACACAAAGCAAACACCAAGTTACAAAAAAATCAGAGTTATGGAAGTGGACAAACCTAAGGTTTGGTGGCTGGCAGGAGAACACTACCTACATGAATGCATACTACCAACAGATTGGTTGAGGAGGGATTATGGTCTGGGGCTGTTCTTCACGTTTTTGGCTCTGCCCCTGTAAAAGTTAAGGTTAATGCTTATAACTTTGTGGCAGCAGTTTGGATAAGACCCTTTTTTATTCCAGCATGACTTTGCCCCTGTGATTAAAGTGAGCGCCATAAAAACATGGTGTGATGACTTCAATGGCCTGATCAGAGCCCAGAGCTTAACCCAACTGAACACCTTTGGGATGAATTGGAATGCTGATTGTGAACCAGGCCTTCTTGTCCAACATCAACGGCCGACTTGAATTTATTTGCTTTTTAAAATGTTAAAAAGGAGCCAAAACAGTTACACGAGTCTTTCACATGAGGAAGCTGCCTGAGTTACTTTCATGGGATTGGAAGTTTCCCTGTGGCCTTACTAAATAAACCATGTCTGGGCGTACAGCATTACAGCTCTGGGCAGATGGCTAACGGACAGTTACATTTACTTTCAGAAATAAATTCAACTGAAGGAATAGTGGCATGGTGCAGTCCAGAGCAGTACGAAGCTTGTTTGGACTGAACTTCAGGTTAAGAGCGATACTGTCTAGAATCGCAAGCATCGCACATCGAACTGGCAAAATAATGCAGTGCAAAGAATTGCCACCTTTAAGCTACTAACAACAAGCTGAACAAACTTTTAATATGTTCCCGTGGAAGTGTGCAGCTTCATAAAAGTGGTAAATATGTCGGTTACTTAAAGTTTTCCCACTTTCTAATACTTTATCAAACAGAACCGAACTCGTTTTGCTTAGGTAGCCTTTATCGTCTGGGTATTTAATAAAGTGTTTTATTTTATTTATTTATTTTTTAAAATCATCTCTGGAAGAAAATCTACACTAAATAACAGACATATTTACTCACTTCTAACTACTGGCATTGTGTAGCTACTTCTGCTTTCAATAAGTATCCTACAGTACCAATATTTCTTATTTTTAATTGTCTTTTGCAACCAATTAACAAAACAAAAAAGCACATATGTAACAAACAAACGATGGTACAAAAACGAAATATGAAAAAGCCCAAGAACATTAACCATATCATCCTGACGTAGTCGTTTAGTGTACGTCAGAGGCCAGGAACGCAATTTAAACAGAAGGTTATGCAAGCAAGCTGAAGGCATGCAGGCCACAAACAGAAACGTTTAGAACTCTGCAAATGAAATCTTCCCTCCCACAGGTCTAAATTCCTGGTAGTGTAAGGAGCTTATGTGAGAAGTAAACATTGTAACAGGGCTTGAGAATGATCAACCACATGAATCATAAACAGTTTCAACTGGTAAGTTAGATGAACGCTTTATGACAGCATAAACGAGTAACCCTTAAATGACATCACAAGCAAAACTATAACTGCATCACAGATACAAACCGTTTATGGAACTTTTAAATAATTACAGATGATAATGTAAGAGGTTCAAGTACAGTTCTAACCAATTATAGCTGTATGCAAATATTGACACATGATCCACAGGAATCTGACACCTTCAGGGAAACATTCTGCGTCCATACAAACAACAAATGGGTCCTGGATGTGATTTTGCTCTAGGAATGTGACTGCGAGGCACCGTGATCTTCGTCATCTGGAGGACAGTCCACAAAGTCAGCCAGCATGGAAGCCATTGCCTCATCATCCAGCTGGAGGGGCGAATGTAGAAAATGAGGGAGAGAAATATAAAAAGAGAAAGACAGGACAGGGATGAGAGAAAAAGAGAGAGAGAGAGAGACCAAACAAATTATCAGCAAGATGATCAGCATTGCATCCTCCAGACTGCTGCTCTGTAGCTGCAGCTAGTGTTTACACGCTGTGAATGGTGTATAAACATTGAAGCCCACTAAATTTACGGACTGTTATGCTGACTCCTCCTGCAGTCCTCACAGGGAACCACTGCACGTTAATTTGTTTTTAAAGCAATCCTAGATGGCTCCCCTCACAATGATCTCCAAATGTAGCTTATTAACCATGACATGCTTGCTGTTCACAGCTTGCTGTTTAGTTTGGTAATGGAGGTTTGAGGTAGTATGTAGTCAGGTATACTACACAACTGGTATCATACATGGTGATTCACACATGTCATGTGAAACCATGTTGAGATATTAAGTCAGTGGTCACCAAGCCCGGTCCTGGAGATCTACTTTCCTGTGGAATCTAGTTTAAACCATAATCAAGCACACCTGGAAATTGTTGCCTAAAAAAGTTCTAGTTTGGTTGAATCAACTACAGGTTTAACTCTGTAAGAGAACAGATCTCTAGGAAGTGGGTTGATGACTATTGCATTACGAAATAACCTGGTTTCTACCAGGAATCAGGAATAAGGCATAACATTGTGAGATTTCGACATGCTTTTGCAAAATGACAACTGCTCTTTATGTGCTGCCTGCATTAGCAAAAAGAAGCTGCAGCACTAACAGGTGGCTATAGGGGCAAACATCTCATCTGGGTTTAGCTGGCAGTAAAAGTGGGTGGCACTCTGATTTAAAACTAGCCTGTCTAAATTAGCTTTATAGACAGGAACTACCAAACACGCATACTGCTCTTCTACTGGCTGCACCAAGACCTGGTGGAAAGTTTAAAACCTCACATGGTCCAATCCATCTGCATACATGATACCTTATCCACTTCCTCATCCATTCCTGGCACTGTATTTGCCGCACGCATGTCAGGCAATGTTCTGCTTTGCCGGCAGTAGTGAGTGGCAGTAATAGTAATAGCATTCAAAAGAGGCAGGCTTATGTGTGTGTGTGTTAAGCAAATAATCAGACCTCCAATATTAAACACGAAGTGTACCTTTTTCTTCTCACTGCCCTGTTCAGACCCCTCCCCTTCTTCACGATCTTCTATCTTCCGCTTTGTTCCTCGAGCTTCGTCCTCTTCTTCCTGTTGCCCTCCATCTTTTTCTTTCTCTGCAGTCTCCTCGGCTTGCTGTGGTTCTGATGTAGAAGATGTACCTTGATTGGGCGTCTCCTCCATTATTGCCTCTGCACTTTGCTCACTGACTCCAGCTTCTGCAGCCACTTCCTGACTCTGCTTAGGTACACTGGAGTCCTCTGGGACTGCCGGAACCGGCTCTTGACTGGTTCCTTCATCTTCCCATGGCCTTGCTTCCTCTTCAGGTGCTTCTGCTGCTGCTGTTGCTGCTGCTCCTGCTGCTGTTGAGTTGTCGTCCTGGTCCTCTTCTGCTTCTTCACCAATCACACGAGACTCTATTTGTGACACACTAGTCTCAGTTTCATTCCTTTCCACCGCTCCAATGTTCTCAATCTCTTCCACAGCCACTTTATCCTTCATACCCTCCTCTTCAAAGACGCTTCGAACGCCCTCCATTTCTTCTATCCCTGCCTCCACCTGTCCTTCCCTCTCCATATGGAATGCATCCATCTCCCTTTCCTCTCGATCTTCAATCATCACCTCACTCTCCTCTCCTCCTACAACAGCTCGTTGGTTCTCCCCTTCCAAAGGCTGGACTTCATCTTCTTCCTCGTCATCATCCTCTTCTATCTCCTCTCCCTCTTCCTCTTCAAAGTCCTCATACTCTTCCCCTGGATAGAACTCCTCCTCCTCAGGGAAGTCACTTCCTTCTTCTTCCTCATCATCATCTTCTAAACCTTCCTCCTCCTCCTCCTCTTCTCCCAGCTCATCTTCGTCCTCCATCTCTTCATCCTCTTCTTCTTCGTCATCCGAGCTGTTAATGTTGATGACATTCTGATCTTCCTCAGGGGCAGAAGGCTGCTGCTGCTGTAACTGGCGAGTTGTCTGGGCCAGCTGGCTCTGGAGTTGCATGTGTAATGAGAGACCTAGCTGAGCTGGCTGCCCACCTGATGAAGGCTGCATTAGCATCTGCTGGAGCTGGGGACCGGCAGACAGCGAGTTGCCCAAGCCACCAGGGGATGTTGCTAGTGACACAGCAGTGGAGTTCAGGGGAGGCACCAAGGAGACCAACTGGTCAGCCTGGCCTGGCCCAGGGAAGGAGTTGATGTTGTTAGCATCAGTTGGCAGGATCTGATGGGAAATGGAAGCGGGAAGCTCATTAGGAAGTGAAGATTCAACTGAACCCACTTCAGCAGAAGTGGCCATGGCGCCCCCCGGTGGTGCAGGGAGGGTCTGTGCATTACTGACCCCTTCCTGCATCTCCAGCATCATTCCTTGAGGCATGATGACCACACTATCATCAGAATCACTCTCTAGAGAGATCTCTACATCTTCAGGCTCCTCTTTGTCATAACGGACAAATACCTGCCGTTGGCCTTCAGGGGGCCCCAAACCTGCCAGTTCAGTTGGCTGGGCCGGAGAGAGCAACATGTCGCTTTGAGCTCCGGTGGCACCCGGTGGTGTAGGGAGCACTGGAGGAGCCAGAGGGAGATGATTCTCCAAGGAGCCGAGTAAGGCAGCTGGACCCAAGCCCAGAGGATGTCTGGCAGGGAAGGAAGGCCCTGACGTAGGACCTCCCAGCAGGGTGGGGAGTGACAGTGAGGGGTTCTGAGCAGAGCCAAGAACAGGTGCAGTTGGGGTAGGCTTAACAGTGAGAGGGGGTAGAGGGAGGCTGATGGAGGTTGTACGTGGGTGTAGCATAGTATTGCATATGGTCAGGGCTTCAGCACAGAACGATGAAACCTAAAGAGAAAAGGAGATAATTTAGAGAAGAGGAACACAATGACAATGCAAATGGTGATCTCGAAAATCACCTCACAAGTACCAGGTATAGCTCTGAAACAAGTAACTCCGAGGGCTAAAGCTGACACGAATGAAAGAGGGAACTAGCATTTATTCTTACTGGAAGGGAGGACCAGGTGAGCCAAGATGAAGAATAAGGCATGTGTTGAATTTCCTACTGAGTGCAACCCAATTTGGCTACAACGGCAGCAAAAGTACCCAGATATACAACTGACTAAAGCTTGGTGATGGACACAAAAAAAAAAAAAAAAAAGACAGTGTCTTGAAATCTTTTTGTAACATTTACAACAGCCATCTGCAAACGTTATAGACAGGGTCGCACCTATACAAATGCTGTGCTGTATCAATGCCAACACTGGTACTTGTTCTTAGTAGGCATTGCTTAGGACAAAACTGCTAACGGTTTTGCCACAAGTCTGTTAAAACATCACCTCCCTCTGTGTGGCCAGTTACAGTCTGAGTTAGTCTAGGAATCAACGCTAATGCCATTCATTCAGGTTCTGTATTTTTATTTTTATTGTACCCAATATACCATATTTAAGTGGAACTGTGCAAATACCAGGATTCGTTTGGTTAAAGGGAGTCAGTATCTGTGTCATTCAGTATTTAAGGAGAAGAAAAAAGTGGTACTAGTGGAAGTTACTGACTGATTTGCCACTCAAACAAAATTTGTGCAACCTTTGTGCAGTCCTTCCTCCAAAAGGCTACCGTTAAGTAATAAAGCTCTTTTCTGAATATAAGAATTTGGAACGCAACCTTAGGCAGAACGTTCTCAGGCTACATTCAGCTTTAGACCAGGACTTAAGGCCTGATTAAAGTTCTACAGTATTTTCCACTGATTTAGGACACTGTTCATCTCCACTCACTCACCATGATGTTGCGGTCTCTGCGGCCCTGACTGAAAACAGACACGGCGCAGGAGAGTGGAGGAGGCCAGCGTGGCGAGGGCACCACAACCAGCGCCAGCAAGAGACGGTACAGCTCACGGCGAGGAGGTGCACTACCATACTGACCACTAACACTGCCAATATCTGACCCACACTGAGCCTGCTGCTGCAACCGCACACACAAGGGCACCACCAGATCCTGCAACCTCTGAGAGAGCAAGAGAGAGAGAGCGAGAGAGAGGGAGAGCAAGAGAATGATTTAATATTCAAACTGTGCTGACACATGATGCATGTATGTATGGAAAAATATTGTTGCAGGATGACCACCACAGAAACATTAACTAACCTTGTGTAGATCCTCTTTCAGGAGTGTTCCACTAGTCAAAATAATCTGTCTAAGGGCTGAAATAAACAATATCCATTAATGCTTTCAAATTAAGATAACCAAATAAAAGATTTCCAGTCCATCAACGTCCTCACCTCGCAGGGCAGCAAAGCATGTGTCCTGATTGGCTAATGCATCGCCCTTTCTTTGCAGTGACCCTCCTCCTTGGTCTCCAATTCCCAAGCCCTTTGTCCGTCGTGGCCCCGGTTTCGCAGCTGCACCCACAAGATCGGACATGGTTGTCTGTCCTGTACGAAGCTATGGGGAAAAAAAAAACAACAAGGAACTCAGATAAGTAAGGGACTCAGATAAAATTAACGACACAGTAAACCTCATATATAAATGTGACTGATGCACTCTTTACAGTGTCAGCGTTTTATGATGCATAGGCGTTATCATTTTGGCTATACAATGTATATGCTGTATTTTTTGTGTGCTTACTGACAGCTGCTTTACATGCAATTTTACTAAGATATTTATATGGAGTATATTACAATACAGTAGTCAGGGGACATACTTTTACTGCCTCGCTTCCTGGTGTGATATCACCCATGAGATGAGCAAAGAGCATCTCTGTGTGGGAAGTGCTTCCTTGCAGGACTGAGGCAGAGGCTCCCCCGACACGTACCCACATTTCTAGTGTGTGGTAGACAGCCACGCGCACAGCACTGTAGGTAGAACAAGAAAAACCTATTAACCTCATACAATTTGCAGTGAAATAATAAGACTGCAAATATTTGTTATGCAGAAAGGATAAACAAGCAGACCTGAAATACTTCCATGACGCCTTCTTTTGTTTTTACCTGTATGCTCTTTGTTGGCCTAGGCTGGCCTCGGGCAGGGGCGTCCATGCAGACAGTGACTGGGAGAAAAGCCTGGTGAGCACGCTGCAATATTGTACCAGTCCACCACCAACACTGAAACAGAGATCACCGCTCAATAAATAGCAAACCTTTTTAAATTCACTCAAGTGCATGAACTAGTACTTTATGTTATCACATCTGACCAGTTCATAAAAAGGTAGCCATGTCTGTAGTCACCAACAGAAGAAAAGTTTGTTTTTAGCACCAAATATAATCAGTTTTCAACTGAATTTTTTTTTTTTTATGTTAAACTTGAAAGCAGTTGTCTTGTGTTTTTATGTTTACCTACTTGTCAATAAAACATGTTGACTTTCCCCCTGAACACCACCTAACGATATTACTTAAATCCATTCATCAATAAATCATTTAAAACAATTAATGGACAACTGGTAGTGGTGCATACTACTTCAATCCAATCATTTGAGAACAGACTTGTTTAATAATTGATGACCGTTCACCCACACTTTGATTAGAGCAGAGAGAACCTCCAGGGAGTCACTGTGTATTGAGGGTAACACCAACAGCTTCAGACAACCTTCACCTGTGACATTCTGGAGAAATGCACACATGGATGAGCACTGTTGTATCATTAAAGTCATAAAAAAACTGATGGGAAAAAACAGGAACCACAACACTTACAATGCTTTTACTGCTAACAGCCAGGGCGCGACACACCAGGTTGAGTACATGCTGAATAGGAAGACGCACTGGGGTTGCTGGATCAACACTACATGTAGGGAATAAAAAACAAGACGTGTGTCAGTATTAACTTTCAAACACAAAGATCAAACCATTTAACATGCAGTTCAGTTTACTGATCAGGCTGGCACCACTGGGTCTCAACTTCAGGCCTCAGGGACACAATTTAACTCTAACTCTAAACCTAAAGAGCTAATGTCTCAGCTACCTGAGCTGAAAGAGCCTGGGGAATTTTACAACAGACATATAGGAGAAGAAAATGATGCACAGACAGACATAGCTACCTGAGTGTATACTTAAGAGCCAGACACACAGCTCTGTAGCGCTGGCGAAGCTGAAGAATCAACAGTGGATCAATGTCATCCAGAGGAGGAAAGGGAAGCTCTACACCTGGTCCATCATACTGTACGGTCTCTTCTAAAGAGGCACAGGAAAAAAAAAAGAAGAAGAATTAATTGAAGAAACATGGGGCACAGCATGTGAACTGGAAACTGGTTCTACTTAGAAACATGCAGAACGGCAAATGGATGCGAGGGTATTGTTATATCCAGTCATAGCTGTTTTCCTTATAAGAACTGATGAAAAAAAAATGAAGAAAATACAAAAAAAAATACAAAGCATGGCTTTATTTAATTTAAATTGAGAATTTCAATTTCTCCAATTTATGTATAATGAAATCTATAAAATGCTACGTTTTCGTGTTTAATGTGCCATTTTAGGCTAACCTTAGTGGGAAAGACTTGTTCACAGTGGTAGTGATGAGAATCAGAGGCTTTTATAGACGCTTTAACTTTATACTCAGGTTTAATCCTAATCTCAAGTAGACTTTTTTCCTCCTTAAATAAACAAATCTTATATGAATTGTGGAATCTTCAACCACTTCCTCAAGCTTTGTCATAAACAAACTTTGTTGATGGCAAGGTACATGGGAAGGGCACTTTAAAGCAATATGGTGTCAAAAGAGAAGTCTTAAAACTTTTTTGGATTCACCACTACTTTACTTTTGTCAGAATTCAGTGCAAAAATTCAACCTGTACTATTTAAATTTAGATAATAAATACATTTTGTTTCTCTACAATGAACCCTCTCACATTAAACCATTAAACTTAATTATGTACAACTGCATTATCAGTTCTCAGAGCTAATATTATTATATGCATAAAAAGACCCAAGTATCAGGTTCTGGTATTGGGCTGCTTCAAAACACCACCAGAACTCTGGTTTCTCCTACCTGTTTCTGTGCCCTGGTACAACTGTCCAAGGATACTGTTGGCTGTTGCCAGAAGACAATGCACCTGGTTGGTCCATCCCTCAGCCCGACGCCCACCTCCCCCTCGCTCAAGCACACCTCCTAAGCAAGGTAGCCGCCCATAGCACTCGCAAGCCACCTACAAACAAAGAGACGGTGAAACACTTACTCATTCTGTGAAGTAAAGCAAAACCAAAACAAAATCAACAACAGATTTTATCTCAGTGAACAACATCCTGGACTAACGTAACTACTATAACAAGACCCCCACTTACTTCTTGAACCTTAGGGCTGTCAGAGTCCATCTTAGAGAGGAAATAAACCCCTAGCTTTTCCTGCAGAAGCACACAGACAGTAAATACAAAGAGAGCACACAGGCACAGGACTGATATTAATGCTTTAAAAACTGGGAGCATCACAGAACTCACCTTGAGTGATCCACATGCCCGTGGGTAAAATGTCATACATGCCATCATCCCCTCCATGGCAGCTAGGTGGCACTAGGATAAAGATACAGCAGTAAGAAATCTGCTTAATCAATACAAACGCTTGTATCCAATCTGGTTAAATAAATTCAATTAAATATTGGCCAACTTTGACAGCTACTGTTTGGTTCAATCTATCTATTGTTTATAACAGCAAGAACAACTAGTAGCACTGAATACAAAACAAACACCGAGCCTTCACTGCAGCATCATTATTTTTACCTGGGGCATTTATGTTAAATTAAAATAATTATACATTTTCATACTATTAATTATACATAATAATCATCATCATCATCATTATAGCATTCTCACCTCAGACTTTAGGGCCAACAGGGAAGTGAGGATGCCCAGGATGGAGTTAAGGCCCACCTCTCTGGCCAGCTCAGGCAGCTGTGAAGAGTACTGCAGCAGGTCATGCAACACACTGACCGCTAGCTGTACGGATGGCAGAGGAGCCTGCGACTGTGCGTTTGTAGAAAGAGGCAGAGGGCCAGGGATAAATGGAGCTTTGATAAAGATCACCAAAATGTTTGTAATTATTTAGTAGAATCGTGTAGTTTTTTTTTTTTTTTTTGCCTTATTGCCACATAATTACTAATCTTCATGAACACTGTAACTGACTACACTAAATCTGGAGCCACAACAATTACAAAAGCAACAAACAGCATTCTTCATTCAAGCCATTACACAGAAACCTTTTCTCCACTTTAACTTTAAAGCCTGCACATAAAAAGCAGTACAGTGACTGAACCACTTATTCAACTTTTTAATCTTTCCTTTACTCTGTTCTGTAGCTTTATGTGCACGTAAACCGTTTGTACAGTCGAGTTCTACAGAAGAAAGTACAGGCAGGAGAAAGAAACTCTTTTCCCAGCTGCCAAATATGTCTGTAACATGCAATATAATATTGTGTTAAGGTAGCGTCATAGTGCAACACTGCCATTATTGCCATAGAAACAATGCCACTGTAAGAACAGTCACTGCGGTATTTTAAAAAATGGCTCAGGGAGGATAATGTGCACTCAAATTCATAATCACAATGCTTTCTAATATTCAAATGATATCACAATATAAAAAAAGCAAAAAAGATACAAGATATATGATAACAATAAAAACATAAGTGATATCACAATAAGTGATTTTACTAGTACCGTTATTGGTGCTACTGTTTCCATTAATATTATTTTTATTACTTTATTATAATTGTTATTTTTACACACAAGTCATTCCTTCAGACTGGAAACCATACGTTTGCTTTTAACTTTTCTCTCCTCCCCCACTGTCAGTTGTAGTTGGGGTCTGAAATAGTATAATATATATAATATAATGTATCTAATAAACATAGCTCACCAGGTTAAGTATACTTATATTTAGTTTACTCTGCGCCCTGGATGGCTTTTAGTTGATTTGTTCTCAATTCTCAAGCTGAACATTTTCCTGGTTCATTGGGCTTAACATGATTGACCAATCACAAGCCAGACTGCTATGCATGTGTGATGGCAGCTCATGTGAGCAAGTTACTTTTTTGCAGCTGTGTCTGCACAGACGATGCACAAGCGTCAAGTATAAACGCAGGAACGACTGTAACAGGCACTCAGCAGTGCAGTTCTGTCTAAATCTTTTTCATGTTCATTTAGTCTCAGGAGTGGAGCTGTTTGTGGCTCACTGCGTTTGATCTATATCATAAGAAATCCATCAAGAGAAAACTTCATATTAGTATACTGCCCCCACCCACCCCCACTCCTCACCTGAATGACCTGCTGTAAAGAGCGCAACCATGACAGACAGTGTTGCTGGAACACCTCACTTGAACTGTCCTTGACCAGCATGGACAGCAAACACAGACCCTCAAACCTAAAACACACAACAATTGTCCGGAATACATTCAGCTACTTTTTATATACTCTTCTTTCTTTTAGTAAAGATGTCATTTTGGAAATCACTATATGAATGACATCAATGCTCAGCACCCAGACAAAAGCACCCAACTTGCACTTTGTTTTTAGGGAACCAAGTGAAATAAGGGCTGTGTCAGATACTCTGGAAGACCGCGTTCACAGCCATGCTAATGCCTACCTGGTTTTGCTGGAACCGAGCCTCGAGTTGCTGATTCCCACCAGGCCACCCACTGCTCCAGAGCTCTACATACAGAAAGAAAAAGTATTATTGGCATACACAAGACGTTGTGGCGTTTCAAACTGACTAGACTTACTACACAGAAACAAATACGCAAGTCAGGGAAAATCGAATCGGCAGAGGCTTGTTCGTTAAGGGCCAAGCCTAACCCAGGACCAACCTGCAACGTCAACAGAGTTGCAGGCTATGGGGCTGGGAAACTGACCCTATATGCCCTAAGGCAGTGTTTTCCACCCTGGTCCTGGAGGCAGCCTGCCCTGCACATTGTAGTGCTTCCTCTGCTGCCAACACATCTGGTTCAGATTATCAGATCATTGACAAATCCTTTCAGAGCTGCAGGGGGTGTGTTAAAGCAGGGAATCCACCAAGATGTGCAAAAGAGGGGGCATCTAATTCCAACATCAAGCTTAACACCCTCCCAGAAAAGCATCACAGACAGGACAGAACTTCCTGTTGACTTTAGAAGTGTATCCAGACCTATGGACTCGTTTCCCGAACACAGATTAAGCCTAATCTCGCCTCAGTGCCCTACTAGATCATAGAAATACTTTTTAGTCTAGGTTTAGGCTGGGTCTGGGAAGCTGGCCATCCGGTATCACCACTAGCCCACCTGCTATATGAGTCAGCACGATAATAACTGAACTGCTAGAAACTGTATAGGTTCATCCCATATTTTGCTGCATACATAAAGTGTAATGTTAACTGAACCGGCTTCTCCACCTGCGTAAACACAAAGACGCAGCACTGCTAACGTTAGCATGTTAGCTGAACCGTAGAGCAGCACTGCTGCTGGCCGGCGTACCTGCACTCCCACCACTCCATGCTCTCGGTAGTTGGTCAGAAGTACGGGCAGGTATTCGGGCCTCTCCTCTTTGAGGACGGACACCAGACCCTCGGTAAGCCGCGTATTGTTGGTGCCATGCAGCCAAGCAGCCGTAGCCATCTTGCCGCTTGTGAGCTACGTCAGTGTCACTCGACACGACCTCTTCGCGCGTGTGACGTAATTACTTCGCGCCACCCGTCGCGGAGCTGAGAAGCAGAGGAGGTTGCAGTTAAATGTTCGGAAAAGAATCTGACCTGCCCTTTGGTGGTTTGTTTAGAGGCACAGCTGGACTCGTAGACAACTGGTTTAGCCATGGAAAAATGTTTTACTAATAGGACTTTCATTATTGTTTAAATACCTAAAACATAAAATGTTTTGTCAGATATTGAGGACATGTATAGAACATTAATATAGTATTAAAATGAGACAAATAATTTAAAAAACATTTTTCACCGACGTACCAAAAATCATGAGACAGCGGTATGTAAACTAATTATGAAGTGGCGTTATCTTAGAAGATGGCTTGGGAACGCCCACATCTGTATAAATTGTGAGATGTTGGCTTGTGAGTGAGATTGAACACTGGCCAGAGCAAGGCCACGGGAATAATCGGACTTTGAAGAGGCATGATAGTGGAATGCCACCACCAGCCTGGACAGGCTGTCCATGGCTTCATGGGGTCTGCATCATACACAAACCCTACGCTACATCAGCCCAAAACAATTGGTACCATGACTCATTGTACCACACCACATGTTGCCAGTCCTTTAGGCTCCAGTTAGCAACCTCGCGAGCTCAGGTGAGGCGCCGTGTCCAGTGCTGTGGTGTTAACAGAGGCACTCTGTTGGGGGTTCTGCTTCCATATGCCATGGAAGTTAAAGATATGAGTGTGGGGGCTCCTGGCTTGAATACTGCTGTCCCATGAATACTGCTTTCCCGGTATGTCTGTGTATGTTTTTTTTGTTTGTTTGTTTGTTTTTTACTTTTATTTTTTGTAAAAAAAAATAAACAAAACATCTGATGTATTATGTGCTAAACAAAATACAATTCTTATTTTTTTCTTACTTTCATTCATATGAATTAAAAAAAATATTCATTCAGTTTATTTATTTAACTTAAAAAGATTGATCATAGATTTATAAACATTTCCTCTAACCATATTAGCCATATCACACATGAATATTAAAGGCACTCTAAAGTCTTGAGTCCTCATGCTCTGCACGTTTCTGTGTTTACAGGGCTAATCTGGCCCATAAGGAGCTTGATAATTAGTTAATAAGATTAATCAGGTGAGAGAGATTACAAAAATGGTTATTTAGATCTGCCATCCTGGACAGTTTAGATCCAACATAACCTTTCTCTGTTATTCAGACGCCAGAAGGCCTTCATTACCTGAATCATGTCAGATTCCCCACGTGTTTTTAAACAGCAGGATTGTTCACACCTTTGTTCGTAGATTCTGTTCTTACTTAAGATCAAATTCCCTGTAAGAAAACATTGGTGAATGTCAGAATCTTGCTGAAAACTGTGGAAGGGGGTTCTATACAGCAAAAACAGATTCACTGTTATGATGTCATGAATGTTTGCATATCTCCGCCTATCCAGCCTACTGCAGTTCAGCTCTACACATTCATGCTGTAGGCATAGAGAGTGTTTCAGCCTAGACTGCTTTCTGAACTAGTGCAGTATCCATTTGCTGATACCAGTCTCAAAGACACAGTAACAAACCAAGCCTGTTTAAAAGAGGAAATAAAGACTGGTGGGAAAATCATGTCAGATTGAGTTCTCACTGTTTTCAGTACAGGTGGAATTCACAGAAATGTGATAAGTGGAGAAAAATGTAGGCTAGGACCTTTTGAAGGATATGGGTAGGCTACCTCTTTATGAGGAAAACCACCCTCTTACCAAGGGTCTGAAGTGAAGTTAGTGATGAAATTAACCTACTTCTGCTGAAGCTCTCTACAGAGAATTGGAATGAGGAAGCACTGAAGGGAATGGCCTACTTTTTCTTTTTTTTTCCCTTCTTTTTTAATCACCAAGGTGCACTGATCCTTTTAGATTTCAGTCATTTTCTGTTCTTCGTTTATCTCACACAGACACAAAATAAAGAATAAAGACACCAAACTGGGTTTTTTGTTGTTGTTTTTTTTTTACATTTTCTAAAACGCAGTACAAAATAAAGAAGCAACATATATTTTCCAATGTTTTCATGTATTTTTAAAAAAATGTTTGCATTTTTTTCGGTGAATTTTCATTCCATTTTATTGACTAAAATAACATATTGCTTATACAGTATCTTGGAATCCATAATATCAATATATTTCATCTGACTTCATTGTGAATTAAATTACCAGGTAGCATGTATGTTTATCTTCTTAATATCAATTTTAGTAGTAGTGAGAAGTAGAAGTAGCTTAAAATCATCCTTAAGATACAAAAAAGTCTGAACATGGTACAATATAATCTATAAACCGACATTTGCGTGCGTAGACAGACCCTACTGAATCTGAGGGAAGATATACAATATAATATTTCTTTTATACACTTGACTGGTTCACAGACGTATGAGGCTCCATTCAGATTACACATTAAGATGGTCTGAGAGAGTGCTTCATCACAATAATACAACATTCTCAAAGCCTACAGTCGCCTTTGCATGCTTGGCTTTCTAGTCAAGCACTCGCAACAGGACAAAGATAAGATGATTTTAGACCATCTGATGAAAATAATCTCCCTGCCATTTCATTACAAACAAATGAAGAAAAAACAAAAACAAAAACAAGCGTTCTAAACATGACAACAGACAGTCAGATTTACACATATGCAGACACCCTTACCTAAATTCAGCTGATCATTTATTTGACTAAATGGCATAGTGTGACATAATGCAATGTGACCTTGTTCTAGTCTAGAGCTAATGTGAAGGTTCTTGGGATCTGAAAAAGGGACTTCAGAGCTCTGATTAGAAAAACTTGCCAACAATTCACTCGTCCTTAGTCCTTCCCTTCTCTTTACTCAATATAGTCTACCAGCTTCCAATCTGAAAAACATGAGTCCTTCAAAGCTGTTCCTTTTATTAATCACATCTTTTACGTGTCATGTAGGTTCTTCACAGAAACTAAAGGGTGTCAAACATTTGTGAAATGATTCCAATAACAGGTTAAATTTGTGTGCAACTATGTACATGAACATTTGGAAAACATTACTAAAAGCTGTGCTGACGGCTGCACTAGTAACTGAATGGAATATATCAGCAGAACTGGTCTGATGGCAAACACAAACACTACTTCACATGGTCCATGGGCTTGATTGCTGACCTTAATGCACGTACACCATCAGATTTTTGAGAAACAGGTGTTGTATAATATTTAAAAATAAAGGTAATAATATACAGCGTATCAGAATACAGCATAGAATTTCTGGTTAGTTCATTCTCGACTTTCATTAACAACGCTTGATAAAAATAAAACATAGAAATAAACAAAGATAATAGCAATATTTGTTATTTTTTCTTTGTGTGATTACAATAATAGAATGACTATAAGTGGTAAATTCTGAAGTAGTAGTTCCTCATGAGTGCCCTTAACCCATCCCGCCCCTGACCACTCATTCTGACTGTGAGTAAAACAATCAGTACATACAATAGTACAGCCAGCTATGGCAAAGCAGCACGGCACTAGACACTAGCCTAAAGTTTTGTGGAGTTAACCTGATTCATTTTCAGTGGTCATTTCAAAATATATCTATTTTTAAGGAACAAAAAGTGTGTAATGTGAGCGATATTTCAACAAGTTCTATTTTAAGGACATTAACAGACATGTGAAAAGCAAACAAATCAGTAACCAACTAAATAATCACTGCTAGAATGAGGACAGAACCATTCATATCGCATTAAAACATGAAAAACAGATCAGTCTGCAGTACAGCGCTTTATATTGACACAAGGGGGCAGAGTAGAGTCAATATTGTGTGTCAATAAGAAGCGTACTGACATGAGCTGACAGCAGACTCCCAACATAAATAAAAGTGCTTATAACCCAGACGCAAATCAGTAGGGTAAATATTCCTTGGACAGGTTTGCTGAACTGTATAGTTTAAACCTGCTGTTTTCTACTGTGCAGAGATTAACTAGGGAGATTGGCACTAATAAATATGGAAAAATGGAAAGCAGCTTAAACTGGAAAGCCTGATCCGGGGAGTGAGCCAATTTCTTAGAAATAAGACAAACAACACATGAAAACGACTTTTAGTTAAAATAACTATTTTCTCCTGGCATACCGACTTCCTACATCATTTTTCAGTGAACTCAACTATGCGCGTTGTTAGTTTTTGGCAAATGGAATTTAAATGAAGAACGATTCACTGCAGCGGATCCAAATTGTAAGTTAGATGTGCAGCATGTACAGTAGCAACAGGCATCTGCAGACAGACCCATCGGTGCCCATCTCCGGTCACTCAAATCACTCAATCCAAACATAGGACACACATTTAACACACATCTCAATTGAATGGCGCAACTACATGTTAATAATACATCAGGTGTTCTGTGGTCCGATGCACTTCGCTTACTATTACAATTCACCAGTGCCATACTTTACTTAACCCGACTGTTGAGTGCTCTATTTATCTATCTGTTAAGGGCAATGAATAATCATACCCGTCCATATCATCTTGCGATATGTATGCAAGTGTAGGTAACTATCAAATAAAACTATGGAGCCTATAATTCTTCTGGTGGTCTATAAGCTCTACACTGGATTTGACAAAAGAATACAATTAATCTTCAGCTCAAGTTCCCTATACATATCTGTGGTACACGTCATTATTCTACACTGATGTTACATGTTACATATGTTAACATTATTACAAAGCTATTAATGCCCACTTACTTTACAGTGGGAAACAAATGAGGAAACAGGAGGAAAAAAGAAAAGGAGAAAAACAAACAAACAAAAAAAAAATCACCCCTGAATTAATGGAACCTCAGTCCAAGTATCATTTCCTAGACTAGGCCAGACGGCTTTCATTCACTTTTTGCCTTTTTCTCTTCCTTTCTCACTCATTTCCGTTTTCTCTCTGGTCTAACACACATGCACTAGAACAAAGTAGCTCACAAAAAAATAAAAAAGTTCATAGACAACAGCATCACAGATGCAAAGGAGATAGGGAAGCAGGGAAAGGGCAAAAGAAATCCAAATAAAGGGAGGAGGGATAGAGAAGGGTGAGAAAACTCAGTGAGTGTCCCACTCTGTCAGATTGGCCCAGTGGGACAGCGGTGTAGTAGTACTGACATGCGGAGCCCCTCCAGTCCAACTCCAGCCCCACACTCCTGTGATCGGCTGTGGGTGGGGGGGAGTAGAAGGGTTAGCAGAAGTGGTCATCCTCGTCCTTATCGTCCTTCATCCCCTTCAGCCTCAACCGCGCAAAGTCCTCAAACACAAAGTCATCGTCCTGAGAAAAATTACTGAGGGAGAGGGAAATAGAGAGAGACAGAGATAGAGAGAGTGAGAAAGAGATCAAGGTCAATAACACTGAGGACAATTTTAGCCATTGCCCCACACAGCAACAAGAACACGAATGCACAAAGATAACAAACTCACTTTGTCTCAAACTCTATCAGGTTGGTGTCCACAGGGGCGTCTGTCTCTGGCACAACTGCGGAGGAAAGGCAATAAACAACTGTAGTCTCTCTCATTAAGTAGCCATTAAAGTGAAGTGATTTCTCGATACTTCCCAAAATACCATTTAAAATCGATTTTCCCTAAATAACTGTCTGGACTTTGTCCTAGACTAAAGGAATAAGCTACCATTTGACCACAGTTAAGGATTGCAGGGCACGACACAAAGTGCACTAAAAACCTTGTAACACCAAGCCTTGAGTAGCTTATTGTTTTTATAAAACAAAAGGAAAACAGTAAAATAATAAAGCACACTCACGTTCAATAAATTATTAGTAACAAACAGTACTGCTAATCAACACAGCACACTGTGGCTTTAATAAGGGGTGTAATCTGTGATCCTTCTCCTCATGTTGTAGTACTCAAGACCATAAATTAGCCATCTTATCTCAGCCTCAACATTTATTGGCATCGGTCTTGCCTCTGTCTTTTGGTTAGGAGGACTCAGAAATTGTTCTTGAGATCAGCCGAGTGGGATACCTCTATCTAAGGTAACCAGAAACTGTACTTTTATTTGCCTCATTATAGAACATCAACAGCACCTAAACAGAATACCACAGTTTGTTCTGTACACATTTACATGTCGCCTAATTGATTATTTCCAAGCTGGCTTACATATGTTATTATCACTGCTGTTTATATTTTGATAATTTTAGGTGGTGACTTTTAGAGATGACAACAGAGGATAACCGCACCATTTGTGGCTTGGACGTTTTCAGGCTATATATTAATTAATGTTATATTTTACATGCGTAAATATTTATATCCATAAAATATAACAGTATATCATATAATCAGTGTATTATATAATGTATATTATGGCTGCAGAATGAACAACAAATATTTTTTTTCTTCTAGTAAGTTTTATATTTTGAGCAAATTCTAATTTGGTCTCTGCTTTGTCTCAGTCTTGCCCCTCTTGGTCTTAGTCTTGGCCTTGGCTTCCAGGTCCTGAGCCTGAGTCAGAATTGTCTCTAATGGCCATGTATACAACATCTTTGCTTTCCTATAATGAGATAAGGGCCTCTACTTAAGCAGCATATGTACCTGACTGTGGTCTTGAGCTGGGCTGTTCAGAGGGCTTGGGGTGCATCAGGACAAAAGGTAGCTCCACAGATACATCCCTGATTTATAACACATTAAAAAGAAATAAGATGGGTAAATATGGAAATTAGCTTCGATTATATCTGGTTAAACATACATGTTAGATGTGTGATTGTGGCTCTTGTGCTCACCCTCCACGAGATACCACCAGCTTAACTTTGACTCTATAAGACACCAGGATCCCCAGAACCTCTTTATTGGACACATCCTTCACACTATAAAATAACAAAAACACAACAAATATAAACAAAAAAAATTGCTGTATAAACATCCTTATTGTGTCTGGCAATTTACCATTCAAACTGTAGACTTTAATTTCTCACTCTCATAACTAAATAACTTATTAAGCCCTTTATAAGCTGTATTAGTTGTACCAGAGGAGGTCCGGTAATGTAATTTGTAAGGGATTTGACTGGCTAAATTGCCATGGATAAAGTATTTCTGTAATTTCCCAAAATTATTTCAGATAGCCTAGACTGAAACGTCACAGCCTGGACATTCACATCAGTGTTACCAATGAAATTAAATGGGCCCAAATAAACAAGTAACAAAAACTCCAATTAATCCGTTAATGCTAGGTACACTAGCATTCTGCTAGTTAACTGGACTTAATAGATCAGTGAAATGGGCCCATAATGCCCTTTCAGAGATACTTCTACGATATTTATGTTCCTGTTATAATTATAGCAGTCTTGTTTTGAACTTGACACAACTCCATTTTAGTTTTAGAAGGTATCGATATCTATTACCAAGTGTTGTTTTTCCATTATTGTGGGGTTGCTTTAAACTACCATTGCCAGATTCATCCAGGTTTTCTTAGGACTTGTTGTAGATTTGTGATAAGTGAAAAAGTAACTGAATGACAGCCTTGCTTTAAAGGGATAAGTCCCAAAGAAAAGTAGAAATTTGAGTCTGCAGAGCAGTGCTGGGATGTTGTGTGGGGTGGTATGTGCTCACATGGTGCTGGAGGCCAGGTTAGTATCCTCATGCTTGAGTTTGCCATCCAAGGCCAGACCCCTCTTCTCTCTGTTGTTGTTCAGTGTAGGGGTGAGTGTGTACACCTTACAGAACGTGGAACTGGGTGACACTTGATCACTGAAGAAGACAAGCAAGGGAGAGGTTAGAAAGAGGTCATACTTCCATACTGCTAATATATCTGGTTACTGATCTAAGGTATGTAAGCAAATGGTTGCAGTCTCTTACTCCAGACAGTAAAGAAAGAGAAGTTTGCTTGAAAATGAAATACCGTGTGCATATACATAAATATCAGGGGGTGTGTGAGAATTTACAAATAGAGAGAGTTTTATGGAGACACAAAAGACCTGTTTTCTGGCCTGGTTTAAAAGAACCACAACAGACAGCAAATGAGGGGAAAGGCGAACAGAAAAAGAAAGCAGAGGACGAGAAATGAGAAAGAGGATCTTCCTCTAAGGCTAGCATTTAATGGAGAATGTACAGCAGGGGAAGTAATGCAAACACAACACTGTAGGCGAGCTGAGAAAAAAAAAATCAAGGCCTTATTTTTCGTAGGGACACACAAAAGTTTAGACAGCAACTGTATTGGGTGAGGGGGGACCCATATCAGCTGCAGCCTGTGACAAATACCGAAGGCACTACAACAAATCATTTATTTCTGAACACTGAGATCAATAGTAAGCGGGGAGAAATTTAGCTGTCAGCCCAGCAGCTTGAATGCTTGAAAAGCTGGCAGACTTAAAATAATTAAAATGCAGCACAAAATCCAAGAAAACAACTATAATAAATAATTTCACTGCATCAGTTATTCATTTTTGATGAATTACAGAACATTTTGTCAGCTCCCCACACTGGAGGTGAGGAAAAAAGTCCAAGAAGCATAATGACTTGGGAGGGATGGTCAAAGGAGCCAGTAGGGCTGTTCAGGGTCAAAAAAGGGGGCCCTGGGCTTGGCTGTACTCACCGGGAGGCCAGCCGACCCACAGATTTGCTGTAGGTATCGCTGGAGTGCAGAACCACGTATGTCACCTGCAGCACTAGGAGAGAACAGCCCTTCATGTTGTCACTACAGACATAGCCAATCAGTAGGAGGGGAAGTGGCTAACCAGGGGCAACCGGCTGGCAGGCATGGCATGTACTGTGATGTCACAATGAACTGAAAAGGGCAGTAGGCTTAGTTATACTGACTAAGCGATTGGGGTAGTTGCTGTGGAAGAAAGCAACAGCTACAGACTTTGCTTTGCTGCTTTGGTTACAGCAAAAACAAAGCATGAAGTGAATTACAGCAAATGCTGAGAATGGTCTGGGAAGCTCTGAGGTCTAGAACAAACCCATGTGATGTACTCCATGAGCCTTTACCTATAGCACTACATGATAATCTCTAACAATGCAGGTAAACAATATGGTGTGGTGTATAAGAATGCCACATCCATCCAACTTTATTACCACAGAACAACAGGGAGACCGGTGTGGCTGAGAAAACAGACGAGGCAGCCAGAAAACAAGGTAGAACTGAGATTTCTCATTCATTCAGAATGAGAGGGCCGTAAAAGTCTAGAAAGTCTGAGCAAAATGAAGAAAAGAGAGAAGAAGAGAATGGAGCAAAGGGGAAGGAGGGATGGAGAGAGTTGAAGGGGTACTCACTCGGCCTCTACCTGAGCCACAGGGCATTTGTACTGCGCAGTACTGAACAGACAGATATCAGCATACTGTCGCACTGTGGGGAGAGAGCAGGGACACACAGCAGGGTTAGCCAGGCAGGAGAACAGCACAGTTACACACGTGCACATGCATGTCACACTTACATTCACACAAACAAACAAGCGTACAAGCATTGATGCAAATATGCACAAACACACACATACATATTTACATTTATACCAAACCTTCCCTTATGTACTTCCTAGTCAAAGCAGACACTTAGTATGTGTTAAAAAATATTACAGTAAATTACCCAGAAGCCTCTAGAACTAATTATAATAACACAGTCTCTTCACTTTCAGTTTTTGAAAGAAATCTGCAGGGATATTTTTTCTACACCTCCTCAGTCTTAGAAACTGTTGTGACCTCTGCTTCTCATGCTTCTAGTCATCACTGAGATCTGAACTGCAACGTAGTCAGTGCAGGGTTTTGAGACAATCAGCAGCCTCTCAGTTTGCAAATATTTTTTGCAAATCTTCTTTTCTAAGTAACAGCTTCAGATTTATGATGTTGAGTTCTCAGTGTGAATAGAAGGACAGCAACATGTAGGTTATTTGTTAAGAGCCCCTTTCACCTCTCTCGCTCAAGCTCTATATCTGATATGCAAGTTTTGCTGATTACCAGGAACAATAAATGATGATAAATTTAGACTGAAATGGGGAATATTTATTGAGCTACACATACAGAAGCAGTCTCTCAGTATGGCTTCATGCCATCATGTTTGCTAATGTAACATGCCAGATGTCTTGGCATGGAGTTGTGGTGGTTCTTAATGCTGTCCTGTAATAATCCATCCCATGCACCTTAAACATTCTCACACAGATGCTGCGGTAGGGGTGGAGGTGGAAGGACACCAGGCTTTCTGGATGTCTGACACTTAACAACTGTGCATCTTGCCACTGACCATGGTGCCTTCACACACAGATTTGTTGGTTGTCTACACCAATGATGACCCACTGCCATTCTGAGTCACTCCATGACTGGATCTTGACTGGATGATGTCTGGAACTTGAATAATTTCATGTCTCATGATGGAATTTTCTTTCCTGTTAGTTGATTCCCCTTTAAATTATCTTTTTATATCTTTGACTTCTTTTTTTCTAATTATATGAATAACTTCATAACAACCTGAAAGCCCATTGTGATTGGAAATTGAATGAATTGAAATGAATGCTGGTCAGCACAGTGCTGTAGACTCACATCAATCCACAAAAAGGACAGGAAAAGAAAGGAAAGCAAAGTGCATGAACAAACAATATAGTCCATTTAATGTGTGCATGGCATGGCTATCTTACACCCGCATAGTACAAATTATCAATATCTTTCTGCTAAATTAAACCTAAATGCGTGGAGATGTTCGGTAACCTAGAATTAAGCAAACAACGTTATCTTAAATAGTGAAGTGATACCATCAACAGCTAAAACAAACACCTATTTAAGCACTCTGTTATCTCAGTACCAGGCACAATAATATACTGATACACAGATGTCTCTCTGGAAACACCATCATTACTAACTTAAAATCTGCACTTAACAGATGTACATCAAAACTACTGTAGTTAAATAAACACTCCAGCCGCTATGGATGAGGAAAATCAACAAGGCAAAAAGGATGAGTGAGTTGAAATGGACAGAGTAAGCATCAGGACTGTGAAACAGGACAACAAACAAAACAGCTTAAAGAAATCACACATGAATTTGACCAAATCCATCAACACATCATCAACCATTCAGCTGCAGTTTAGGCTGCCCATTACCTGAGATTTTGACTCGTTTGACAGTTTTGGTGGAGTTGTTGGTGACATGAACATTGACACTGATGGGTTCTCCATGGTAATAGAGCTGGAAGAACAAACAGATCTTAAGAAAGCTCATATTCTCTTACTATCTACACACACAAATGAAGGTTTACTCAACAAGTAAAATGGACTGATAAGGGAAAAATTTTAAACACCTCTTTGTCGAGTGAGGCCTCCAAGTGTAGGGAGCGGTCAGACATGAGAAAGCTGCGTGTTGTCTCCACCATGGGCTGTGGTCCTGGCTTCTCTGGCGCATACTGAACCTTGCGGATTACCAGTCTCACTGAGTTTCTATACAAATAAACAAGAACAAAAAGGCTTAACAGTCTTCTCAACAATACACACAGAAATATAAACAGGCAGCCGTACACGCCGGCTCTCAGTACACGCCACAAATAAACTCTTATTTAAACTGACACAGACACACATCCCTAAGCACCTCCATGTATACTGAAGCACAAAGACTGCTACAAACTATATTCAGAGGGAGGACAAACATAAAGCCAAGCCTCTGCACCTTTTGTGAATCTTCTCCTCCACAGATTTGGCACAGAAAGCTCTGATCTCGAAGTCTACACCACAAGCCTGAGGGACCAAAGTTGGCGATATGTTAGAAGTTACAGAACTGTAAGGTGAAAAAGTGTATGCGCGTGTGGTTGTTTTTACCTTGCCCGTGTCCTCTGGTCCTGGCTGTAAAGTGACTGAACAGGGGAGATTCTGTGGAATCTAAACGAAGCAAGAAATTGTTTATGCATAACTCAATTACAAACGAGCGCATGTTTACAATATTATGTTACATATTATGTTATGATACAAAAAGGCACATACTTTATAACGTAGGGCAATCATAAAGCATTTCTATATGATGATTTCTATACGACTCCTTTAAAGTTAGAGGTGACTTAAAGGTGACTTAATATTGGGTTATAGTTGCACCCTCGTTTCCAAATAAAAACTGGAATGGCTAATGAATGGGACATTTTAAAACTTTAATATTATTTACATATTACACATGTTTACATATAAAGTATATTATAGCTATAACATAGTAAGTATAATATTGCTGCATGTTGAAACACTGGATGCTCGTAGTCTTCAGTGGCTTATTGGTAATAAACGGAAAAAAAAGCATAGTATTAATAACAGCAGCAATGAACAATTATATAGGAAATGTAGTTCATTAACCATAAGCTATGGTTGCTAAACAGTCAAATGTTATTCCACAAACAGCACAATGGTTTTTAATGCTTACTACAGAGTTTTAATTTGATGTGTACTGTCATGTGAGTGCATGGTGTACATTTTACAGTGGCTTCAACTGTGGCTCAGCATATCATGACCAGAAGTATCTGTCTTATAAGCAGTTATACACAATGAGCATTCTGAATGAATGACTAGCCATATAATGGAATTGTAATTACAGTGAAGTTGAAGGGATGTGCATGCTGCCCAAGCTTTTTCAGCAGTCGCTCTTGGAGGCGGCTAAGTGGTTTGCGCTCCTCGGGCAGTGGAGGGAAAGCCTGGAAGGTGGAGATGTACAGGTCCTTTCTAAAGGACAGGCCAAGCACATCCAGGTCCTCACGGCCATAACGGAAGGCACATGTCAGGGTCACAAAAACTGGAGAGAAAGAAGGAGAGAATAAAAAAAGTTTAAACATGACCATTGCAAAGATGGTCAGAAAAATTCTTTGAGGTTTTAATATACTTCCTTAACGTAAAAACTAAGCATTTACAGACAGTCTCTCATTATAGAAAATTGGTCAGTCTGTTCACCCACCTTTTCTGTCTTTAAGGTATTCTGGGTCAATCAAAAGCACTCCATCTAAAGCCAGACAATATTCATAATTAGCACCACAGTAAAGACAGTCATGCACAGCAGCAGAATTATACTCTTCATTTAGCTAATGCTCCTGTTTTATAGGCTCTCAAAACTGATGATGCAGTGCATGAGACAATTACACTGTGAAAGTGATAGCTCAGTATTTTGGAGGGCGTATTTTTCTTCCTAATATGGTACAATGCTAAGACTATCCTGTACACTTTAAGAGTTTGATGAACACTGTAGAGGAGACACAGTATTACCGACAGGCTAAACAGGTTTATACTAGTCTAACACCTATAAAGGGTGCTGTTGTGGTTCCAGTAATAAATGAATTATTGTAATCATCTTGCAGCCCTATTATATATGGATTTTAACTAAAAGCATCCAGATGCTATTTAGTGATTTTCACTAACACAGACCTCCAGCTTCTAGTTTTAGTAATACACTATCAGTTTCCAGTAGTTCTGTGCTAAAAGACAAGTTGATGTCGACTAATTTAAGTAAATGAAAGGTGTCAATAGTGTTGTCATTCACCTAGAAATGTACAGCCAATCAAACAAACCTTTTCTGTATTTTTTGCTTCCAGAAGGCAGTAAGGTCACACACAAAATATACAGTATAGATTGATTTGGGCCTGAAAATTTTTTTTTTTAAATAATAAAGAAAATATAATGAGTATTTACCCACCTTGCAATTCAAATGGGATAAATATAGCTTACATTATTTTGTCTATAATATAGTTCTAGTTTGTTTTATTTTTACAAAAGCCATCAGAATCTTTAGTGACATGAAAGCACAAGGTTTGAGAAAAGGATTGACGTGGCAGATTTGGATGTGACTAAAATAACCAGTAATAATTACATTACAACACCTTTCGATGTAAAGCTAATCTCACTGGATATTACTCTTCACACACGCCTACACAGAAAAGCCTTTTAGTGAAGGAGGTAACAATTACAGTAAGCACTTACAATTAGAATACTTCAGACTAACTCTTCATTACCCACACACGCACACCTTAATCTCTGTCATTAGTGGAACTTCTGTGTCTCCCTAACTCAAATAAATAAGTTCCTCCTGTGTGTTGCTGTCAAGGAAACAGAGAGCACCAGGGACAGGAAGAGGTTTGGGAGAAAATAAACAACATCAACAGAGGACAATGAACACTTGCCATACTATCTTGATGATGATAAAAGCACTTCAAGGGACAAATCTGCAAACCTGCACAAAACCTGTGACTCACAAGAGTCAACAAGAAGATTCACTGTGGCTCCCACACACTCTGCTGTAACCTTAACGTCACGGTCAGGTCAACCTTTTTGTTAACAAGAGTCAGGAGTGTTTGATGTTTTGTCCTAATTTGCATTTACCAGAACATAGTTCTTAGTTGAGGCTTGGTCTCTGTGAAGCGGTAAAGGAGTTGATCAATGATTGGTGCAAGAAAAACAGACATCAAGCTAACGGATGCTGCTGTGGTTAAGACTTCAGCTAATAGGGGTTGCTATGATAAATACTCAGGAGACAGCTGAGAGACCACAGTTTTCCTCTGCATGTCAATTGTTCTCACTACAGCTGACTACACTGCTCAAAATTTTCAGAAACAGCAAAAATCCTTTATGTATATATATATATATATGTACTCATGGGAAACTCACCAACTGGGTCCACATGATCTAGATGATCCACAAAGTCCCTCTTCCCCAGATATACCGTGAGCTAGGACAAAAAACAAACAAAAAAAATTACATTTTGATGACACAAGCCTGACCAGCTAATGAACCAGCAGTCTGAAAGTAATTCAGAGTGCATAATTCTCCTCTTGAGAATTGTTCGCCACATAAGCACACACATACAGACTTCACCAAACAGCTTGAATCATGCCAAACTGACCCCAAGCCGCTCCACACCCTTCCTGTAGACGACCCTGCCAGACCGAATGATATCACAAAAAACATCCTCCACACATATACAACTCTCCATCAGAGGGTGGAGAGAAAGAGAGAGCAGACAGACACACGCAAAAGCAAAGGCACAGACAGAATACAAAACAGAACATGTATCAACCAACAACCAAGATTAAAAGGTAAATGAAACCAGTGGTAGACTGGTTACACAGGAAGAAAGGAGGCAAAACAGAATTCACCAAATGCACAAAACAGAAGCAGAGAAGGAAAAAAAACAGAATGATTTAGCAACAGCGCAGGTGACACGGCAAGATATAAATATGTAGATGACAGAAAGAACAAGACAGGAGAGGAGGCAAGAGAAAGGAGTGACCCTGAGGAAATGACGGAGGAAAGAAACAGAGGGAGGGAGGGAAATGGGAGGGGACCAAGAGAAAGAGAGAGACAGAAAGACAGAGCACAATAGGAAAGGAGATGGTCCACTGAGAGAAAGGAAGAGCCTCTCATGCATGAGCAAACACAAACACAAGAGACACACGTTACAGGAATGTTACCTTGCAGTTGGGGCTGGACTTTTTGAAGACTCTGCATGGAAGAAGACAAACATATCATCATACTTCTATAGTAGAATTAATGTGACACAGCAAATGTAATGCGGCTATATTTAACACAATGTAATACAGGGAAAGGCAACATGACAAATTCTCGTCATTACTGTGATAAATTACATGTTAATATTGATTTTCAGAATCAGAATCACTTTATTTCCCCAAGTATGTTCCACAGGAACTGAACATACATACATATATGACATGTAACCTATACAAATAACCATCATATACAGTATAAGGGGTGCACTAATGTACTGGATGGGATATCGGAATGAAAAAAAAGTATAATCTGATATTATTATCATTTTCATAAACTACCGTGTAAACGCTTAACTGATGCTGGCGATTCAAAACCGCTGCTAAAAGCTCTATGTGTGAAAATGTTTATACAAAAAAATAACAGTACTGCATAACAGTTTCACAGTATCATGTTAGTATCAATGGACACATAAGGCTGAGGTTCCCAGTATCAGAACAGTGGTATCAAGCCCCCCCATACAGTATACAGCATATTGTGGATATTGTCTATACCTAAACACAGAAGAGTCTTTATAAATGAGTCCCGTTTATTAGAGTATGTAGTGCAACCATGTATATAAAATGCTGAAAGAAATCTTTGTACTGTACAATTTTACTGGATTGTACTGTAGCAGAATTGAAAGACGGCATCACAGATGCAATGGGTCTGTGTGTAAAATAACATACATATACATGCTGCATATCATAAAAAACCTCTTCCAATATCATTATATTAAATGTTTACCATATTGCCCACACTCAACCTGGTAAGTAAAGTACACTGGTAAACTGAAGGAGGGCAGGGGTGAGTTTCAGAGAACACCTAAAAAGAGTTCAGCACTGATGACATAAACCTTTTACAGAACTTCTCTGTGCTGAGATTGAACCTTGCTCTCCCACATGGAGGGAAAAGTAACATTTGGCTAAATGACCAGTAAACATTCACATGCACAGTTCAAAGCCCTTTTATCCTGAACTACAAGCCTTTAAAAGGTATCAAACATTAGGATTGTTCCCAAACCCATAATGGGGTAGGACAGTAATTTCTCCTGCTATTTCATTTCTTCTCATTTTGCACAGCAGTGAAAGGTGCTTTAGTAACGTTGTCTTTTACCTTTATGCAAATAGGGGGAAAAAGTTTGTACTTGTGTCACATCTAGTCAGAGGGACCCTGTTCGGTAACAATGCAATTCAATTCAGGACAGTAGGACATGTGCAAAGTGTAGAGCAGTATCAGTAGCTGTGGTTATAAACAGAATACATATATAAAGTGTACAGTGCAGGTAGTAGAGCAGCTTAATATTCAGGTGACAGCTAAATTGCTTATTACAGATGTTCAGTAGGTAAATAAATATAGATAATAAATACACAGCGGAGATGTTTAAGTATACAGGTTAAAGTTGTGTGTGTGTGTGTATGCGCACAACACAGAATGTACTGTGGTCACTCTCTACCAGTCAGAAAACTCCATCACTCTTTCACTACACTTCAGCTTTTTTATCCCTGCATCTGCACCACTTCTCTCCATCTCCATTCCTACTTCGCTTTAAACTGAAAACTAACTAAATCATCTCTTTCGGTTCCTTTCGTGACCGGAGTGACCTGACAGAAAACTGATCCACTAAAAGTGTAGTGATACATTCAGGACCCATTCTAATTGATTTACAATACAGTTCAATTAACAACACTCACAATACTGGATTCATCATTCGCTAACCTCACAATACTTCAAACCAAAGTCAAGTGAAAAAATTATTATAACCATGTTGCAGCATTATAACAACTTTACAGCTGGGAGGCAGGGAAAAGGCTGGGGTGAGCTGCTGACTGGAACCCCTGGTATTCAAACTAACAAGCAGTTGTCATAATCACTAGAATGTCTATCCTCCACCATGCCTTCTCACATCCCCACAAAGCACATTATAACATTAACAACTTTACACTGCAAGACACCAATGTTACCATGCATTGTTAACTACACACACACTACAAGGGCAGAGTTTATGGTGTGTGCGGTTGCTAACTTAATGCTACCTACTCCCACACAGGATATCAGCTTATTTCCAACATAACCACAAAAACACTCAGCGCAGACACACACACACATACACACACACACACACACACATACAAACACACACACACACACACACACATACACACACACATACATACACACATACACACACACACACACACACATACACATACACACACACACACACACACACACACACACACACACACACACACACACACACACACACACACACACACACACACACACACATACATAGTCTTGAAATGACAGAACTAGTCGGGTGTGGTGTCCTTACTCTTTACATCTGTCAAAATGACAAAGTGAAACACACACACATACTTGCTGTGTTGATTTCCTGATTCTCTTGAGCTCACTGCCGATGGAACAAACACGTAAAACTCTTTATCCTGAAGCACACTAACACTAGGGCTGCACCATAAGATGGGAGTTGCTATTTTGTGAGATCTAAGATCACTGAGATCACAATTCTTACAAACTACATATTTATGTATATGTAATTTGCACATAGTAATTCTGACAGCAGGTAGAACAGCAGCTCAGAGATCAATGTAAACAGCTACTACAAGCTTTAAAACCAATCTATACATATACTGTCTTATGAGTTGTAAACAAACAAACCAACCAATAGTGGAGTGGAGGTGATACTTGCACTGCTGTAGTGTGCAGAATCTACATTGTTCTTGAAACCAACTGCACAAAATAACAAATACCAATTTAAACTTGACTTTCTATACAACCATATACAAACAAACAATAAAATAAAAAGCAAGACTAGATTTGGAGATACTGGAACTCCTTATGCTCTGCCCACAAATGCAGTGTTGCCTAACTAACATGGAGTAATGCATTACCAATGGTTAACCAACATTATGTAAACATGTAATAACTGTAATAATACATTACTTCATGTTAACTAATGCATTAAGACACATTAGTTAGTCAACACTAATGTAAAGTATTACCCTGCATTCCAGCTAATGCAGTAACTGTTACCAGGTTGGACAAGCTATGTAGAACAAAAAGAGTCAGCACTACCATTTTCCAGCACAAAACAGGAGAAGTGATATAAATTTAAGCAATAGAGGAATTAATTGGTGCTGCTTTCCAGCGCAGTAGACACTCTGGACGGGATGCAGGGATGAAGTTTGATGCTGAACTTTCTTCTAAACTAGTAAAAAAAAGATCAATCAATCAATTCTTTCAAAACAACTAAGCTTTAAATTAAATGATGTTCAACTGGGATGCTCAAGCTACCCAAACACACAGCTACCCCACAGAAAGAAACATTCATCACACCACACAGTGTGAATATGATATTTCAGCTTAGATTTGTTACAGGACTGAATCAGATTCTGTTTCCTTCCGATAAGCTTTTTTATCAGAAGCTGACACTTCCTGTAAGCATCGATACCGATACAGCATTTCTGTCAGTTTCACCTGTTAAATGTAACAGTGCTCATATGTCCCATAAACATGTTGTTCATTACCCTTTATATTCAGCTTTCCAATGTCTCTACTGACTACACCTGCGCAAAAACCATTAGCTTTCAAAAGCCCAACAGATTCCTAACTCTTGTCATTTAGCTCTCTCTCTATCTACCCCTCTCCTTTTTTTCTGTCTCAACTTATCATCCTCTCCCACTCTCCTCTATTATCTCATCCCCTTCTTGTTGACTCTTAAGGCCGTTTTTATCTTCCTCTGGTCACTTCTATTCTTCATTCATCAGATCCCTCTCTTATTGCCTTCTACACAGTAATTAATTTGGGTTCTATGTCGCTCTCCCTGTGCATCTCTCTCTCTCTCTCTCTCTCTCTCTCTCTCTCTCTCTCTCTCTCTCTCTCTCTCCCTCTCTCTCCCTCTCTCTCCCTCTCACTCTCTCGCTCTCTTTCTCTCTCTTTCTCTCTCTCTCAGTGTCTCTCTCCCAGCTGATAAAACTTTAAAGCACCATTAAAGTCTGTGGCTCTGCCAGAACCCTCTAATGAATACATCTTATTAATACTGCATTAGGTACAACAGGCCCGAGGTAGCAGCCAGGGCCGGCACACACGGATACACACACACATCCACATGCATGCTCCTACACACTTGAGTCCCATAAATAAAAGCAGAGAGAAAGCACAAATCTGGCCCTGAAACAAGGGTTCAACAATTTGGGGAACATACTGTATCCACGTTTTTTAGACTGACTATGTGGTTATTCTGCATAAATTAAAGCTCAGGCCAAGAAAGTCAGAATATCTTTTTCTAGCTTTAGGCTTGAACAGTGAAAGGTACGCATCAAACTACAGATGTGCTGTTGTGTACACAGGGCTTGCTTGTTATTGGCTCAACTCATTTACAGGCTATTCACAAAAGTAATTGGTTAAATCTGCCCAACAACAACTTGCTAAGACAATGTTATTAATATTGTAGGCTGTAATTTTATATTGAAGCTCCTGCCATTTTAAAAACTGTATGAGTGTATCAACTGATACTGTCATTAATGCTGAATGTGATTATGTGTGTAATTGGAGGTAATGACAAAACTGTGCTATCGCAATACAAAACGTAGACATTGTGGAGGTGTGGCAATGCATTGTGGGAAATAAACATTATTTTTGTTATCGATTATATTATCTAATGTAACTATGCTGGTAAAATTTCAACATTTGTGAACGATGAGCACCCTCACTGCAGAACTCTCAGCTCCAGTGTCATTAGAAGCTACGTCAGAAAAACTTCTGATCAATTCAAATGGGATAAGAAATCTTGATGGAGAATTTATGGAGATGGACATGGCTACTCGATTTACGCACTGCTCCAAAAAAACCCTCACCAACCAAACCTGACCACCAACCAAAACTATTCAGCCAACAGCGTCCTGTGATAAAGTAGAGAATGATGACCATCTTTTTACCCTCGTATATTAATAACAACATTTTAATTTAAAATTAGCAGCTCATATGTTCATGAAAGATATGTAGGCTACAGGCTACTGAAGCTGAGAAGCCCTATGCCTCATATTCTGGATGTGAGTGTGAGGCATTGTGCCATGCATGACAAAGGTAAAGGCCCCCTTGAGCGCCTGCATACTTGAGATAAAATGTGAAAAACCTATTTTCTCCTTTTTGATTTGCATGGTATTAATATAACTTGAGGTTATTTTTGTGGCTTGTTTTACAAAAGGTAAACGGATCCAGGATCTTTACTGGCATGGGCCTCTGCATGCACTGTCTGTAAAAATGACTGACATGGCGCATTTGGACTGGACTAAATTCAGTGAGGAACTCTGATAATAATCACACTCCTCCACCTTCCCATGTAAAACTAATACTGTCCAAATACCATAGGACAAATCAGGGGAATACCGAAACGTGGACCCATTCTCATGAATCGAGTCATTGGATGAGCATATTGTCAAACCCCTTGTCAGAATGATTGATGTATACAGCACATGTTGGTGATTTGTTCTGATTGATCTGCTCATCTAATTCATAAACTCGTAAACTTCCTAAATTATAGTTCTTGCCATTTCAGAATTGCAGTCTACAGCATTACATTATAGTCTCAACACTAAAATGACAAATTTTCAGCCCTATGTGGACGACATATTCTTTGATATTTAATTAACTTGGAAGTTAACCTGGTCGAATCAGAGATTCCCAATACCATCATCAATCAGCTTAAGTCTGTTACAAGCTTTTCTTCTACAATCAGTCACCCATTCATTACAGATACGGGAGATTAGACTAATACATGCAGAGTATTCATTTAATCTACCAATTATTAGTGTCTCACTCACGCCTCACAAAAATTTAGGGACCATAATGCAGAAGGTGTGTGTGTGAGTGTGTGTGTGTGCCTGAGACGCTATCACTCTGTTTATCCTCTTATCTGTGATAAGCTGTACACTCACCTAAACATACTTTCTATTTGGTTACCATGGCAGCCAGATGAGCTTTCTTGCGTTACTATGACAACAGCACACGGCTAAAAAAAAGAAAAAAAAAAAGAAAAGAAAACTACCAGGATAATAAACAGCGTTCCCGCACAGAGCTGGGAGAAGGAACAGATCAGAACGTGACTTCAGCAGCTGGGGCCCTGGCCTCGGAGCATTCTTTACAGACCCCTAGCACTCCCACAACCTGATACACTCCATACTGCAAAGCACTCTTACTCAACACTGTGTGTGTGTGTATGTGTGTGTGCGCATACTCAGCTAAGGCTTTGATGTGAGACCAGGCTGATGTAAGTGGACAGCAGCAGATGAGGGTGCAGTCAGTGATTTGAGTCAGGGATGTTTTAATGGAGATGAAAAACTATAATCGTGGATCAAAGAGACAGCGGCCTCTCTTGCTTATCCGATCACCTGTACAGCTAACAAAACGTTTACATAATGACACTGCACTGGGGCAGGCACCTTTAAAAGCACTCTTACTGCTCTTCCTGATTTCTGGTGGATGCTAATGATATTCCGTATAGGAATATTGCCCTAATGTATCACACTGTAAATAAATACAGTGATCTAAAATATCTAAGCAACTTGGCTGCCTTAAAACCTTGAGCTCGTTGACCGTCTACAGTCAAAACAGATGTGTTACATAAAACACTGTGTCCACACTAAAGCAGACACATCTGTGACTCATCCTTCTGGAGTTAACTGAACAACAATTAGTGAAGTTCTATAAACTCACGATTGGAGCTTAATACAGTATCATCATTAAGGCGGCCAGGTTAACTTTTAAAGCATCAAATCACTGCTTACTGAAGCAGATAATACTGAAGCATACATTAACAAACTAGCAAGCTCCTTATTAATTAACTCTATGCTATGCTAAAAGAATAACAAGCCTAACAGCTTTTGACTGGACAGTTTTGTTCCGCTTTGTTTCTCTTCAATTCACTACAAATAAAACCTTACATAGTACTGACACAGTTACAAGGCAGAACCCTCTTTTCCTAAAATTGAATCTTACTGTTTATGTAATTTCTTGAATGTCCTTTTAAATCAATCTGAGACAAGTTTCAGTTACTGGCCTATACTACTGCAACTAAACATGTAAGACCAGTATAGAGGTATACAGGTATAGACCATATATCACCCAGGATTGACTGGTTTGATCTGGAATGAATAAAACACATTCAGCCTTTAATATAAAAATCTAAGCCTGTGTGTGTGTGTGTTGGGTCTAGGTGTGTGTGGGGTGTGTGTGTGTATTAGTGTTTGTGTTTGTGTGTGTGGGGTGTGTGTGTGTGTGTGTATTAGTGTCTGGGTGTGTGGTGTGTGTGTGCGTGTGTATGTGTATGTCTGTTCTGGCTGCATCTATCCTTTGCCTTTACTGCAGCTTCCATTGTTTTCTGAAAACTTTTCCAGGTATTTTTTCCACATGTCCAAAGTTCAGTTTCAGAAGTAAACCCAAACACATTCATTGATGATGAGGTCAGGACTCTGGGGTGGTCAGTCCATTCTTCTGAGAACAGCAGCATCTTCTTTTACGCGTCATCTTTATTAAATTTTCGTCTTCATTCTCTATTGTCTTTTTCTGTGAGGGCTTCTTGACAGCTGCACATCCTTTTAAACTTGTTGAGTTTAGATGTTTTCTCACAGTGGCAGGAAGGACAGAAATACCTGAGGACAGTTTATCTGACGGTGGCAGGTTTGGTGGTCTGCCACGTCTGATTCTCATTTTCTTCGTTTTGTTTAATCATTTCCTGTTCAATTATCTTATATCTCAAAAACCTCTCAGGAATAAGGTAAATGACATTTTGACTAGGAATTAATTAAACGAAGGGTGATCTACAAATTTGCATCCATGCACCGTAAGCATGGACGTGCCCATGGAACAGTGGGCCGTTTATTTTAACATTTTTCTGAGACTGATTATCAGTCATACCATTTTTTTTTTGATCAGGCTCAGACTGAGTGTTTCTCATTAGAGTAACTGGGTCAGATGCTTCGTTTTGTGATCTGTGAAGTGTCTGGTACCGATTTACAAACACACGGTGGTAACATACACATCCATATACAGAACTGTGCATCTCTGCCAAGCAGGAATGCAAATATTAGTGAGAGCAAACACACACGCATAACACTTCCTCACTTGCACTCGCACACACTGCTGAACTTAAGGTGCCTCTGCTGTGGCAACTTAATCAGAAGATGTGAGATAATATGCAGTAAGCTGCCAAAGATTCTTCATTCACCACCACTGACTCAGTCTCACACACATGCCAAGCCTTATATAAATTATGAGGGTGTGAAATCAAAAAGCATTAAAATGTTGGCTGCAGTTGGCTCTGAGGAGTAAATTTATGGAATTGTTTTCCATTAAAAAAATCTGGAATAAAAATGGCCAATGCCAGAGCATTCAAATACTACAGTCAAGACTAATGTGCACAGTCGGGATCACAATGACATTGGAATTTTACTGGTATCTGCAAATATTAGCTTAGGAAAATCACCAGCATCAGGCAGATGTTTAGATCTGCCTGATGTTTCAAACCAGTATTTGATTATGCATTTACTGATTTCTAACCCTCTGCAAATAACTTACATTTTTCTGTAACACTTGTCCAGGAGGATCTAACCTCGATAGCCATGTTCACATGCAGTCTGATAATCTGTTAATAACACAACTACTAGCTTCATCGGAATATCATCCATTCATGTATACACCTCAGTCGGTTCACAGTACCCTGACTTAGGCCATTCTGGATACAATTTGAATGAATGAGGTGAGTAATCCTGACATTAATCTGTTAAACAGAAGATTAATAGCCATCTAAACACCGGTAACTGTTTACCTTACCAAACATAGTTCAAGCACATTCGGGGCATGTGCATTTGCGTCATAGCGGAAGTTTAAAATGTCCAACATGGTGGGAGCCAGAAACTGGTATGCAGAGCGGATGAAGTTTATGCTTTAGGAGCCACAGTTGTAAAAGCAATGAGACCCGCATCCAGTTTATGTGTTTCAGAATGATGTCTTCCACTCTGCCTTTCTTTAGTAAGTGCATGTGAGCTACATTATCCGGAATGTGCTTTAAAGCAATGAAAAACACAAGCACACCAAGTGGAACCATACTGCGGCCTCACTCCGACTGGAATCATGTGATGCTAATCAGGTTAAGACCTGTACTAAGTCTTACTGTACACATGCACATCATTTTGGTTCAGACTGCTTGCAGTGGGCATGCAAATGGAGATTTTTATCAGATTTATGACAGTGTGCATATAAACGCCTCAGTCTATAATATATAATAGGAATGAATTTATTTCATCAGATTGGCTGTGTTTATTTTTGTAAGTTTTGACAGATAGCTACACAGAAAATAAAGGATCACAGCTCCCATATAAGCAAGGATACAGGGACGCAACTAGTTAAGATTTCAGCAAGTAATACTGACTAACTGTATGTTTTATTCCTTTCTTTTCCCTACCTGACTAATCAACCACCACGCATAACAATGATGGCAGCACTTTAATGACATCATCTAGGATGTCCCTATAAAACAATGAAGGCTAACGACTTCAAAGATGCACCCATATTTGTACACACACACAGCCTGAGGACACACCTGCATTATATAAACAGCAAGGCCAGTGTGTGCACATCAGAAAATCAAGGCGTCACTTTACCAATTTAACCTGTGTAGGGGCTATAACAACATACATTTATCAAAACTGACAAATGTATTTCATTTATTTTACTCACTTATAATCTGTACAATGGGACTGGTAAGTCCAGTAATGGGTAAGTATTGGGTTTGTAATTGTAATTTGGATATTAGATAAATGCTGATAAATACTGTAACAACCCACCACTGTCCCGTGCGGCTGATGTGCGGAGGTTCATGATAGACGCATACCCTACTGGTTACTGCTGTTAAAAGTAAAAGCTGTGAGTTGGTGGTTTTTGAGTTGTTCTGGGTTTGGGAGGGGGCTTAGTGTGAAAAGTGGTTGCCATCAGCTGTGTGGCTGTGACTGGAGGTGACCTGCCTGCTCTGCGATTGTGTTTCTGCTGTAATAAAGAGCACTTCTTGCAGTAGAATCGAGTTTGCAGTAAATGTATTTATTTAATTGCACAGTTGAAATCTGGAAATATGTTCCATAGAAGTGAATGTCATGCTTTGGTTTACATTGGCCGTGTTAAAGGGGAGGCAAACTGCCAAAGCCCTCAGCTGTTTGCGAACAATTCAAATGAAACTATGACAGAACCAAGGCAGTGTGCCAAATGTGCAATTTGAAACTGGCCTAACACTGTGTTACGAGAAGTTTATAGAAATCACATGAACGCTGGTAGCTGTTAGTAGCAGGCTATTGACTGACAGTGTAAAAATCAAACCCATTGTAGCTAGCTAATATAGCTTAGATCATGTCTATTGTCCAACTGTTATGATGAGGCTGCAACAATATCAACAATAATGGTACACTGCAATTCTGTTTCACAGCACCATGGATTCTCAGAAACCACACCAAAACCTTTGATACACACAGACACACAAAATAACTTTTAATAACATACAACAACAGTATGGATTAGTAGAATTCTTACATTTCAGCCAAGAGCTGACAACATGGAAAAATTCCCTTCCCAAGTCATGCTCAGCAACCCTGCTCCACCCACTCCTCAAATATTCACTGATGACTGTTGCCTAATCTCCAGAGTCCAAAAATGACATTCAGGACAGCCCTATTTACATAAGCACTTTCCTCAAAACCCTTATCATCAAATGCAGCGATTAACTGGTGCTGTGAGCATCCTGACCAAACATGTTGCTCAGTAAATCACTGGCATATGACATATTGTACAGCACTTAAATCCACCCAGCATGTCATGGTGAAGGTGAATATCCCAATGGACATTAGTGGTCCTTCGGTTGTGCACAAATAGTTGAATACAGTAATGAATACACATTCAGAACTATCTGCCAAACTCGTTTTCTGACACAAGCTAGATGTGATTTTTTATGGGCACAGCAAACTTAAAGTTTCCTCTGTAACCAACAGTCAAGAAGGGCTTATTCAAACTGCATTAAAGCACCACACTGAGCCAGAAAAGTTCTCACGTGTGGCATCAGCCAAAATGATGGAAAGCTACATTAGTAAGTTTGTAACTACTGAATCGTATATTGGTATGGGACTAATTTGTACCAACTCATGACAATAGAAGCATGTGGGACCCACTTTATTCATCACTATGTGACCATTTTCATAATTCAGCGGTTCCTAAATGAGCTTATTAAAATAATAAAGTTAACTATAGAATACAATTTAACTAGTTTCATAAAGATAATCACAAGTAAGATCTGATCTAAAAGACAACACATTCAACCAACAAAATAATCTGCTCTACTGTACACTACAGTAGGGCTGCAATTATCTACACTTTTCAATATATATAGTATTGTACATAAATTCTATTCACTACTCTGAATATTTAAATATTTAACATTTATATTTGAAGTTCAAACAACAGTAACTGTAATCATAGAAAAAACAAGAAGTAAAAAACAAAGTTCACCTTGTCCATGCATCAAGACAGGTAGTTACAGCAATGCTAAGAGATTCTTGACTGACAAATGGACTGTGTGTGTATGTACATGCATTTCAGTTCTGTTCTAGTCATATCTTTGTATCAGCTGTAGCCAAGACTTCAGCCAATAAATTCTGACCATGGTTTCAGCAGATTATGTACTGCGTCAATAGGGTGGATTCTGAGCTTCCTGAACAACTGTAGCCAACCCATACACACACACACACACACACACACACAAGCGCACACACACACACACACACACACACACACACACACACACACACATACACACACACACACACACACACACACACACACACATACACACACACACACACACACACACACACACACACACACACACACACACACATACACACACACACACACACACATCTAAGCACACTCGATTAGTTCACATTAAGTATTAAGGAGATTTGGAATGCTGCTGGATTTTCATACAGAACATGAGCAAACAACCTAATTCTACATCAATGCTGAAATGACTGACCCCCCTTTTAGTGGCTCACTAAAAGCACTCACAAAGCCACAGTCATAACCACATGTTCTCACGGGTAAAACTGCTCTCTTCCTACCGCATCTGATCAGAGAAAAATGCCCGAAACTTCACTACAGCCATGCAACAATCATAAACTCTGCTACAGCGATGCATGCACTTGCATACACACAGACATGCACAAACACACACACAAACACATGCACACCGACACACAGACACACGCACAAACACACACACACATACGCACACAGACACACATGCAGACAAGTCTTAAGTGTTTAGGGGAAGCTGAATGCTCTGTCTGTTAATAACTGCTGACTGAGGAACATCTACTTCAGCTTTCAAGGCTGAGAACAGTTTATGCAGCAGAATTTACGTGTATGTACATGCGTGTTGACGTGTGTGCAAGTGATGGCGAAATAGTCTGTATGCATATGTCAATCTGTCACCATCTGTGTTGGTGCACAAATGTGTGCATGCGAAGGCTCCTCAACAAACGCTTGGTCTTAAAAAAATCTCTCGTTTAAAGAGATTCGAAGTGAAAACTTTCACACTACATTTTAGAATTTGTGTGATTCATGTGACTTACTTGTGTTCACTGTTTTAGGAAACAAAAGGTCAAGTGGTTTTCAAGCAATTTCTATTAAACTGGCCGTTCCAAAAATGTAATGTTTGCCAAAGTATTCTAACCCAAAGAAATCATTAACATTTACCACTGGTTAAAGTGTTTAAATACTTTCTAAGGCCACTGTAAGTACACTATGTAATACGGGTGTAAGAAAATTTTGATGTTCTTAAATATCACAATATTATGTTTAGTGGTGTTGATAACACAGTACAGATTTTTTAGCTTACATGCAAAGATTAGTGACAGACACTGGTTCATTTTATGTTATGTTAAATGTTTTAATTAGATTTAACAGATCAAAATATATCACTCTGCTTACAATTTCCACAATATATCACAATAGAGAGAATCATATTGCCCAGATTTTGCCAATACACAGTCCTAGTATGTATGTATGTATGTATGTATGTATGTATGTATGTATGTATGTATGTATGTATGTACATTATGTGGCCAAATGTATGTGGACACCTCATTGTCACACCTGTATGAGCTTGCTAAACATCCCATCCCATCCCCATTAACATGATGTTGGCCTCCTAACAGCCAACAGTTAGGGCCACGTCCATCCACACCAAGCTTGTGAAACTATGTGCCTCGCTATCTCTATTGAGCACAGTCATGCTGGAACAAGCTCTCACTACACAACTGAAATCATCTCTAAAATGCATTTGTATGCCCTAAACAGGCTCAGACCACTATTTTTCCTCCACCTAACTTTATTGATGGTATCAAGCATTTTGGTAAGTAGGGTTTTCTGGCATCTGCCACACCCAGATTAGTCCCTAGGACTGCCAGATACTGAACTGTGATTGATCATTCCAGAGGACATATTTCCACTTTACAGTGCTTTACACTATTCTAGCTGACACCTGGGATTGTGCGTAGTAATCTTAGGCTAGTGTGCCGCTGGTCAGTGGTGGAAGCCCATTTTTAACTAAACTCATTTAGCAATTTTACATGCTTTGTGGTTCAGCACTCGGATATCCTGCTTTGTGGGACTACATAGTCTACCACTTGGTAGAAGTGAAAGAGCTGCTCGCTTGACGCTTTTGCATCAGTATTATAAGCTTGTTGTACAATGCACAATAGAACATGATAAGAAATATATACAGCGATATGAAGAGTAGCCCAACTCATAGTTAAGTAAAAGTATAGTTGGATTGAAAAAAAGACACATCAAAGCAAAACAGACTCCCAAAACAAAAACAAACAAACTAAAAAACCTCTGCAGACGTCCAAGCAGCAGGTCATTAAACTATTTAAGAACCAAGAAACTTATAAAACTGCAGTGGGACATTTAGTAACATCAGCACAGGACGTTTGTTAGGCTCTATTCTCTTTTTGTGTTCATTTGGTCTCAAATAAAATACAAGTGTGGTGTGACCAGATGTTAAGCAGTACAGGGGCTGCTTAAAAACAACTACTGAGTATACGTAACTAAACTAACTAAACTAGATGTAACAGATATGTAAAAAACCTAAATCTGACTTGTAATCATACTCAGCTGGATGTATCAGTTAATTACAAATAAAACTACAGATCTGGTTTGTTTTCACACATCTTATAATATCTCCTATCATCTTCAAATTCTTTCAAAGTGTTGTCGCGTTGATCAAAATCAGCAAGACCTGTCCAGTGACTGTGATGTTAGGGCACCATAAGCAAAACACCAATGTTTAATAAGCCTTTACTAATTAGAATTTTAGGGAGTTGAAACAGATAGCTGGTTAAATAATAAAGTACAAGAATAGGGAGTGTCAATGCAAAGCGAGAGTCTCAACCTTCGTTTTGAAGCCAGCTATGGATTTCAGTGAGTTCTTTATTGATGAGCACAAGGCCACTCATAAATGGTTTAAATGCAAACAGCCAATAATATGCTAAAAATACCTTAGATAATGGCTGATAACACCTCCATCAGCGTTATTCACATCTAATGCTAAAGCTTGCAGGACAAAATTTGGCTGTAAGCCATTGCATATTCTACTTTATTAATAGCTGGTGCTTTATCCATTCCCATGCAGCAATGAACTGCTAAAGCTTAGAACGAATTTTTATACAGGGACAAAACTTCATAACGTCATGGAAGCATACAAACAAATAAATTAGATTAAATGGAACAGTGTCCATCTTCACAATAAAATTAATGCAGTGGTGTGGCCATGTTATGGTCACAGTCACAAAATGAGATTAAAGAAAGTCTGAAGGAATGCAGTATTCACCAAGGCCTCTGTAGCAGGAACACGAGCTACTACTGAATAAGGCTGTAAGAATTTTAATGCAGCATTAAATCATTTAAAAATCCAAATTTATGACCTTATAATCAATACTGTGTTCAGTCCCTCATTCACTGTTGTGGAAACCACTGTTAATGATCAGAACTTGGCATCTGGGTTAATCCTATCAGAACAAAGCCAGGGGTGGGGGATGGGGGGACTCTACACACACTTAAAACAAAAAAATATTGGGCTTTTTACTTGCTTATAAATTCTACTCATTGTGAATGTTTGGTTATAGTTGGAATGAAAGGCACAATATATTAAAACACAGAACCTAGGAATCAAATACTGTATAAAATATGAAGCTATAAGTTCCATTTAGACCCATGCCAGGACGAAGCCTCATATTTTTTCCTTCATTTTCTTTTTTTTTTACCTCTTATGTTTACTTACTCATTTTTGAATGGGTTTTTAAAAGCATTGCAATAACAAAAGTGATGCTAATGACAAAAACAACACAATAAAATAACACTAAACAAAACAATACTACTACTGCTAATACTAATAATAATAATGGAGTGGATGCAGGTGTAGCATATGACAGCATATGAGCCAGCATATAAGCCAAACCATAATCTTTGCAGAAAAAAACATAATAAAAGCAACACATGTTTAATTTGGCCTTAAAACTGTAATGAATTCAGCAACAAATGAACAAACATCACAACTTTAAGGCTAAGCCGAACCTAATGCTTTTTATTCTTCAAAATCATCTAGGCCATATGAAATGGCCCAATATGCTTGATTTAGTCAAAGGCAGGAAAGGGTTTAGTAAGGTGTAAATGATGCAACAGTAAGATAAGTCAACCTCCTAAATACACGTCATTAGAGATGTAGCATTACCACCACGTAGAATGATGTAGTGTCACCTTACAATTCTGGTAGGAAAAACAGGACAAAGTTTTAATAACTTATGTAGCACTCATTTCTCCTCACTGCTAGCTCTGTTTCCAGCTACATGTGGTCAAGTGAACATCAAATTCCTTTCAAAATGACCTTCAGTAACTTGCTTATCAAATTCTAATTGTTACGAGGTATACTTCAAATGTTAGAGCCAATAATGCTGTGTATAATAAAAGACTCTGTAATCCTTTTCCCTCTCCTGACAATATAATTATAATTATGGCTAATGACTAGACAGCATAGTACATGAGGTACAATGAATGAATCGTGCAAATTGTCAGGTACTGCCCCAACCCATAAGTTCTTCAGTCTAAAGCTGCTGACAAACTCAAAGACCACAACCTATGTGCTCAGGTATTTGTGGTGTATTTGTGGCTAACATCTCTTTGAACACAGCTTTAGTGTGGCACAATGGCGTAAATACCTCTGCATTGCTGGTTTTTAATTAAATTAAATGAATACAGGTTTGCAACAGCAGACAGTGCATTATGGGTAAGTGGTTTGTACACTCTGCAGTTCAGATAAAGTATGGTTTTACAGTACTAAACTAAACAAGTTCCCTACATGAAGCTGCAGCAGTGATTTGAACACAGCTTTAGCCAATGCCTTGGAGTCTCACTTTAACGCTTTGTCTAAAAATAATTTCTGAAATAAATGTGCTGTCCATCATCACTATTAGACATGTCAGTCAAGTTTTGCATGGCTGTTAAGCTTGAATGATTATCCATGATCAAACTGGATAACACGTCAATATGTAAGGGAAAACATCCTTGTGGGGATGCATGATAAAAAATCGGCAGCTTTTGTTTCTTAGTTTGTTTTTTAGAGCTGCATTAGACCAATTCTGCTAAACCTGTTCCAAATTGCTGAAGTATCATTATAAAAGACTCATTCTACAAAATAGCCTGCTGCCTGGTGCTTTCAATGTAGCACTTTGTTTAAAATGTGTTATTTAAAAAAGTACCTGCATTTTTCTAAGAACACTGAAGAACAGTTTTGGCCTGTTAAAGAACAAATAATACTGTTTGTGCAGCAATTTTGAAAAGTAACTGAAAGTAGTGGCTAGTTTCACGTGTTCATTTAACCCACGCGTTTGGAGCTTCGGGTTTTACAAAGGGCAATAAAAACAGTCAGTTTGTCTGTAAAAACATATCAACCATCAAAAATTCATGATCACTGCGTCTCTAATGTTTGGGTTTGTCAGCATTCCAAAATCAAACATATTCTGTTGTTGTGTGAACATAACAGCGAATTTGATTGAATTTACATTTCAAAAGCATAAAAATAAGTGTGCTTTTTGCTAAAAGGTCCACGTCCACTCAACCAGACGATGGAATTACATGAAGGGACTCTTATTTTTCATAGTATGGTCAGCCAGATTGAGGATATTTATCATTCGACATGCTTAGCCCCCTCCATCTTCACAAGGCTTTGATCAGTCGACACTGCAAGCCTGATATTGGGCTCACTTAAGATCACTGAGCAACACCAGCACTAACTCTAAAAGCTGCAGCGTGTTTCTGAATATTGCGGTTTTTTTTATTTACTCCCTTCAAAGAATGAACTTTTGGTAAAACTGACAACACCCTTGACAGAAGTCTGATTTAAGGCAATTAGTTCCATGCCCGAGCACACAGGCTCTGGATCTTGTGTGGGAGGGTGAAAAGCAAAGGCTATGTATTAATTGTAGAAGTGGACAGCCTGGTGGTTTGTTGAAAGTTCAAGTGACACCTGGATGTTGGTAATGTAAACCTAGGTCACTCATTTAGCATGCAGTCAAAAGATGCTAACAGCAAGCAAGCAACCCAGTCATAATGAAAGAAAGCAAACAAAAAAAGAGTAAGAGGAAGAGAGAAAGAGAGAAGGAAGGAAACCAGTGGCTTCATCCTCACAAGATGGTGACACTATGCTTTATTGAGCCATGTATGATACAGTGCTAGAAATAACGCCGGTCTGCATCTAGTTGACTGCCCTATACTGACACAGAGAGTGACAGATAACAGCGCTGCATTCTTTAAAAACAGCTTGGCGCACTTTTGCACCGCACGACAGCAAACAGCACAGCACAGATTAAATGATTTGGCCTAGACTCAAATTTTCATTTTGCTTTGATAGATTACTTTGGAAGTCTCTTGATGAGGTTTAAATGTGCTGGCTGAAACAGAAGGCGTGGAATATGAGCCAAAAGAAAAAAAATGAAAAATGACCGACTAGAAAATGGAAGCAAGATCTGCGGCAGACCGTAGAGTATGGCGAGTTTTTGGGCGTTAGTATAGGTTGGGGTTTCCAGGTCACTAATGGTTATGGCATTTCAGCAGAAATTTACTTTAGGTTGAGTGAAACAAGGTTAAACGTATTTAAACAAATTCATTTAGGCAAACTAAAAGTAGGCCTTACTTTTTAAGTCATGAAATGTAGAAAAGTCCATGAACGCATTTCCTGTTGTTCGAAGGTATGTAACCAACACTAAGCCACAGCTATTTATGTGAAAATAAATGTAGCAACATTGTGCACGCTGGAACCTCAGGCATCACGGTCAAGCTACGTCTCCTGTGTTTGACAATCGATCAAGTTGATGTGCAGTTATTTATTTAAAAGCAAGTAGGTAGGACGACTAGCAGTGCACTTCAGGAGCTCTGAGGCCGTCAGGCCTTGAAGCGGACCTACGTATAATTATCGCCCCACTGCTCTTTGTAAACCCTATAACCCCGTTATTACTGTGGCTCGATATTTTCCTGCTGCACATATATAGTACAAGAATTTCAGTTTTTCACTCAAAAATATCAACAATGCCAAACAATGTCCAACTATATACCCCTCTTGATCTAGACGTCTGGGTGCATCCTACCAGAGCGAAGGGGGAAGGTAGGGGCTTATGCTTCGCACGCACTTACCTGGGATGGGTAGAAACAGAATACATTTAAGGATTCAAAAAAGGCCAGGCTATTCTGTTACAGCCGCAGTTACAAAGACAGTAATCAGATTAGAGGTACATTATAAAATCAGAGGTGATTACTGGCAGAATTAAACTACAGCCACATACAATCTATAGAGAGTTTTTTTTTTGTTTTGTTTATTTGATTTTGCGTATTGACTAAACGTACAGAAGCAAACTGATCTCACAGTAAGCTCTGTTATTAAGCACTTGATGCCCCATAAAATCAGTCGGCTGAATATAAATCTGTATCTTGTGAAACCTGCCAGGATTGAACGCAGAACTGAATTAATATGAACTTCATATGAACAAAATGTGAAAAGAATCTTTTTAGACTTTTGTGTGGCTACTGTAACAGGAGAGTTACATCGCGCGCGTGATCAACACAGCTTCACACAGGAATATGAAGCCTTACAAGCAGTACAGCCCTTTTAGCAGACACTAAAGATGTCCATTCAGAGTTAATAGAACGGCCTCTATTTACAAGTTTTGTTAAAGAGCTTGACACCATTTTCACTGCTCATGTGTGTCTCAAACTGAAACAATTCATGCTTTACAAATGTATCATCTTTATGTTAGAAACATTTCCATGTACTGCTCCACTTAGATTTGGCCATTTTACTTAACGTAAAATAAGTGACTCTTGGTTTGAGGTACAATATCCGCAGCTCTACAATCTTTTAGTTTATCAATACTTAAATGCAAGTACACATAGCACATATAACATGTGTCTTGGTGAAATAGCCTTCATGTAGTGTTTTTTTTTCTTCTGTTTTTGTTTAATTATATGCTTTTGAAAGACAAGTAATGCAAAAGTAACTGAGAGTAAACTGATTTCATTGCTTTAATGTAATAATTTTAATTAGGTTTTAATCATATTTTAACAAGTGATCAATGATCTGTAATCAGATACAGTTTTAAAGTAACCATTTTCCCCTTAAATGACTGGGTACTTTCTTTTAATATTGCCTATAAAAGATAAAAACTGTGATTTTAGGGCTTATTTTGTTATATGGTGGTGCGGTTATTTAAAGTTTTTTAAAGATGGTGTTTAATATATTTGAACTAAGTTTGTATGAAGAAAATCCTGACTGTACCCCTTTGGTGCATGACCTTTGGTGATCAAACAATGCATTAGATGGCATAATTTAATAAAATGCAGCTGTGATGGACCAATGTGTGAATCGTGGGTCAATGCCAATATACAGTATTCAATACAAAGAATTATAACAGTCATTTCTAAAGAGCTACAAATGCAGCAGTCCACTGTTGCATTCCATTTGTATAATTAATACATATTCAATTACTGGTTTATAATATTAGCTAAATCTACATAATGTTGATTTTATCTGCTGATACAGGTATGATTTCTGTAAAAACGTTTTATTTTAATTAACTACATGACAGTATTGCTTGCCTATGCGATAAGACCAGGAAGGCCTGACAGTATGTTATTGGAAAACTGCTACAATTATCTAGCAGGCGTAATTCTAGGAAGTATTATGATTCCGGAGCGCTGTAAACTCTAGAAAGGCATTAAGGCATGAAACAATAGCATCGTGCTTTGTTACTTTTTTCCTTCTCTCTCGGACAGGAGATTTCCTGCACTTTTGCAGAATAATCAAAAATATTCGCACCCCGTGCTTCCTCTCTTGCTCACCCAAGGAAACCCAGCCCTCTCTCCACGTTTCTGTCTCTCTCTGTCCACCTCTCTCCTATATTGAACATTGATTTTGTGCAGCCCATCATGCCTCATACAGACATTAATAAGCAAATGGGAACTGGTTACTATAATTAAAAACATAACATTAAGAAAAACCTACAGTTATAATGTTTCAGGGCAGGAATTTGAGCTACAACATAGACAAAAATAAAAGATGCCTGAAGTGTAATCCTCAATTTGACCCACGCGGCATCATCTAGATGAAAAATAAATAGCCCCCACTAATTCACGGAGGGGTTTCAATAACAGTGTGCTTTAACAAAACAAATGAAAGCTTGTTTAACTGAGTCGAATGTAATGAAGTAAAGAATGAAGAAAGGAAATGGAGCATAAAACCATTATGAAATGTGACAAGTGTTTCTGAGATAGAGATACAAGACACGTGAGCACAAAACTCTACAAGGAAGGAAAACAAAAATAGGAAAAGATGAGGCAAAACCTAAGGTCGCTGTAAAGAAAGAAGACATGGAAGAGAGAGAATAGGCCAAGGGAAAGAGAGAGAGAGGGAGGAAGGAGGAGTAGAATAGAGTCAGAGTGCTTGCCTAATCACGCGCTGGTCACACTTCCTTTTTTGTGCCCACTCATTTCCTGTGCTTATTGTATAGGTGTGAGGAACCAGTGTGCTAAGAGAAGAGTATACGCTGCAAACATGATCGCCCACAAATGTGCACCAGAAATGACCATTTTAGCACAGACATCTCGTATTAGAGCACTACAACAGTCGCCTCTGTGAGAGACTATAACTATGCTATAGGTAAAAAAAGGTTCATTTAATTTTGATTTAATTTAATTTCCAATAAGCAACAGTTGAATAGGAGGATCATTCAAGTTGAAGAACACTTTGAATTGTACACGTAAGGATGCAACTGCTTCTACTAGGCCTATTACAAAGTGAAGTACACAGTCAAAAAATGGTGCTTAGGATCATCTTACGAAAGGGCTACATCTATATACTTTATCAAAAGCAAACACCCACACACGATACGACAAACTATTCAAACTGGAATATGGAAATTTCAGAAGTCCATCATTATGTATTTTTTCCAGTAATTCTTCATTTTAGTTCATATAGTCTCATATAATCTTGAATATGGGGTCTTATGTAGGGTGTGTTCATATACAGGTTTACGCCTGGCCCGTCCAGGTTAAGCACTTTTTAATACCTCACTGCATTAATACAAATTCGGCTGATGTGTGTGGTTATAAGTGTCCATATACAAAGTTCTTCACTATGGTCACAAACGTGACCCAGCACGGATTTTCAGATTTCATATCCTGAAGTTTCTGGTTTATGATTTCTATATTTACATAGGCTACATCTTTCATTTAGGCTTGTTGTTCAGTTATCAATCACACAAATTAGCCAAAATATACATATGATGTATATGTACATTATATTAAAACGATCTTATTTAATAAAATCATGGTGAAACCTGAAATTTCCAAGGTTAATGATTTCCTAAGAATCCTAATTAATTCAAATCATTGTGGAGCTAGAGATTTACATCCTAACAAGTGTGAGTGTTTTCTGGAAGGTGTTAAGAGGCCTGGCAGCAGTTGAGTGTAGCAGACAAAGAAAAGCACCAGCCTCTTACACACAGCTCCTGTCTGTACAAAACCAGACCTATAAATACTATATGAGCTTTAATACAGTTTGTTTCCAAACTCTTTGCTTACTCACGGCTTGCTGTTTCCAACTCCTAATAAACAGCATGTTGCTCCATACATAAAAATAGAACACCATGTTCCTTATTTCTACAAATGCTACACGCACATGGCAGGACGAATTAGAAATCTGATGCCTTATTTTCAACAATGTATTTCAAAACACAAGGAAAATCCCTTACACAGTGTGAAAAAGTCTGCTGATAGAGTAGCTGAGAAGCATCTTCCCAGCTTCGCTGAATATGCCGGTGGCTTATTCAAGAGCCTTATTCTAGCTTCTTGTCCATCATGTTGAAGGTCCTGCTTAGATCATTTACGGAAAGCCAATGCAATTAGGAGTAAATGCAAAGCTCTGGTTGAAGCTCTTGGTAAGTGGCCATTGTAACAACCACTACTACATACCCTTGGCAAGAATCCACATTCAGCAGCAAACAAAAAAAGTGATATTAATAAAAGCAACACAAAATTTAACATTGCTGTTGCTTCTAGTAAATTACGAAAGAAGGGATACTGACATGGCATGTTTTTTTTTTCAAGTTGAAGACGAAGATGGAGGGACTACGTACTTCCTTAGAGGCTAATAACCCATATAACGCTTCTTTAAGACTAAACATGTGTCACCAAACCAATTTTGGCCTAGGAGGACATTGTATAACAGCCACACAATCTGAGCGGCCATAGAGAGTCTGCATATTACGCACCTGCTAAGTAACACCAAAGCTCACAATTTATCACTTATGATGAAACAGCTGGCAACAATAATACTACCATACATTTGAAACAATGTTGGGATTTCTTTGCTTTACTTTGCTCTTTGTTTCGCAGATCTGTGGTATCAACACTTCTGATCATGCATTATCACAACTGTTATGATCTACACTGCTGATTTTATTCCACGTGCACGCCACCAAGTCACAGCCGTGATGTTTTCGCAATAACAAACTCCCTCTCGTGTACTGTTGCTTAAGGATACCTAACGTTCCAGCATTTCTGGATTCCAATCGGAACATTCCTAGAAGTGAACTGGGACTGGCACGACGCCAAGTCAAATCAAGTCTACTTTGCTGTTATGGGTGTGCCCATGCAGCATATATTGTGCCGTAACATTTATCGTTACATTTGCTGCTTCTAGACATGAACATCCTTACTGAAGGCGTCCTGATTGCTGCCTTCAAGGTATAAATACACATGAAATGTGTTAATAAGGCTGCGAGGGCCAATATGCACAGGCATACATAGGCTTTCACACACGCAGCTCGTCTCCTCCAGCACTTGCGTCACTAGATTAATGGGGCACAGCATTAATCACGGGAGAGCATTAATTACACTGCGAGTGTTGTGGGGACAGAGTTAATCCTTGCACTTTATAAACTCATTTCATTATCATCAAACTACACAAGCACACACACTATAATCCCAGCAGCACCTTTGGGGATCACAATTGCCTCAGAAGGAAGACTCTGTTATATCGCACATATACACACGTAACTCTCACACGTTTATAAATAAGGGTGACGGTCAAAAAGTGCTGGCAGAAAGACAAAAGTATGATAAACAGGCTGCTGACATAAACGTCGCTCACAAAGAATACGTGTTGGATCAGACAGCATAAAAACCAGGATCTGAGAACTCAACATTTCAGAGGCATTTCAGAGGCATGTGAACATACTCGTACATATCACCATGTACTGCTAAAACTTTGTGACTGCATTGGAAAACACCAGCTGATGATGACACTGTGCAAGCTTTTCATGATAAAGGAATCAACATACAGGGAATAAAATCCCACTGCATTAGTGCACATTACTGCTGAGAATGACTCTGCCTTCTCCTGTAAAGGTGCCATTTCTGAGACCAGAGGTTTTGTGAACACAGTGATGCTATGCTCATATACAGAGACAGACAGAAATATGAGAGCGCTCGCAGTGTGACCGTGGAAAGGGGGAGGTCACGTATTTGTTGCCTTTCCGAATATGCAGCCTGCGTCAGCAAAGCGGCGTGTGTTCCTGCTGCCTGATGAGCAAGTGTGCGCATGCATGTGTGTTTGTGTGATGAGATGAGATGAGAGGAAGAAGCAATATCTCCTGTTTTTCCAAAAGAGCAGAGACATATGTATACGAACGTGCATGAACAGACACACACAGAGTCACCCAGACACAGTGCCCCACCAACTCCATGGGTGCAAAGGTATTTTCCAGTCATTCAGCTGATATTTGAATGAATAATGGGTCTCTTCATGGGCTGGACTAAAAAAATATTTAGTCTTTGGATAATCTGATTTTAAAAAAGCTGAAATGCGTATAAGCCCTTTCCGTGGATAGCCCACTTAGAATAACTCTAATGAAATTTCATGATGTAAACCACACTAGGGAAAATGACTGAGAGCTTACACTTCCTCCTATCAAGTCAAAACATGATTTTGGGCAGAAATGACTGCTACCTTAAAAACTCGCTTTGTGTTTTTGCCACAGTTGGTGTCCTTTTCTCAAATACTCCCTGCTTTAACGCAAGCAAACAGGATTTAGACTGTTGCGGTAGGTCTAATTATCTATTGTTTGATCTGTGATCTTGTCTTATCGAAGTAAACGTGACAACAAGGTGACATTTCTTAACTAACCCAAACAAAGGACGTTTACTTAGAAACAAATGAACAGAATTCAAATTAAAATGTGTTTAGAACCTGAAAGACTACTTCACTGTTAGTGCACGGCTAAACCATAAACACAGACAGATGAACATATGCCCAGACGAACACCATCATAACAGTTTTATATTTGTGTATATTTGTGCATACAGGCAAACAAGACCATAAAGAGGGCCATAACGAGGAATAAAGCATGCAAATGCCTCCGATGCAAAACCAGAGACGAGCGGCAAGGCAGTGAGGAAAAGAGAAGAAAATTCAAATTAGTCAAAGGCGAATTTGTAAGTGGACAGGGAGAGAAAGAACTAGGGATACTGATGGATGGAGACAATGAACAGAGAGTGTCTGATCAAGAGGCAGAAAGAGAAAGACAGAGAAAGAGAGACACAAAACCTTCTGTTAGGAAAGAGCCAAGAGAAAATGCTGAGGATCTCTGGCTATGATCACTTGTCAGCCTTCGTTGCCTACAGAAACCTATGAGACCCCCGACTTCAGCACTATAGTATACTGTTACCTAATGTACACAACACCTCCAGAGTGAGGTTACTGGTCAAGATCAGCTCTTGTATCACCTTCACACCTTCTGTTCAAAACTGATCCAAGCAACTGTCATTTCAAACAAAGCCTGAAAGTGACCTTTCACCTGGTTGGATGCAAAAATAGCCCACTTTGGAAGCTCGTAGTGAAATCTGGTTACGCCAGTCCATCAAAAACGATCAAACTGTCTGAAAAGTGTGGGAGTCAACTTTCTCCTCCAACAGAAGTCCTACTTTCAGCTGAAGTGTCAGCCGTGATTCAAGTTTAACTTGTTGCAGATTAGAAACCTCTTCTCCCTGGCAACAAATCTTCGACGTCAGTGATGTGCTATGCTGATATTATCGGCCTGATAAATGGCTTTTTCCAGGGCTGCTTCTCATTGTGGGCAAATATTTCTCACTAGAATATTTCTTCTGTGCTTCTGCTTTTCATAATACGAGAATTAACCTTCAGACGTCAGACACAACTCCCTACTTGCAGCTCACTACGCTCCCAACAGAACTCCTGACACTAAAGAGTACATATTAAGTCATTTAAGACACAGCCAGAGAGCCACATGACCTGAGTGCAACACAGAGGTAATGCAGCAGAATATGGTTCATTAGGCGAAGTGCGCTAATCCAGGCACACCGGTATGTCCAAATAGGTCCTGAAGAGCCTCAGGTGAATTTATAGACTGGGCCATTCTGGGATAACTGGACCATTAAGCTGATGAAACTAGGGTGCAGGTTCATAGAGAGTGTATACCCTACAGACTCACACACATATTTTTTGTAGACCTCATACACTGGGGCCTTTGCCAATAAGATATAAGCATAACGCATAATGTTGTCATGCCAAAAACATGTCTTTTGCATTTTGTTAAATGTTGCATGAACATGTAATATTAAACAGCCTAACATATGAGGTCCAAAAAATAAATCTTACACTGATGCACATGAATATCAGACATGTTTTTTCCTTTCCCACAATGTTTCCATTTTCCTGATATAAGACACGACAACAACGCCTCATGTTGCTACATGCCCAGTGCCCCTCACTTTGCAATTTCTCATGTGGACCCTAAAAATGCAGAGCTTGTGGACGGACTGGCCACTGGTCTTGGAGATTTTATCAGCTGATGTGAGATCCAGAGCCTCTTTGGTTAGACACTAAACTACTGCATGAAAAACTTACTTTGTCTGTTGTAGCCACCGCAGTGGTGTGATGGTGACGTTTTTGTAACATTTTAATAAACAACCAGAGCAACCCCTGACTGGTTTTTGGCAGCACTGAATATGGTTACATATATTAATAAAATGATCATAAACCAGTTTCTGCAGTTATCTGATTATTCAAGTGGTCATGTAAACAGCATGCTCCAAATTCTTAGGCTGGATTATGAAAAAAAATCTGGTTATGAAACATGATAAAGAGAGCTGGGTTGTAGCTCAGTAATTCTCACTGCATGTATACCCCTACTCGATACTACATGATATGAAGGTTTTAAATATTCTGCATCTTCTAGATGATGTTTGTTCATATTTTGAGGAACTGTGACTTGATGTTTATAAAAAAAAGGCCAGGCCATGAAGTTCAGCTTTGTGCTTTATGCTATCTTTAAGCCATGTCTTATTCTGTGAGTTCACTGGCCAGTTGTAAAGCAGAAATCCAATTATCGCCTGACTCATGTAGACCCAGAGTTTTCCTGGTAGTGCATGTAAACACATTGATTGGATTACTGACAAATCTGATTTACTACAGTTATCTGATTATTAAGAACGTAAACCTGCTCAATGTATGCTTGTTGATACCATGCATAGTGTTTTCATAATTCTGGCCACAAGATGCATTGGCTTGGGAAGGAGTTACATTTTTCTGAATTTCTATGAATATACTGCAATGGTAAAGAAATCAGTCGCTCAATAACTTCCCAAGCCATCTTAAACAGAGATAACTGCAATAACAAATGGGTTCTTGTTAGTCACAGATCAGTCTACAGGCATAATTCTCCACACAGAACAGCAATCGCTCCATGCTATTATTGTATTTTACCAAATATTTATAATACAGTTGCAAATATTATCAGCTAAAGATCCATGCTACTACCTGACATAGTACTACCTGTATAATCAACAGAACATTTTCCTGCATACTGTTCTGCTTGCACAACAGCCCCAAAGTCACACTGTGATTATTCTTATGCCTGAACAGTGGCTGTTTTAAACCTTACTACAGAATCACAATAGAACCCATTTAAATATGCAAAGCTTTCAATTTTCTCTTTATCGCTGAGGGAGATCCTAATGGCTTGTTTTAAATGGGGTCTTGACTTGATTTAATCATTATTTGATCTTGAATCATTCTTATATGGGGTTAACAGTGTGACCCACCTGCTGTATATCTTCATTTACTGGATTAATGAATTAAAAGCCATCGCTAAAACTTATACAAAGCATATTTCAGATGTTCCATCAAAGTTGGCCAGTCCGTCAGATTAAGCACAACAGGCCCTTCACTCCCGTTACTAGGTTCTTCCCAGTTCCACAGTCGGTAGTAATTTGTGCTCTACAACATACTGCACACCTTTGAGGTTTGTGAGGTTCAGCAAACCTTTGTAACGAGCAGCGTTTAGTACTGATGATACCCATATTCCACAAATGGATGAGACGTGCTGGTATCAGGTCATGAGGTAAAAACGAGCATTCAACAAATAGCGCAAAGTGCATTTTAATTAGGAAAGTTTAGTCAAAAGATTTCTAACAGGCTAGTTCAGTATTTTTTAGAGATTTAAACATAGCATCTGTTACAAGCTTCAAAACTACATGTAAAGGCTAAAGCTATATACCACAACACAATAAATACATAAGTGTGCTGGTAAAAGCTATCATTTTGGTAGTGGTGAATAAGCTAATCTTGAAGCTAAAGATTTCAGCTTTCAGCTATTACATTACATCATCTGTGCAGCTGGAGAGTTTATGATTACATGATTTAAAAAAAGAAAGAGTTACATAAATGACTATAGCATCTTACCCATGCTTATTGAGTCTTGTTTTGCAACACCCATGCATGATGTACAACTTCCTACTATAGACCATTATTCAAAAAAGGACACTATGGGGAAATTCATTATTGTCCCAGAAATCCCTGGGCAGTTGAAAGCTAGCACATGCTTCTTCCACACCACTTGCACTGCATTTTTTTGCATTTGCTGCCCACACTGCATCATAAAAAGCTTGGCACACTTGGAGGAGAAAGTTAGCTGCTCAGATCTCTCTCCATGACCTAACAGATGCCCTTAATTAGCTAGAATCTCTACACGTTGAAAGAGGAACCATGCCATCCATCCCACCCAATGAAAGCACAGCCAAGTATACTTCAGTCATTGATGGCAGTGGCATTGCTGGGAATACACTTTAGCCCCAGCAACAGACATCAACTCCACAGTTGTAAAAACAGTGTCTGAGTTGTGTGAGCTCCGCACACAGTAACACTGCGAATGAGGCAGTGGACTATGAGTGTGGGGACGGAACTTGTAGCAGGATGCTGCTCTGGTGGGTGACCAGTCTGACAGAGTGGGTGAGCTGACCAACTAGAGCACACCGGGCCTATTGGGAGACGGGGCTTATACACACAGAAGCTCTAACAGAGTGGTTCAGACGGGGTGAATCCAGATATACAGTAATGATTGTGTTTTTTTTTAAACTAAGCATGTAAATCAGTTTACATAAAAGGGAAAATAAATTATTCTGACCATTGAACAAGAGCATAACAGGTCCCCTGTAAACATGAGATCAACGCCCAAAACAAATTTGCTCTCATGCCATGCAAATGTTCATGCAAAACTACACAACGGACACGTAACATCTTTCTAATACCCTCAAACACAGTCTAACAACTTCACGCAGGGCCAGGGCTTATGACTGCAGAATGCAAAGTACATTGCAGTATGTGACATGAACTTTATACTCATTCATGTCGCAAAACGGGACTTCCTGGAATCACACCAATTGAGTGTCTGTTTCCTGTGATATCTAAGAAGTGATGAAAGCGGGTCTGAGGAAACTCAATTTGCACAAGGAGGGAGAGAATTACAGGCTATGTGGACACTGTCACTAACATGAACCAAATGTCTTGTGCTTATAGGGGGTGAAAAGGTCTGTTCAGAGTTGCCTTCGCATGCTTCATTGCTTTGTATACACAATACTATCTGTTAGGTTTTCCATATGACCAGACTAAAATGCAGAAAACAGGCAGGAGTGAATACTTTGTCAAAGCACAACATGTGGTATTCCAGTGAAGTCCTGTATTGGTGGAAGCGAGAGAGGAGCGCTGCTTTGAAAATGAGAAAGTGCTTGTGGTGGACAAGCCAGTTACTATGGTTACAAGCAGCGAAGCCTCAATCAGAGGTCATGAGGGTCATCTACTTACAGAGAGACACAGAGCGGGTTGATTAAGCTGGAGAGAGAAGAGAGCAAAGACAAAAGCAGACCAAAACATATCTATACAAAGAAGAAGACGAATTCGGTCCTGGGGTGTCCTGCTGAACAGGTGCCCACTCTCGCTAACATACAACGTGTTTAGCCTGATCAAAACAAAGATCAATGAATCAACAGGGTTTGATTTACCCACCTAACTTTATATTCCTTAAATAAATAAGTGATGGAGGGTGGGTTACCAGGGAGGTTGTTGTTAGGACAAGTTAGGACAAGGGAAATAAGGGGCTTATTTGGGCTAGAGATTCGCCTCAAGTAACTATTAGGCCTAATTTTCTGAAACTCAGTTGCTATTTTGTAATTATGATGCTAAAATGAGAATGGAGCTTGTCTTTAACAAGCCATTTAGACGAGGTGTGGAAATTTCCTTTCTTTTGCAATCTTTAGCGAACACTACCCGCTTCTCTGTCCCATTGGTCATGCGGAAGTGAACTGTGGATACTGAGACAACCAAAGACTGACAGATTGCACAGTATATACCAACATGTCTAACCAAAATCCTATGTGCATAACCCACTGGATTTATGCATCCTTTCTGTAATAAAGACGTAGTGTCATGAATTCCAAACTGCCTGATCAGTAGTAATGCTGGTGATGATACAATTACAATTACAAAGAGTCTCCATCTCTCTCGTCCTCTTTGACTGCATGACAAATAAGCAGAGAGCTGTTTGACAGTTTGGAGATGAGTTATTACTATTGTTGTGCAATACTATCCTGCTGTTATGATGTAATTAAATGGTTAATTACATAAGTGGTCTACAACCCAACAGACTACATTTACATTCGAGTTACAATCTGTAGCCTACAAACAGGTTGAAGTCTGCAATTCTTTCTGCTGGTTTTGTTGAAATGACAGACAGCAGGGCTAAAACATAAGGGATGTACAGAGGCTGTACACACATCAGTTATTTATCAAATTCCTTTTAATTATAAAATACTTCCTCCTTTACTTCTAACTTCTGCTACTTCAAAAGAATGTTTTTACTCTTTTCAATGAGCCAAAAGTGCACAATAATTAAATAACCTTGTTAACTGTGACTTACATGTAGGGGTAGGGAGAAATCGATACAACATATTATTATGATTTTTCTCCTGGCAATATCGTACCGTTACACTGATACCAAGTATATATCGTCGCTGTCCAAAGAAAAACAGCTATCTCCAAAATGGCAACTTTACAGGAGAGGGCAAAAACCTAATTTCGTTTGAATGGAACTCAATGGAACCAGACGCATCTCCAAGCGGTTTTGGGCCATTTCTGTTCGTCCATTCGTCATGAAAGTTCCACACAGTGTAAACAGCAGCTCATGTGATCAGAGACATAAAATGAGACATAAAAGTGAAAATCAACAAAAATGAAGATACATGTTTTTCTTTGGACAGCGGCGATATATTCCGTTACATAGACTGGTACTGCAATAAAGAGACCAATTGCTTTGAGTAAAGGAGACTTGCTATGCGTGAATGAGAGAACTGGATTCCTATGTTACTCTTTTGGGCTCAAAATTTGCTGTTTAAAAAATCACATAAATCACAACATATCGCAATATATTCAGCATAAAGAAACTGCAACAACATTGTATCTTGACTCAAGTATCGTGATAATATGGCATCTTGGAGCCTTCGGTGACTCTCACACCCAATTTACAGGGGTTAAACAGGAGGACGTTCAGTTCTGCTGTCTTTCCTCCACAAAATCTGCTTTTTCCCACTGGTCTCACACGGCACCTCAGCAAAAACAACCCGGCACCATCACGACTACACTGAATGCGTAACGAAATTCACTTCTAACTCCAGATTTCGTTCTGAGTGAATAGCTGCGGTTTACACCTTTACACTTTTATGCAGATTCTGTTGTGTATTTTTACAGAGTGGGCCGATTTTTAAATCTACAATCATTTACATACTGGTGGAGGAATGAAGATGTGACCGGACAAAGAGAAAATACATTAGGGAACGGCAGCAGAATTGGAGAGTTGAGATGAGGATTTCGTTGTGGTGAAAAGGAGTTAAATGAGCAGATTAGAATGTTTGAGTAGCAAGCCGACTAAATCTCCTGTAGCCTACAGTGATTTGATGCTGGTAAGCGAGCCAGATGCACTGAACACTACACCCACACTCCAGCGCACCCACCTCTCTCTCTCTCTCTCAACAGGGAGATACAGAGAAAGAGAGAAACCCTAAAAAACAATAAAAGGCACTGTGGTACGGGGACACATATCCGAGAGACACCAGTGTGTAAGTGGTTTAGAAAGAAGATCTTTTAAAGATCAAAAATAATAAGAGGATGGGGGGGGTGGTAAACAGAGAGGGACACACACAGATTTAATCCCCCCTCCCAAACCTAATTTGAATGCACAGACCAGCCTTCGACACCTCCACAATCTCGCCTCTTTCACGGCCTTGCGGTGCTGTGAATGTGTGTCAATCAATACAGTCCAGGCAAGTTTGTTCTGCATTGGTTGTTTTGTCAGGGGCAGGGAACAGCTGCTCTCTTTCTCCACAGACACACACACATATATATATATATATATATACACACACACACAAGGTCCACAGGCTTTTCTAATAAGATTACTATAGAATAGCGGCGCTGCCATAGCCTACTGAGCAATGCGTGCATGTGCTCTCAGGCTAGATCCACATGATTCACATTAAAACAGAGAAACGGGAGGTCCTGTGCAGCCTGACAGTGTTTAAAAACGCACGTCCACGTGTGCTGCAGGTCATACGTCAAAGCGACGTCACTGCATGCAAGAATAAGGGTTTACCTTGTTACCTACTGCAGCATCCACACAGACAAACACAGATCAGGCCTGAGCAGCGCCTAGGCGAGCTCGCCTCAGGAGAAGAAGTGAGATGTAGGCAGAGATGAAGTGCTGCTGTGCGCAGGGACATCTCCAAGTTACTCATCAAACTGTACACGTACACGTTCGCCCACGACTCCAGCGACACTACAGGGCGACTGCAGCGCACTGAGGGCCTTTAAAGGCGACGCTACACGGACACTGCTCTCTAACACAGGAAATGCTGAGGCCTTTAACCAGAGAAAAAAACTTGAGGAAGTGTTCAGGGCTCGCGGGTCGGTGGTGGGGCTGCTAATCTGGGATCTCGGACACACTGCGTGCATGGGGGTGCGGGTGTGATGTGTTTTGTAGTTTTCCGCTCTCCGAGCAGCTTTGTGGGGTCACACTGCAGCCACACCGGTGCTGGCTGTGACCGCCCATGTTCAGTAAAGCTCGACGCATCTGAACCTCGGGATGCGGTGCGAAAAGACAGAAATGGGAGTGGACGGACGAGGATGAAGTTGGCTTCCTATTCGAGTTTCCCGTTCCACCTTAAATGGCGCAGAATTGACGTTCCGCCGCCTGTGCAGCTGCTGAATGGAACTGCTGCACCATTTAAGGTGGAACGGACGATTTGAACACGAAGCTGGCGAATAAATAAGCAGCGAACTTCAGCGCACTCGGACAGGCCGGTCGCTTATTAATGAAGCTACTCCCCCACTTGGTGCTGCGTCCAATACGACACTGTAGTACAGTAATGGATGGGCTATTAGCTAATGGTGGTGTACTATTTTGGCAGTATGCGTTTTCGGACGTAACAGCCTGGTGAGCCGTTCTAACTGACTGGCGCGCAGCTCTGCTGGTCAGTAACCCCACCCAGCCTCTCGGAGACACAGATAGCGAGCGTTACTTCAGATAATGTGTTGATATGCAGTGACAGAACTACAGACACGTTACACCGACTGTACGCCTGTGCCTAGCCCACTAACAACCCTCCTCCGGCTACTTTCGCTGCCTGCTGTTGTGGGCTTTACCTGCTCGCCCGGGTGTCTGTGAGGGGCGAAAAACATTTACCGCTTCGTGACTTTAAAACGAGACGGAACTTGCTCGCTAGCTCGAGGTGAAGAGGTGAAAACAGTCTTACCTGGTCCCCGCCTTGTCGCCCATCTCCGGAGGCCTTTTACTTCGAGGCTAAAATGCAAAAAAAGGGTCTCTGCGATTCAAACAAACCGGTTGGCACTTCGAGTAAAGCGTCCCGACCCCCGCGTCTGTCTTTCGAGGCTTTGCCGACCAGAATGATTTGCTCTCTCTCTCTTTCTCTCTCTCTCTCTCTCTCTCTCTCTCTCTCTCTCTCTCTCTCTCTCACTCTCTCTCTCTCTCTCTCCCTCTCTCTCTTTCGCAGGGTAGTTTCCCGCAGCCCTGAGACGGAAACCTCTGTCAGTCTCACTGTTCTGACAACCACGCAGGCCCCGCCCTCCGCGCGCTGACTGACAACGGCGCCGGCCAATCAGAGGAGTGAGAAGCATTTGCATCATTGCGTCGTCACGCAGTTCGCCCGCCCCGCCGTTGGGATTACCAATTAGAAACCTCTTAAAGGAGTATAGAGGTTTTAACGCGCGCTTCAGCAGTTGTCTCCTAGAAAAGCAGCTACACAACTGACTCACAGCCCTGGCGCTTCAGCCTTTATTTACATTCACTGTGTGGCCAGTTGGAAGTCTTGATTTCACATTTGGCCAGCTTACATACCTATCAGCCAGAGGGCCGTCTGGAAGTACACAGTTCTGTAGCTGTTCCCAGCATCGTAAACTCAGACGGGCTGTCTAAAGCCTGGGAATGTTTTTACTTTGGGGGATACAGTTCCTTTTTTGTCCTGCCCTATAACAGAGGCTAATAGAGGGCATTAATGAGAAACAGATGCTAATTGCTAAGAGGAAGCTACATATAGGTACCGTTTTACCACAGACCACAGTCTGAGGTACTTTAAAACGGGCTTACGGAGTACTGTATGTGTCACGGGACACATCCATTCGTATATATGAAAGTTGTTTTCCTCCCTTCATTCGTTCATACACAAATCCCATCCTATTCCTTTGATATAATTATATAACAAGCCAATAAACTTGTCTTGTGACCGCAGGCAGTTGAAAACACTGTCTCCTGCCATCTAGCGACGTGAAACAGATAACGCATTCATAATGTTAATTACTGGAGCTGCTCTGATTCTGCCCACATGGTACAACCTAGATCAAGAGCATGTCCTGCCATGATCCTGAGGGTGTTCATATCACAGGCCTACATGGGTGTAAAAATAGCAAATAATAGCTACTGTCAAACCACTTTACCTCAATCATCTAATACAAGCCAGAGATTTGTGATACGCATGAGTTTGAGTAGATCTGAAATAGACTGTGATCTAGATGTAATCTTATCATATAAATACTTGAGCATCCACAGGTTCATCTGTGTAATTTAGACATGTGTTTTTATCTTATAGCACTCATGCTGACAGTGAAATCTAATTTTCATTTGGACCCTGAGAAAGTACGGATTGGTTTAGTCCAGATTTAAACCCTATAGAGAATGCCTTGTCTCACATTAAGTATAACCTAACTAGGCAGTACTTCTCAGCCTCCAGCATTGAGTAAACTTACTGACTGTGTAACCCATAAAATCTCACTGTTTAAAGACAAGAAAGGGCAAAGTCTTCCATACCACATCATTTTATGAGTTTGTTTAATGATTTATTGTTAAAACCTTTCAAAGCATATTGTTTTGCAGACGTGGGTTTGGCCCATTTCTTGCTCAACAGTGTACAAGAGTAGAGGCTGAAATATTTGCCAAGATAAACGGCAACAGACAAATTCACAAACTAAAAGAATTACTGCTGGTTCAATTGTAATGCACAAAGCCAACACATTCCGACTATTCCAAAGAGGAACGCTTGTCTTATTTGTCCAAAGTGGAACAATTTGTAGTGTCCCATTATGGCCTTGTTCTGCTGTGGATGCATGGCGGCTCATGGGAAGCACCGGACTCACATAGTTGTGACCGTGTGGGCATTATGTGCACAGCAGGGCTGGTAATATCATTCTGTGCTCTGCTGTGGGGTAGTTGGAGCAGTGTTAGCATCAACCATGTGGAGATTCATGGCCTTATCGCTGTACCTCACTGACCCAACCGCCACAGCGGATGCCCTCCAGGAGTAATCCTGTGTGTGCCAGCTCCTAAAGAGGACGGCTGCATGACGTATGACTATGTGCACGCAGAGCGCTACGATGACTCCTCTTAACACCACGTCGATGTCGCCAAAGACTGCAATGGTGACTGCAGACTGTCATGGAGAGGCTCAGAATGGCAGTGGATCATCTCCAGAGTCCCACTTTTGTCTTGGTGGAGATGACTGACAAAGCACCTTTGCACCTGTCCGTGTGTGAAGTCACTGTGGTCAGTGCAAAGATTTTGTGGTCATGCATCACATGTCCAGAAGGCCTGGTGTCACTCCACCTCCACCCCTACCGCAATATCTGCAGGAACTGTGTGAGAATATTCAAGCTGCATGGGATGGATTATCATAGGACACCATTAGGAACCTCTGTAACTCCATGCTGAGGCATGTTACATTGACAAACATGGTGGCCTGACTCCACACTGAGAGACATGTATGTGTGACTGGATGTGTGTATTTTCCAATATCGGTCTATATTTATCATCATTATTGTTCCTGGTAACCTTTATCTTCCTTCTCAAACTGACACTTCCTTCTGGGTGCAGTTATTCTTTTACCATTGAGTGTATCAACTACCATAAGGCTTACACAGGCCACATGGTCTGTTTTATTTCCACTATGTTCAGCATAATTCAGCATATAAACAGTAGTTGTGCATGACAGTGTTCAGTGATGTTAGGTTATGCTGTCTGGTATGAGTGAATCGGACACTCGTTACTTTTTGTTTTGAGTTTCTAAAACACAGTGTTGGCTTACTGCCCACTCTATTATAGACACCTAGAATGTTGTTGTTGCACATTTGTGTTGGACGTCCCATCTTTCATCAGTAGTAAGTTTCTGGCCCCAGGATGCTGTTGTCCACATACTTATGCCTGTTGGACTGTTCTCGGTTCAGCTTGGACGTGAGTTGTAAGCTTCAGAAATACAGTCAGTACTGTGTCAGTTCCATGTCAGGGTCACTGCAGTGCTGTGTGTGATCCACCATCCAAACAATACCAGCTCTGTGGTGGTCCTGACCACTGAGGAATGGAGTAAAGGCAGGCTAACACATTATCCAGAGAAACAGAGGCACTACAGTCTCTAATTGTAGAACTAAACAGTGCACCTATATGGTGGATGGAGCTGATGTTGTGAAAGTTCTCTATAGCCACTTAGTTGCCTTTAAAAAGGCTCTGGACTGATTTCAGAGTTCCAGAAAAGACGGCTTATTTTCTCATGTGATATCCAGCAAACAAGTGCACTCTCCAAGAATTTCACGCTGTTTCTGGATTAGACTTATGAAGCCTGAGCAGGAGGAAACTGCGGTGATACTTGTGGTGGCTCAGAGAGATTCTGTATTTCATTTAGAGATCCTGATCTAGGCATAAGACATCCATCCCTACAAGCAAAGCCTGAGGCTAGGTAGAGCTTGAAGGCCTTCTTGAAAGGTATTGCGTATAGAACTTCTTAAACCAGAGCGTATTCTTTAACAGGAGCCTCCGTGGGTATTTATGTCACCTGTTTTTTTGTGCTTGCAGTTTTGGTGCTTGAAAAAGCATCTTTATTGATTTAGGATTGCTGAAAGCAGTCATGTTCCTTAATCAGCCCTTAATTTCCTTTTAACTTTTACTGCTCCAGGGTCTAGTGCTGGCATGCTTTACTCCACTCCAGCATATGTGCAGGTGCTGAGCCATGAAGGCTTATTTCATGTAGCTCATGACCCTCAAGTCTTGTGCTGATGCTGCTTCCAGAGGCTGTTTGAGTAAAGGTGAGTTTTACACGCTACATGGCTCAGCCCTCCGCAGTCTCGCTCTGTGAGTTGGCATGTTCTACCAGTTTGTGGCTGAGGTGTTGGTCTTGAATGCTTCAGTTTCCCAACAGTGGCTCTTACACTTGGCCAGGGCAGATCTAGGAAGGGAGAAATTTCATGACCCGACGTCTTATAACAGTGACACGTTTAAAGTTTAGGATTAGATTTACTTGAGTACACCTGTCAGCAGAGGGTGTGGCTTACACAAGTGAACTCAGTCATTAGAAGGATATACACATACTTTTGCCCATATAACGTGTCTATCCGTCATCTCTTATGACATGTCAGATTGAAACTCCAAAGAAATGGACTGTTTCTACTGCTTGACCTGCTCCTCACATTAAGAACAGTCAGGCCTGAGATTTACAGACTCTCTAAAGGCATGATTGTACAGCAATGATAAAGCTGACCCCTAGCTCTCCTCAGATATACGTAAAATCATAAGCCGTACTATTTAAACCTCATTAAAAATACAAACACAAACAGGAGCCAGTCAACAGAAAGACAAGCAAAGCCCAAAGAGGATAGAGATAATCTAATCAGCCCATACAATGAGCTTCAGCGGTGTAATTAGATTAAATGCTTCCGCATCACCCTGGCCGTGAACCCCTGACATCACTGGAGTAGACATACCATTAGCTAAATGTGCCAATGATGCTTACAAAAGCTTGGCCACCCCCATACTGAGTGTAATAGCAGTGGTTAAGGGACTCCTGCTGGTATAAGTGAACAAGAACCAGCCTTTTTTATAACAAGGGAAATCTGAAGCAGTGTGTTTGCATTTTCCATCTGACAGATTGTTATTCCAAACCCTCCTGTGAATGTAAATGCAGATGGATTGCTGTTGCTTCTTTATTCAGCCGGATTTTGTGACTAATACTGACTACGGCTGGGCTATACGACAATATACACACATCATTAAAATAATAGCTACACAAATAGTTTCATCCTGAAGGAATAAACCTACAGGAATGAAACCTACGGTGTAGGTTTGACACGGTGAGACATGCGAATGATTCAAGTTTCATGGATGAGCTTTATCCCTGTATCCGACTGACCCAAAAGCCATGCGGACATTCACGGAGCAGTCCTACCCTCCATAAGTCATCCTGTTAGTGCCAGCACCATTGGAGGACACCTACATGGCGCAGAACTACATGCATGCAGACCGTTACAACGACTGCCCTTAACACCGCGTCAGCGCCACCAAAGACTGTGCCCAACAGTCAATCCACCTCCACCCACCCAGAAAATGTGCAGGAACTGTGTGAGAATAATCAAGCTGCATGGGATGGATTACCACCGGACACCATCAGGAACCTCTAGAACTCCATGCTTATATATCATATCATATCTGGCTTGTTGCGTTGCATACTAAGAGACACTACTTCTGTATCTGTAGCTCAGTAAATATTGGCAATATCACTCTTTCTTTCTTCCAATGGCACTGCAGCCCCACACTTCCTTTTGGGTGCAGCTATTGTGTTAACAATGTGTGTATATTGTTATTGTGCTATTTTAGGTCACAATACAAAAAGTCACACAATTAAATGGACTTAGTAGATCCCAGTATGGCAAATGAAAAAATAAAAAAATCACTGTGTTAACAGTTTTTGATTTTTTTAAATACAGCACTGCTGGTTCTTTTTTCTGTTTGAACAGATCAGTGTATGTATTATGGAGTCAGGTCTCACACTATTATATTTATCCCCATATTGGCCACCATTAATACTGACCAATTTAGTTTTGTATTATAATCTAACATCACACCTGGACAACTGTTCAGAACTGTGGTTTGGATGGTTAGAGAAAAAGGGATGAAAAAAAAGACAACGTTATACAAATTTAATCCGTTTAATTTCAAACGTAGCATCCTAAACATATAAAAAAGAAAATCTTAGATACAGATAAGTACAGATTTACCGTCAACAGTTGCACTTTCCCCTCACCTTCCGTTCGGGTGGAACATGAGGCTCACACAACAGTTAATATTAAAAATGCACTTAGCTTAAAACATGCTAAAGAAAATCTTCCACATAGCTGTCGCCGTCTCCTGTGCTCATAGCCCAAGAGAATTTTGGGGATGAGTTACTGTTCTGCGTAGCGTGCTAAACTACATAAACTACGTACCAAATATTTCCCAGCATGCACCACAGCAGCAGTGTGCTGGCAGAAGTCCTCCTTTAATACTGACCCGAGAACCGTTTCACAGTTTCTCATTAACTGATTAAGTGTAGGACTGGAGGTCCCGGATCAGTACACAGGACGAACTTCTAACGGGGGCTGATATCCGCATCACTTGCTCTAATACAGGTGCAGCGTGGAGGCTCCAATGACACCTTGATACACACAACACTGAGCAGAGTAGCAAAAATCAAACTCTAGTCAATAATATACAGAGTTACATACCAGTTTAGACAACCCATTAAAAAAGAAACAAACAAACAAATAAACAAAAATCATAACGCGTTTATATATGGCAGTGCTACCACTTGTGTAAATGATCCGATATAGGCGATGAAAGGAAGCAAATGGTAGTCAGGAAGACACTAGGTTGTCATGATACACGCACGCGCTAACCTGGAGGTAGGAGGCCGCTTCTGTTCTCGCTCACAGTAACCGTCCTTTCCTCACAAACATCACAAATCGTGTTATGATCATCTAAAAATAAAAAGTGATGCACCAAAGACCAACAGTGTATTCCTACTGCACTTCATCCAGACAGGAAACTTAATAATAACAATGATAGCAATAATAATAATAATAATAATAATAATAATCATAATTCTAGCTTAGACACTACAAAGAAAAAAGAGTCTATTCATCATCGTCATCCTCATCTTCCTCCTCGTCATCATCCTCCTCATCCTCGTCCTCCTCATCATCTTCGTCGTCCATGCTGCTCTTCATCATGGGTTTAGGGGCCATTCCCATCATGCCCATGCCCATACTTGCACCCATATTGACTCCCATGCTCATGCCCATGCCACCAACCTTGCCCTTTGACTTGTAATCAGCAATGTCCTGCAAAAGGAAGAAAAAGGATGTTGATGTTTTGTTTGATAAGAACTTACAACCCAGTCTACTGAATCTCTAGTATATGGTCAGTTCCTAAAGACTATTGTTTTGATGCAATATGAGGCCTGAAAACCACTTATAACAGAACTCTGAACAACTGGAGGGAGCCTAGAACCAGAAAATTGCATATCTCTCATCCTCCCTCTTAAGCTCTTTGCAGTCTTGAAGGAAAGTTCAGCATCAAGGCTGATCCCTTCACCCCCAAGAGCATCTCCAGCAGTAGAGAGGATGTTCAGGCTTGTTTTGCTTCTATTTATATCATTTTTTGTTTGCTGCCAAATGTGGATTCTTGCAGAGAGTTGGAAGCAGTCGCTGCTCTAAAGGCCTACAGCCATGTTTGCGTTTACTTGTTTTCATTTTCTAACTCTAAACAGCAGTCGGACCTTGAACATGACTAACGTGAGGTTAGAACACACCGTCAGGGCAGCTCTACTTCTTCATCCTCTTATGTTGGACTGATTCGACTTGACCCTACAGTGAGTCAGTATCACTTTTTGTGGTATAATAAGACAGGACAGGTAGGGGTTTGGTGAGAATGCTAACTTCAGTAGATAACTATAACTCAATAACACGTAAATGACTTTGACATGCTATTTCTTCACATTCTGTTGATAATTTAGTACATTTTAGACTATTTTAAAAACATAAACAAATACATATTGCTCTTTCAGATTATCATTTGATGTCTGTTCTTTTTTATTATAGTGAAAATGTTGCCTATGTTTATCAATCATATATTGTACCAACATGAAAAGTGTGTTAAAAAAATTAATTGTAATTATTAATTGTATTTATTTGTTTATGTATTACCTGGAAAGTTTGGCATTTCAAACATTTTCCATGTTGTGATTAATACTAACCACTGTAAGGATTACAACAAGCCATTTTATTACAAGTACTTCTATTATAGTACTTCCCATGGATACTTATTCTGTCCAGTGTTTTGGTTTACATTCTTTGAGGAAAAGGCATCATCAGATTTTAATCTGTTTGATTTTAAAAGCAGCATCCAATACATATGATTCCCCTCATTTTCCATTCAGGTGTAACATAAGGCTCACACAACAGTCAATATAAAAAATGTAGAGATCAATATGAACGATTTTTCATCCGTGGTAATCAGTCATATGCTACAAATAAAGATTAGACTGAAAAAACTGGAATATGCCTCTATATAAGAACGTATGACGCTACTTAAGCTACTGTAAACTATTTAGTACTGAAGTACCGATCAGCATTGGTATGTCTTATCAGATAAGAAAGTATAAACTGTGTAGTATAGATATTCAACTGTGCTTTCCCAACTCTGTTCCAACTAATGACATGAGTTCAAGCACAGAAAGCACTAAAATGTGCAGGACTGGGAGTAAGGACAGGAACCATTAGGATATGGGGCCATTTGGGCATGGACTAAGCCTAGTCCTGGACAAAACAGCATCCTGAATAGAGATTCTCTATTAAAATGAAAGTGACTAACAATAATTAATAGCTTTATGGGGGATGCATAATATCATGGCATGTCAAACATTATTGACATTTTGCATGCATTGTTTTAATAATTGATCAGTGCTATTATCATTAGGGATGCACAATGACTTTGGAATCATTGCAGCATCTGCAGATTCTGATAGCTTGAAAAGACATCAGCATTAGCCACATGTTTAAATTGACTGAGATTTTAAACAGATATTTGATTATGTTCGGGAGAGTAGAACAGTTAGACCATGGAGGACTGCTGCGCTAAATATGTGCCTTTCATTAATTTTACTGCTTATGTGAGGGTACAGTTATTGCTTATCTATGGGCCTATGAGCATCATAACAGTAAACATGTATCATTTTGCCACATAGATAATGGACCTATAAATGTTTAGGTACCAGTATCACCATCATGAACTGACATTATCCCTATTTGTCATACCTATAACTGCATTATGCCTGAGTATGTGGGTATAAGACATTACCTGCTGATACTTGTCCTTTAATTTGTTGGATTTAATCACATAAGGCTGTTTGTGGGCATCTGTAAGGTTGTTCCACATCTCCCCAAGTTTCTTGGCCACCTCTCCAATACCCATATGAGGATATTGGGCTTTGATTTTGGGACGGTGCTCTGAGCAGAAGATGAAGAAACCAGACCTGCGGAATCATAACAGACAAAACACAGACTTAATACTGCTTGTAATGCAGTACCGCATATCTAACCCATTATTAATCAGTTATTAATCTTAATTCAGATTATTAGAATTATTAGTGTCTAATAATAAAATGACATGCACATTATTTAATTATTAAAACACGAAACAGAAATGTATAGGTATTATAGGAGCGTAATAAATATAATGGTATAGCAAGTTACAAAACACCATACACATAGCTGTTATGTAGGGTAATACAGCTCATTGCATTTGTACTAATGGGTTTGGGTCTTACGGTGGTCTCTTGGGTGCATTGGGGTCCTTCTTTTTGCCTCTCTTGCCAGTGTAATGCATCATCTCCTGATCATACCGCACTTTGTCCTGCTTGGCCATGTCCTCAAACCTGGATTTCTCTTTTCCTGACATTGCCTACAGAGAGAGATGCCAAAAGTCAAAACAGAAAGCAGATTATGCCCAAGGGCATGTTGTATGCCATTACAAATGATTCAGTGCATCACCTTATTGCAATTAGCCAAGCTAATGAAATGTAACATGAACCAACCTTCCATCGCACTGAGCATTTCTTGGAGAATTCAGCGAAGTTGACTGGAATCTCGGGACTCTTCAGCTTGTGCTCTTCACGGCACGTCTGCACAAAGTACGCATAAGCGGACATCTTGCCCTTGGGCTTCCTGGGGTCCCCTTTAGCCATTTTGGTCAAAAAAGGGGTGCTGGTGTCCACTCGTCTTCTCTTATTATTAGCGTTTATCTGGAGGTACAAACAGACCGAACACAGTGTAAACACATAGAAATCATTCATACATGAGCAAATAAAAATGCTTTAGAGTAAAAAAAATAAAAACAGATCTGTTTCCATGTGCTTAAGGCTCAAGGAATACTGAACAGACACAAGAAAGGAGAGCCCATTAAAATTCTGTGTTGAGGTGATGCTTGTCATTTTGCAGAAGGCTGGACTAGCAGACCCTCCCTTACTGTGTGGGGGATGTGAACTGATTATTAATGAGACTGATTGTGCTCCTATATTGTGCATTCTTCATTAACATCCACACATCCATATGTTTGTTGGAATATGATATTTTGATATAATGGTTTAATGTCTGTGTAATAACCCAATAAACGTAATAATTCTGGACTGAAATCTATATTTTGTTATTTTTCCTGTATATTTCAGGGTTATTTTCCCATTTTCATTATTTTTATATATTTATCTATATATGTTTTTAAGTTTGTGTAATGACTCAAAATCTGTTTGCATTGGGGATAAAAAACTGGTCCGGGCAAATTTGGATAAATATATTTTGCACCCCCGCCATGTTCTTTGCTCACCACCGCCCAAAAACTAATTTTCCCAGTGCTTTATTTTTTTTTCCTTTATTAGTTCAACTTTAACTGGCATTCCCGGACGCTTCCCTCTCAGTGCTGTAACGGTGCGTGTGGCTGGAACCGAGCGATGCTTTAGGACGCTCCAGCCAGCGCAGCTCTAGAAAGGTCATCAACACGAATTATTCATCTTCCATTTTGTGAAATGCGTCCTCATGAGAAAGAAAGATCCTTATTTTCGTCCATCTTTCACGCACTCTTAGTACTTTCTCGCAGCGTTCCCGAGTTTCCCGGTTTAAAACTCCGTCTGGAATCTTTCGCTCGCAGTGCCGATATATAGCAGTATTGTGAGCTACTGGCTCCGGCAGAGCAGAGCGACTCGCTGTTTTCGCTCCCCATTCATTAAAATGGCTTCTGTAGGGGGAGCAGGAAGGCTGGGGCTGACTAACAAAGCCACGCACACCCCCCCTGTATTTCAAGGACGATTTCAGCACACCTCGAGAGCTTAACGTGAGAAAAACAGCCTTATTCACTAAAGCGAAGTGTGTATTTTTGGTTAGCCCGAGGTTCGTCCGCTGTCATTCTATGTTTTAAGCGTATTTAGCTGTTTAGTAAAGTTGGAGCCCTAGCTGCCGCTTGGTGCATTGCCGCCTCTAACAAAGACTGTGCGCCAGCCATTTCCAATGCGAGTCTCTCTATCAAAACTGTCAAGTTCAAAAAGATACTAACGCGCCAGATATCGTTTTATTTTTTAAACAGGGAAGTAGAGATAGTCGTTTCGGGGAGAAACCGAAAAAAAACTACGTTCTCCGCTGACTGGATAATATTTTATGTCTGAAAATCGCGGCTCGTTCTTCAGCGTAGGAATAGCTTCTTGTCAGTGGTTTAAATCGCCAGCCATTTTAATACAGGGCAAGCGTGATCATTTAAGTGCGGTGCTGAAAAAACGCAAACACATGCTTTCACCCGTTATAATGTCTTTTCGTTTGGATGGACAGATAGAGAGTAAAGAATGGAATGGAAAGCGAATGATTTTCGTCAGAAAACACGACGTGGCTGGAAGATTCCGTCCAAATCGGTTCGCGCTGGAAGAAGGGCAGAGTGATTCACAGCCAGGACACAGCCAGCCATATTCAGTGAGGGGAATCCGGACAAAACAGCTAGAAATAAGTTTTCCTCACTCCACTGCAGGGAAACACATAACTGACCCGCAGATAACGTTACAGGACGGGATTCGCCGTTTTGCACGATCGAGCACAATGCAAAATACTGTTTATCTATTGTAAACATATCTCCGCACAAATCTGGTAATATCAACACACTGCATTGACCACATCGCTAGATAACTGTATTTATATGCTAAACAGCATCAGTTAATATATTGTATTTATTTCTTTAACACTATTGTACCCCATTCTTACAAATATCGCAATAATAACATAATATAATAAACACAGCGTTTAAACACGTACACGGTATTTATAAATGAGTACACCCTGAGTCGGTGTGTCAGTTTACATGGGTAAAGCGTCGGCATTGGCTCGTACCTGTGTTGTTGAGTTGCCTGAAGTCTCTGCTCTGTCCTCCCTTCTCTCTGCTCTTATAAACCAGGCGCAGCCTCGCCAGCTCCATCCGAGACCGGCCTGATTGGTTAGCAGCCTCGTCCGTTCAAAACAACCTCCAATGCTGCTGATTGGCCTGCAGGTTACACACATCCAGTGATTCTCCACGCGGATAGGACCTGGCGTGGGGATAGGCCCCGCCCCTTTCGCAGTCTGTCTGGAAAACTCTGACTGAAATAAACACGAAGTTGGAGAGTCTGGCAGTGTGTTTTCACTGCTCCTGCTCTCCCTCCACACTCAGCTCTTCCTCTCCTTCTGCTGAACGCGGGCTGTGCTTGTGATCATGGTGTTTGGAGATATCACGGTGTTGTTTGAGCATCTGGAACCTACAAAGGCACGTTTCGAGTGCAGATCTGCATGGCAGGGTGTGTTTGCAGGTGCGAAGTGCTTTGAGCGCCTATTTGAACACCAACCAGCTTGCAGATTCAGTTTAGGTGCAAAACCTGCGTTTAGGGACGCACCTGTTTGTGGTCTGTATGGTGAACTGTGCTAGCTGTACCTGCGTTCAGTGAGCATTCTTTGTGTTACACGTACTCGTCATATGGTTAAATGACAAGGTACTGTGTGTTGGCGGTGTATCAGTATCTGCATTAACAGTATATTGTGTTGTTGGAGTAGAAGCAGGTAACAGGCTTACTGAACACAGCAGTAGGAGAGGACCAGCAGCTAATGCTGACCAGCTTGGGAAGCAGTGCAGGTCCTTTAGCCATACGATTGTACTTTACAGTGCACACACAAATCTCACTAACTTACAGCTCAGCATGGTAAGACACATGCATCACACAGTGAGAGTTACGGAGTGTCCATCATCCCAGTCAACACAAATGCTTTAGGGTGTACACAGCTCAGAAACATGCACCCTCTCAGTCCTCTCTTGGGGCAACATCCTCTCCCATTAGCGGAAAGTCTGAACACTATGTCCTCCTCTCCTGTCATGATGATGCTCCACACATGCACTCATGTGGTGGAGTCCCATCTCTCTGCTTTGGTTCCCTTGGGCACGGCTGGTCGGTGCAGCATGTTGCTCATGCCATCTTGGCTCCTCCTTTAGAAACACGTCCAAGAGACACACCATCTCCTCCCACGCCACATTCTCAAACGCCAGAAATATTCGCCACCGTTCACACTCAGCTCCGCCACCAGTTTTCCCATTCTCTCCTTGGGAAACAGCTGTCTCCCCATCACACCTGAAGTGTTGCGGGGGCTGTAGTAAGTGTCACACAAAGCTTCTTCTGCAGTCTTTGACTGGATTTCCACCTCTCTGCTTTTTGTCTGTCTGAGTTCTCTGTGCTATTTCTCTCCAGACTGCTAAGGGGTACTATCCCACCCCGGGCAACGGTGTTCCACTGGCATAGAGTAGGAAGCAGGAAACATGGTCTCTTCGCAGAATGCCAGGGGAAACACAGGATGACATGACACATGTGCAGCATGGACAACTGTTATACTGATATTACTGTTTTGTAAAGGGTCTCTATATTCATTTTTGCACTCCCCTTAAAGTAAAAGGCAGTGATTGATTACTGACTGGGCCAGTGGGTCCAGTACCCAGGGGCCTCCTGCTGCCTGGGACCCTGGGGAGCTTCAGATCACAAGGCCTGAGACAACACAAAGACTGAGGACAGTCTACTTCAGATGACAAATTAGATGAATGTTGGCTGGAGGACCTCCAAAGACACTTGTGCCCAGGGGCCTTTTGGGACCATGATCCATCTCTGTTAGTACATTTGAAACGAAACACTGTTAAAGCTAGTTTCTGAACTTTAACTAAGTTAATCCTTTTTAGATTTTACCCTTTGATCTATTCGTTACATGTGTGTTCCTATAGCTCCTAAACTCCTGAATAAATCTGAATTTGCTGTTATATTCTCTGTGTGCATTGTGCATGGCCTTCTGTCATCAATCAAAACATCTACAGTATCTTGCCCAAATAACATATTATGTTTACTGATTAATATAATTGGATAATAGTGATGACATGGATTCTGTAGCCTGTTGCAACAACTTAAAAGGCAATTAGCACCATATTTGTTGTATTTTTGCTCAATTCAGATTAATAAAGCTGCCACTAGGTGCCAACCTAGGATTAAGTTCTCCATTCTTTCTCCAAAGCCTTGTATAGTGCGGTATATGTCCCCTTGTACTTCTCAGTTTGCGAATCAAACCCTTGAAAGATTACCAAGTTAACTTTATTGTGATTCAGACTTTACAACAGGAGTGCATAGCTGAACCAAACACTGATGTGCAAATATAAACATAGGGCAAACACACAAGACATCCTAGTAACATAACAGTGCAGACAAGACATTAGTATAAATACAGAAGTAAAAAAACACAAAGCTTTGTAAAGATGTTTTGTAAAGATAGTGCTTTGTAAAGATCGTGCTTTGTAAAAATGATTTGTAAAGGTAGTGCTTTGTAAAGGTAGTGCTTTGTAAAGATGTTTTGTAAAGATAGTGCTTTGTAAAGATGTTTTGTAAAGATGCTTTGTAAAGATAGTGCTTTGTAAAGATGTTTTGTAAAGATAGTGCTTTGTAAAGATAGTGCTTTTTAAAGATGTTTTGTAAAGATAGTGCTTTGTAAAGGTAGTGCTTTGTAAAGATACTTTGTAAAGATGGTTTGTAAAGATAGTGCTTTGTAAAGATGCTTTGTAAAGATACTGCTTTGTAAAGATACATTGTAAAAATACTTTGTAAAGAAGTGCTTTGTAAAGATGTTTTGTAAAGATAGTGCTTTGTAAAGGTAGTGCTTTTTAAAGATGTTTTGTAAAGATAGTGCTTTGTAAAGATGCTTTGTAAAGATGCTTTGTAAAGATACTGCTTTGTAAATATACATTGTAAAAATACTTTGTAAAGATAGTGCTTAGTAAACTTTGTAAACGTTATACTTTATAGTGCTTTGTAAAGATACTTGTAAAGATGCTTTGTAAAGATACTGCTTTGTAAAGATGTTTTGTAAAGATAGTGCTTTGTAAAGATGTTTTGTAAAGATAGTGCTTTGTAAAGATGCCTTGTAAAGATGTTTTGTAAAGATAGTGCTTAGCAAAGATACTTTGTAAAGATACTTTGTAAAGATAGTGCTTTGTAAAGGTGCATTGTAAAGATAGTGCTTTGTAAAGATAGTGCTTTGTAAAGATAGTGCTTTGTAAAGATGTTTTGTAAAGATAGTGCTTTGTAAAGGTAGTGCTTTGTAAAGATGCATTGTAAAGATGCATTGTAAATATAGTGCTTTGTAAAGATACTTTGTAAAGATAGTGCTTTGTAAAGATGCATTGTTAAAATGCTTTGTAAAGATACTGTAAAAATACTTTGTAAAGATAGTGCTTTGTAAAGATACTTGTAAAGATACTTTGTAAAGATAGTGCTTAGTAAAGATACTTTGTTAAGATACTTTGTAAAGATACTTGGTAAAGATAGTGCTTAGTAAAGATACTTTGTAAAGATGTTTTGCAAAGATAGTGCTTTGTAAAGGTAGTGCTTTGTAAAGATGCACTGTAAAGATACTTTGTAAATATAGTGCTTTGTAAAGATACCTTGTAAAGATGGTGCTTTGTAAAGATGCAATCTAGGTGTATTAACTGCTAAATATAAGTGACTGTTTGCATTTCAGGGCAGCTCAGGGAAGTTAGGAAAGTAATTAGTTTGTTTACAAACACAACTGATAAAGGCTTATATCAATAAGTCCTTCCAGTCAGGGAGTTTATATACCTCTTCTTTTACTAGAACTAGAATCATGTTCCCCATGCAAAATTTCTTGACAGGATTCTAGCTGAGTCACTAAGGCCACAGCTGAAACTGTATTTATGTGTTTAGAGCACAGAGAGGCTCAATTTTGGCCTAAGACTTTAACAATAACCATCTTTGCCTGGCAGAGCAGCATGAGAAGGCTGGAGAACAGACAACTCGCGACATTGGGATTCAGCCATCACATTTGTTTTATTGAAAAGGATATCCAAAACAACGGGATAGAAAAGCCAAAACAGAGAAGAAGAAACTGGTATGAAAGCAGCTGATAGAATTTCTCCAGTTCTCTTGTCCTCAGAGCGAGACAGAACCATGACAGGATCTAGTTTATGTGCATTTAGGCTGGTTGGTGTAATGATTATGACGTTAACACTTGTGACAAATACAGAACACAGTAACAATTATGCACTACAGATTATAAAATGACTAACAACAAACTGTTCAATGCTGTGTGCATGTGATGGATTATGTGTTTCATATTAGTGAGTTCATTAAAGAATCAATATGTAAATCAAATTCATACTCCGAATTCATACTCGAATTCATACTCCAAATCCAAGGAGAGTAAACATATCACCAGAAAGTTGTGTAAGAAATACATAGTTCCTCCGGATCAATGTTAGCATTCACAGCTAATAACGTACCAGGCTAGAAATAATGCTATTTTAGCATCAGACATAATTGTAAGAGCCAAGAGCTTCTCCAACGGTGGAAAACGCAAATGTTAAGTCTTGTTTTGCTTCTATTAATATCAAATCTTTAGTTTACTGCTGAACGTGTTGTCTTGCAGGAAGGGAGTGGTGATAATGGTCGCTTGCCCAAAGCTTCAGCCATTTTTTAAAGATCATATAACAGAAATATCATGGCTAACCAAACACAGAAACATTATTCATATACAGCAATGGGAGTTAACTGAACGCTAAACTTGGGAATATGTATTTAGAATACAGAATTTATGTATTTGTATTTAGTCCACCCTACATTTTGAAATGTACATTCAATATTCCCTACATTCCATGTCTTCTTTCGTTTTTAAGAACATTTGGCCCCTGTATCCCAGTTTTGTTGAAAGATATACATAGAAATTGTTTTTGGGACTAATGCCTCTGACTGACATAACTGGGAAATGTGTTTTTGTGCTTGCCTCTATTGATCCTGACTATAACACTATTCAGTACACAGACTCTAAAGAGAAACTCAACCAGCATACTATGCTACAGCCTGAGCTCCTATGCTACAGTCTGAGTAGACTGATAATCAGTGTGATGGTCAGTTATTAACCTCAGTGTTACTGAGCTCTGCTAAAGTCTGAGTAGACTGATAAATCAGTGTGATGATCAGTTATTAATCTCAGTGTTAGTGAGCTCTGCTAAAGTCTGAGTAGACTGATAAATCAGTGTGATGATCAATTATTAATCTCAGTGTTATTGAGCTCTACTAAAGTCTGAGTAGACTGATAAATCAGTGTGATGATCAGTTATTAATCTCAGTGTTACTGAGCTCTGCTAGAGTCTGAGTAGACTGATAAATCAGTGTGATGATCAGTTATTAATCTCAGTGTTACTGAACTCTGCTAAAGTCTGAGTAAACTGATAAATCAGTGTGATGGTCAGTTATTAATCTCAGAGTTACTGAGCTCTGCTAAAGTCTGAGTAGACTGATAAATCAGTGTGATGGTCAGTTATTAATCTCAGAGTTACTGAGCTCTGCTAAAGTCTGAGTAGACTGATAAATCAGTGTGATGATCAGTTATTAATCTCAGTGTTACTGAGCTCTGCTAAAGTCTGAGTAGACTGATAAATCAGTGTGATGGTCAGTTATTAATCTCAGTGTTACTGAGCTCTGCTAAAGTCTGAGTAGACTGATAAATCAGTGTGATGATCAGTTAACCTCAGTGTTACTGAACTCCGCTAAAGTCTGAGTAGACTGATAAATCAGTGTGATGATCAGTTATTAATCTCAGTGTTACTGAGCTCTGCTAAAATCTGAGTAGACTGATAAACCAGTGTGATGATCAGTTATTAATCTCAGTGTTACTGAGCTCTGCTAAAATCTGAGTAGACTGATAAATCAGTGTGATGATCAGTTATTAACCTCAGTGTTACTGAACTCTGCTAAAGTCTGAGTAGACTGATAAATCAGTGTGATGGTCAGTTATTAACCTCAGTGTTACTGAGCTCTGCTAAAGTCTGAGTAGACTGATAAATCAGTGTGATGATCAATTATTAATCTCAGTGTTACTGAGCTCTACTAAAGTCTGAGTAGACTGATAAATCAGTGTGATGATCAGTTATTAATCTCAGTGTTACTGAGCTCTGCTAGAGTCTGAGTAGACTGATAAATCAGTGTGATGATCAGTTATTAATCTCAGTGTTACTGAGCTCTGCTAGAGTCTGAGTAGACTGATAAATCAGTGTGATGATCAGTTATTAATCTCAGTGTTACTGAGCTCTGCTAGAGTCTGAGTAGACTGATAAATCAGTGTGATGATCAGTTATTAATCTCAGTGTTACTGAACTCCGCTAAAGTCTGAGTAGACTGATAAATCAGTGTGATGATCAGTTATTAATCTCAGTGTTACTGAGCTCTGCTAAAATCTGAGTAGACTGATAAATCAGTGTGATGATCAGTTAACCTCAGTGTTACTGAACTCTGCTAAAGTCTGAGTAGACTGATAAATCAGTGTGATGATCAGTTATTAACCTCAGTGTTACTGAGCTCTGCTAAAATCTGAGTAGACTGATAAATCAGTGTGATGATCAGTTATTAATCTCAGTGTTACTGAGCTCTGCTAAAGCCTGAGTAGACTAATAACAATGGCTCATCATAAATTTGTTTCCTTTTTTGTACACTTGGGACGCTTGTGTAGATTTATGTACCAAAAATTCACATTCATTTGCATGACCATTTTCTAACATCTCTGAAGCCCATTTTGTTACTGTGCCTTCAAGGCTGATATATTATCCAAAAATAAGTATCTCCATATTCCCCCTTCATTTGAGCATGCCAGCTGCCCTTTACATTGTGTGAATGGACCAATTAAAATGATCCATTTTAAACTCTTTCCATTATTTTTCACAAGAAATATGGAATGTCTCTGTCTTCTCCTGCAAAGCTATCATTTTGGAGATTCTTGTTGTTGTTTTTGGACAGCAAAAGTGGGGTGCGAAAGTTTGGGCAGCGTTGTTAATTTTCCTGATTTACCTTTATAAAGCATTGATTGTTTGGATAAAAAAATTCCATTAAATATTTCATATAGGGGACAAACACAGTAATATTTGAGAAGTGAAATGAAGTTTATATGATTTAGAGAAAGTGTGCAATAATTATCTAAACAAAAGTAGGCAGGTGCATAAATTTGGGCACCAAAAAAAAAACCTTTAGTAGATCCTCCTTTCGCAGAAATAACAGCCTCTAAACGCTTCTTATAGCTTCTAATGAGAGTCTGGATTGTGGCTGAAGGTATTTTAGACCTTTCTTCTTTACAAAACATCTCTAGTTCATTCAGGTTTGATGGTTTCCGAGCATGGACAGCTCTCTTTAAGTGACACCACAGATTTTCAGTAATATTCAGGTGTGGGGACTGAGATGGCCATTCCAGAACGTTGTACTTGTTCCTCTGCATGAATGCATTAGTTGATTTTGAGCAGTGTTTAGGGTCGTTGTCTTGTTGGAAGATCCAGCCCCGCCGCAGCTTCAGCTTTGTCACTGATTCCTGCACATTGGTCTCCAGAATCTGCTGATATTGATTGGAATCCATGCGTCCCTCAACTTTAACAAGATTCCCAGTCCCTGTACTGGCCACACAGCCCCACAGCATGATGGAGGCACCACCAAATTTTACTGTAGGTAGCAGGTGTTTTCTTGGAGTGCTGTGTTCTTTTTCCTTCATGCATAACAGCCCTTGTTATGCCCAAATAACATAGCACCTTATTCCAAAACGAAGCTGGCTTTTCCAAATGTGCTTTAGCATACCTCAAGCGGCTCTGTTTGTGATGTGGGCGGAGAAAAGGCTTCCTCTGCATCACTCTCCCATACAGCATCTCCTTGTGTAAGGTGCGCCAAATAGTTGAACGATGCACAGTGACTCCATCAGCAGCAAGATCATGTTGTAGGTCTTTGGTGCTGGTCTGTGGGTTGACTCTGACTGTTCTCAACATCCTTCGCTTCTGTTTATTCGAGATTTTTCTTGGTCTGCCACTTCGAGCCTCGACTTGAACTGTACCTGTGGTCTTCCATTTTCTCACAATGTTTCTCACAGTGGAGACTGAAAGCTGAAATCTCTGAGATAGCTTTCTGTATCCTTCCCCTAAACCATGACGGTGAACAATCTTTGTTTTCAGGTCATTTGAAATTTTCATTTGAGACTCCCATGCTGCGACTCTTCAGAGAAGATGGAAAGAGGAGAAAAACTTACAATTGCCCCCCTTAAATACCCTTTCTCATAATTGGAGTCACCTGTGTATGGAGGTCAAGGGTCACTGAACTTACCAAACCAAATTTGAGTTCCAATAATTTGTTCTAAAGGTTTTGAAATCAATAAAACAGTGCCCAAATTTATGCACCTGCCTAATTTTGTTTAACCAATTATTGCACACTTTCTGTAAATCATATAAACATATAAACACAATTTATTTAATTATTTATTTAATTTTATTTAACAAAAAATTAACAACGCTGCCCAAACTTTCGCACCCCACTGTAAATACAACAGAGCTGATAACCTGCATAGTTGTGTGCTTTGTTTAATAAGCAGTTCACAGCTTCACTCTGGATTGGTGGAGCTAAAGTGCGGTATCCTGAACAGACAGATGTATGACATGACAAAAACAATTAATGCAAATCTGTTTTTATACCTTAGATTCATTACATCAGACTTTCAATTTTAAAACAGTGAGGAAAATTACATCATATACAGAGGAATGACATGAAGAACAGTAACAGTGAAAATGAAGACTGGAACAAGAAAAAAAATAGTTTTCCTGTGTACATTATCAAGTGGGTCAGACTGGTGTTTTGCAATCTGTCTATAATTACAATAGAAAACAACAATCTTGTACAATTCCCAGTTTTGTCAGTTTGAAAGGGTAAATATATATTAGATATCTAAATGTTTGCAGATGCACATGCTCGTCTAGTGTTTCTTCTGAAATGATGGGTTATAAAGGGAAATTAAGAGTTTGTGAGGTACTGATGTTGGATGACTAGGGATAACTCAACTCCAACTCAGCCCAAAGGTTTTGGATGGAGCTCCATCACTGTGTTTTATACCCCTACAGCTATACTTGGCATTAGACATGGTGGCTTCTCCAGAGGGGCCCATTCTATTGGCTGTCATTTTCTATGGAGACTGTACAAACTTGTATCAGCATTGAGTGACCTTAAAAATGAAAATGTATCTAAAATGACCCATTCCATCACCTTCATGACTATAATGAAAATCCATTTAATTGTGTTTTAGTCTGTCTATGAAGACAATGAGGTTTTAACAGTTGTATTTTAGTGGAACTGCATTCTCTTTTCAAGATGAAGAAACGCCTAGCTAGCCTGCTCAGATTCCTCAGACCTCATTATATCATGTTGGTACCACAAAAGAACTGTTTTGACAACAATCGTCTCGAAATGTGTAGTTACTGCATTAGGCTACCAATTCAGTCCGTGTGAACAAATCATTTTCCTCCAGTCAGTTTTATGTCTATGAAGGCTGCCATGCCTGGCACACAGATAACACGGGCACTGACACAATTAGAAGGCAACACTTCACACTGCCACCTGGCCATACAGATGCTTGATACATTGGTTATCTAGAATTGAGGTCAATCAAGAATCTAAAATCCAGTTAAAGGATTCTCTCTGCACCGCTAAGGACTCAAGTACTACTTATGACGCACTGACCAAGAAGTAAACGATAACTGAGCCAAAGCTTAGAAATGGCAGTCTTAGGAATGTATTGATAAATCAGGGGGCACATGAAGGGGCTGTACAGGGCCGTTTATTATTGTTTAATGTTGCTTTGTCATCGTATATTAGTCTAAAGTGTGAGTATGTGTTGCATGTGGTTTATAGCGTCAGGTTGTGGGGGTTATTGTGTGGGATGTTGTGTTTACCGTGGAGGAAGGGTGTATCCCTGCAGACGACCTTCCCACTGTTCAGGTTGTTTTCCATGTGCCCTTTTTGCTATGATTAATAAAACAGCACTTCTCACAGCACAGTCATACTTGTCTTCCTCCCTGGTCCACACAGAACTTAAATGAAACTCATTGTTTTTGTGATGTTACAATGCATCTACTTTAGCCCTGCCCATTCATGCTGAAATCATAGAGTGTTTTAGGCTGGGCTGCTTTTTGAATGGCATACAGTACAACACAGGGCAGCCAGAACAGAGCTCAGCTACATACATGAAGGTACATCAACAAAAACTGTTTTATTCTACGGGCTAAAAAAATTGCCACATGCAAAAACAGCTATACCTGGTACACAAACCCACAGAGACAGAATGGGTAAATAAAAAAGCAGATAAAGGATCTTTAACTAAGGTGTCATGCGTGTCTGTGTTGACAGGAGGTCAAGTTACTGGCCTTCTTACTGAATTATTCAGAGTTACATGAACACCGTGGATTGTGTGGATTGCTCAGTGTCTGGAAAAACCCAGATAGCATGCGGATGTGAGGCCACAACTGGCAAAGCTATGGCACTGCTGGCCCACTGTTGGCAATGGTGATCTGCAGTGAGCCAAAGGTGGCCCACATGTTTAAGACATGCATTTGGCCCACATGTTCTGAAACAGATCTAGTCCAGCTCTTGCACAGATACAGGAGAGCTGCTGGGGCCAGATTCGGGCCAGAACAGCTTTGGGAAGGTAATTTTTCTGAGGAGAGGATAAAAAAACACTGAGTGCCAGGGACGCATGCGTTCACTTCTAAAATCAAGCACCACCCGCTGAAACCACCAACTTCGGCCAGTTTGGGCTAATCCTCCCACAAAGCGGTCCCTGCATATACCACAACTGTAGCCGCTATCACACAGACTCGTGCTGTACGGCACTACATCTGAGGGACGAGCGGGTCAGTGAGTCTTATACACCATACACAGACACACATTCTGCTGCTTATTATTATTAAACGGATAATACCGTAATGCCGCTTTGCTGATTTGCATAAAATCGGAATTGGCGAGGAAAAGGAACCGCCCAAAGATGAGAATGTGACCCCCCCTCCCCCTCCCATAACCCTCCCCCCTCCCCTACTCACCACCACTTCTCTCTCTCTTCGCACTGCAGACTGTGTTGCAGCGGTGTGCGTGCGCAGTAGGCCGCCCTCCTGGAAACAGTAACAGTGTCTTAGGCCGGTGTTTAGACCGTGTTAGTAAAGTAACGGTCCGGTTCAGCTCCCGCTGTTTGTCCTCTGTCCACTCCGTCTACAGGCGCGCGCTCTTCAGCCATGAGGACCCTCGCGGCGTGGACGCTTGTAGCGCTCCTCTCTCTGTTAGCAGTGAAAGGTAAGCTAAGCCCTTCGCCCCTCTTTGTTGAACCCCCTTCCTTCAGCCTTACTTCACCATTTCCCTTCCTTTCGACCCTCCGGCGTACCGTGTAGTCTCTTTAACACGTTTGAAATGTTTCAGGGGGAGGTTGGTCTCTCGCAGCCTGTGCGGTTAGCTAACCTTTGTGAACCGTTACGGCCGCTCGGCGAAGAATAGCGTGCTCAGTCCGTCTGCTCACCGGTTGATACAAAGCTGTACAGGTTGCCTTGTGCTGCACTCGAAGCAGAAGCTGATGTTTTGCGCCGTGTATGTCTTGCCTGCTCTCCTGTGGTACTGCTGGGGTTATGTGAGGTGAACTTGTGGACTTGTGTGAGAGATGCAGATAACGGTCAGCATGTTGATGAGGGGCGGCTGTTGGGCCACATTACAGAATGGTGCTGCTGCAGACTGTGCTCTGTCATGTCTGTGCCAGTGATCTGATGCCTTCCCAAAGCACTGACTGCCTCTCAGATCATTCTGAACCGTCTGTGTTGATGTTTACTCGAACTGAACACATTTATTTGTTTAGGTGTGACATATAGTCACTGACAAAAACAGCTATACGTCCATAACCCTGTTAGGGTTACCAGTGCAGCAAGAACCGGCTTTCTATTCCTGCTGAGATCAGAGCATTCATGGATCCAGCAACTATTGTCAGTCAGAGATGCTTCATGATTTCAATGTCTAGGTCACAAATTTGTAGAATCTCTTAAAAAGCCTAAAAAAATAGCACCTCCTTCCTATAACGGTGACTGTCCTACCCGGTTGGTCCTGTGGTGTGACAGAACCGCCCATGTGGCTGGCTGATAATGGACTAAGACCACATGCGCATCCTGTGCCAGAATGAGCCCAGGTACAGCATGGGTGCAGTTTTTTTGGAGACTGCGGAATATGGGGGCGATACCATCGCCTCCTAACATGGGGTGGTGGACCACTTTACACAGCATATCTTTGCAAGGGCACAAAGTTTGTCCAAGGTATGTTCAAAGTTTGTAATGTTCTGTCAGGTCCTACAATACTGGGTTCATTTGTCCGATTAATATTCCTCTGATATTAATGCTGAACCAGAGTACAGCAGTAGTGGCCCCCACCCCTTTTTGCAGTAGCCTACCTCCCAAAAAAGGTTCCGCCTAAATGAGCAGCTGGATCCAGTGTTTCTCTCATGAACCGGCACTGAGCTTCCTCTGCTCCTTCAGCCACACCCTCTGTTGTGTATGTAATCAGATCCATGCTTGTAGCCATGTGCTTAACGCTCCTCTACTGAATAAATCATCACTTATGCATGGCTGTATTACGGCTGTTCTGCTGTAAGGTGTCCCTGTGAGACTCTGGTCTATTGTGTGACAACAAAAGCCCCCCCTTTTTACAAATGCAATATTTAGCCTTTAGGTAGGGGGTTAAACTGGGATTTGAGAGGTAGGGGCCCCACCTGCCTTTCATGGGTGCCAGCAATGTGGAATCAGTATTGCTCAGTTCGTGCACCATTATGTGGAACTGTGGCATTATCAGCATTGACCACATTAGTAATGGAGAGTTAACGCAACACAACACAAATCAATCTAAAACATCTGAATTTAATTAGCAGCTGGATTAAAACCTAGTTTTACTGTCAGATCATATTGGCAGGGTTTGTTGTTATATTTAGTTAATTATTTAGTTATTTATGTATATATTATTTTGTTATAAATAAAAAAAAAAATATATATATATATATATATATATATATATATATATATATATATATATATATATATATATATATGTGTGTGTGTGTGTGTGTGTGTGTGTGTGTGTGTGTGTGTGTGTGTGTGTGTGTGTATTTTATATATATATATATGTATGTATGTGTGTGTGTGTGTGTGTGTGTATGTATATGTTTGTTTCCATTTGAGAATATTAGCTGCTGTCCGTTTAGGCTGCCTTTTGTGAGATTAACTCCTGGAGTAGTTTTTTTTTTGCAAAGCAGAATTTCCATACAGAGTACTGTGAGTTCCAGGGCCCAAAACATTCAATTATGTGTTGTAATTACATTAGACATGCACAATAATATTAGAGCCATGTAATTATATTGTTTGGGTAGTTGCTTTTACACAAAAAAGCCAGCGTTGGATTGATTTGATATATATTTTAAACATTATATGTGCTGAATATTTACGACAGTTTATAAGCAGAATGTTTGGCTACAGTTCCAGGACTGACGTACCTCATACATACTGAGTTCTCCCCTAATCTGAGTAGATATAGCCCCAATTACGGAAGCATTTACATATCAACATATGGTAGACCTGTAAGTGAAAACAGTCGGGTATCGTCTGCCCAAAATTAGCTTTTGGTGGGTATCTAACAAATTAAGATCATTTTGATCTTCTCCTGGAAAGTTACTGTCTTCTGGTTTTAGGCGATGCAGAGGCGGTTGATTCAGGAAAGGTTTAATGTTTAAGGTTGAACTTTATTCATATGAATGTAAACTGGTATTATATTTTTCCCATGAGTCATGATACACACTCGTATCTAGATATAATAACTGGTCATTGTGCTTCTGTTAAGACACACACACACACTCACAATCAGTGTAGTCATTCTTAAACCCTGTTAGGTAAATGTCACACTTCTGACACAGAATTGAAGATTCGTTCTATTTTGAACTTCTCTCCCTAATATTTCTGTGACAGGAATTCTCTTCGTGTGGAATTCTCTGTTTGTGACAGGATAGTGCACCCTAAGAGATGAGCCAAATCACGTGTGTGTGTGTGGTCATGTGACACTGTGATATTATGCTGAGCTGGTCTGGCACCGTTACAGTGGACGGCTGGTGTTTTTAGTGCTGTTACTAAATCTGGCACAGGCTGCAGAGGCCTATACAGACTACATGAGAGAGAGAGAGAGAGAGAGATTTAAAAACTGAACTGAGAGATAGAAAAGAGACTTTGTGCAGCTGACCTACTCTGAGATCATTTTGAGCTGGTCATCACATAAGTGAAAAAAACTGATCAAATACACCTGGTTAAACCTGGATACCTCCTTAGATTGACAGTGAGCTCATCAGTGAAGTGTGAAGTCGGTAGTAGTAGGGGAGCTACACAAGCATGCAGATTAAAATGAGAGAGTTTGCCCATTGTCCTTTCTCACACGGTTGCTAGGGAGAAATCCTGTCTCGCACCACAAGCTTTTTAATCCATCAAAATGACACAAAGGGAAAAAATCCTCTGGGAAATATCTTCCTTGTGAGCTCTTTGGGCTACAAAAGGGTTTTTGTTCTTGTGTACTATGCATATGTGGAGACAAGCTGTCATAGAGGGGCTGGAATGTGTCTGTAGTGCTGTGGAATTTGTATCTTAACAAGAGTGCTTGAAGACGGCAGGAGGCCGATTACTCCTCTACACACTACACTATACCATCACATTTCCGAACCAACAGCCATTCAACAGTGCTGTACACATACGCATCACACACTATCTGTGTGTATCAATATGTGTTTATTAAAACACGATTGAATTAAAAATGTGTGATTTTCCTAAATTCCTGAAAGATGCTGATTTGCGTTGGCATGCCTTTATGGGTCAGGCTTGCAGTTTGTTTGTAATTGCATTTTGCCTGTTAACAAGGTACATCTGTCTGTCTGTCTGGCGGGCTTTTACTTTAGGATAGGCTTTTAGTATCTGACGTTTCTTAGTCTGATAACACTCTGAACCAGCATTCGTAAAACTTATCAAGTGTCCTGATGGTGTTCAAACTATGTTGTATTACGGTTGTTTTAAAAACTCATCCTCTTCTGATTTGTCTTTTTTTAGGTCTAGGGCAGGACTTTGATCTTTCCGATGCTTTTGACGATGATGATTCGCCAACCCCCCGTAAGTTAAAGCTGACATCCATGCCACAAGAACTTTTCTCATTCACTATTCTCTAGGCCTGACTAACCACAGTGATCCGAATCCTAGAATCTGGCCAGCACTGACTTCAGCTGTGTTGTTTTCCTCAGCTACTCCTAAGCCAAAACCGAAAGAGCCAGCTGGAGGAGCAGGAACAGGGGGAGGTAATTACTGCAATATGATGTTTCTCTTAAACAGATAAATGATTGTTCCAGTTAGCACAGTAATTGCTCATTATATGCTCACAGTCTTTTAAACACCACACTTTTATTTATTTATTTATTTATTTATTTTTTTTTTTGGTTGTTGAGTTATACCGTCAAGCAAACATTCACATGGTCAGCAGTTATTTTCAACCTGCCTAATTTTAAATACCTGCATCATTATGTAGTTCAGTTGTGCTGCATTTGAAACTGGAAATGTGTTATGTAGAGACTCTAAACAAACCCTGAGGTTGTGTAATATGAATATTGTACTTATTTTGACAAAAAATAATTTAAAGTTGCTGATATTTTTGTCCGCAAAAATGACCGATAATTTATCCGCAGTCATAAAGTGCTTTGCGTTGCTCTGCAGACCTAGACCTTTCGGACTTTTTTGAGGCTAAACCCACCAAGAAGCCTCCTGTCCCACCTAAAGACCCAGTCAAGCCCAAGCCCAAACCAGGTGAGAGTTATACATAACCTGGTTTCCTGTTTTATATGGATCCGTCTTGTCCATTTTTTTTTTGCAGTGCAAGCTACTGTGCATTTCTTCAAGCCTAGCTTCTGGTAACTGAAGCATGTGGTGAAAATGCTTAGTAGGCTTTGGGTTCAAAAGCTGCTCACTATAGTTGTAAAGGCTGAACATGTTCAGCAGTAATCAGTGTATAAGAGAGAGTTATTAGTCCTCGGGGTCGTTGGCTGCTGTCACATACTAATTTTCTATGGTTTCATTTTTTGAGCAGGGCTTTAGCACTTGCTTGCAGATAAACTTGTGACCCAAAGCTCAGAAGTGCTTGTTGGAGACTAAGGGCTATTCTGCACACAAGGCTTAGTGGATAAACTGGTTCAGTTTAAGATGGCCTTCAGCATGGCAAGGAATCATTTTCAAGGCATCATTTTTGCTTTTTGGACCACCAAAATATGCACCGTACAGTAACTGAATCAGAATGCTGAGCAGAGATGTAATCTCATCAGCAGAAAGAAAAAGAAGTATAGAAACAGCAGTAACATGCTATTAGCTAATGTACCCATTTATAAATGATGGAGCATTTTGTGGCTGATACTGATGGTAATATGAAAGGGAATCATATTATCAAGTATTCAAATAATATTGGCTAGTATAATATACAATATCCTATAAATATCTAACCTACAGTTTAAAATATATTTAATTCTATACAGTAGTCACGCTCGAACAGTGCTACAGTTGACAGATATGACATGAAACCACTGATCCTTTACGGTTTCTTCTATGTCTCGTGCTAAATGATGGGTTTGGATAAATTGAATATGTATTTGGTTTTCTTTGGCCATGATTGAGCTGTATTCAGTATCATATAGTCAAACACTGATCTCCCCACTAGCTGAACTGCTAAGTTACAGCCCATCTTTGGGAGATTGTGGGTTTAAATCATTGTGATTCCACAACCAAAGAAAAGGAGATTAGAAATTCCTAAAATAACATATTTTTCAATATTGCCCACCACTATGCTTAACTGAATTGACTGTGACTTTTGGAGCAAATAGTGTCACAGTAACGGCTCACTCATAAACATTATAAAATTCATTCCTGATATCAAGAGAACGAGGAAAGTAAAGTTTTAATTGTGCTGGAATGAACTGTAGACGAAAGTGTAAAAAAAAAAAAAAAAAGTAAATTCTTACCAATAAGAAATTGTGGTTGTGCATGCTGAAATATATACCAGTTTGCTATTGTTGGGAAGCACTTTCGTAAATGTGTTTTTGAGAATTTCGCTTTTTTTTAATTCTTGCTTTTTTATGTCTTTAACCTTGTACATTTGGAAGGCAACCACAGCTTCACTTAGTGTGGGTATATAATGTATATGACCTCGTTTACATGTTGATTTTTATTGGCTGTCGCCTAGAACGCAGGGGGAAATACAGGTTTGCTGTTATTGCTGAATGTCATTAATCCAGGATAACATGTTTCTTAAAGTGAACCGGGATTTATCTAGATAACATAAATATGCTGATATTCTGCACCCCTAGGATTCATATTTCAAACACTGTTTTATTCTGCGTAGGAGTGTGGTGTGGAAATAGCCTGTACAGGTTCTACACGGGTTAGGAGAATGGCTTTTGGATGTAAACTGCTTTTTGTGTGCATGTTGTGCCATAACGTAACAAGCTTGCCTTCTTTCTACCCTCTGACTGTCCTTTTTTCAGCATGCATATGTGTCCTTAAACTTACTAACATGTTAGCTTTTGCTGACAGAGGAGACCCGCTCTGATTTCTTTGCACCTACTGTGCGGCCAGCTTTGTTGCCCCGTACGACCGCCAGACCCCTCCGAACTTCTGCCCCCCCACGCAAGGTCCTGGCTGGTGTGTACTGTGTTTCTAACCCCCTCAGTGGAGCCACTCACTGTCCCGTTGTATGTGTCTGTACGGCTTAAAGCAAGGAAGAGTGCCTGTTCAGTAGTAACTGTGATAAGCAGTTATTATGGTATTTTATATACCTGGCATCATTCTCTTTTTGTGCTTTGATCCTGTAGAGGTAGTCCTTTTCTCCTGCAGAAATGTGACAGGACAACATCCTCCCCACAGTCTTCATCTGTGTTTGTCTGTTCTGTGCACTTGAAGGGCCCATATCTCAAGGAGGCAAAAAAAACATCTTCATTCCCTTCAGTCCAATCCATATGGAATCTTAAGCTCCAAAATCATTGACTTTGTGATGTCACAAATTATCAGGACATTTATGTAAATCCATCTGTTCAGCCTACCAATTTTTATACTGTCTGTGTTGAAGTTATAAGGAGTGTTACAGCCTGGACTCCTATTTAAGTAAGGCATAGTGCATGAGAACCAGTCAGAACAGAGATGTCACAGAGAACATGCATCACTCTCAGGAACAGTATCAAAAACAGCCTGTCGTAATCTTTGAGAGGTTAGACTATGGTCATTGTAAAATAACTGTTTCTGATACATTTAAGTCACACAAATATCCTAAGTAGATGTCATAGATGTCATACATGTCAAGACCAACTGCGGGATATGGGCTCTTTAATCCTACTGTCAGTGACGTTGTCTGCATACCATCTCTTACAATGCAACATGATTTGCGGCTCGCTGTCAAGGATGCAACCGCGAGTGCTCTCAATCAGGCCATATCCTTTCCTTTTTCTCTTCCCTCATTCTGAATGGTTTATAGTTAACTGTAATCCTGCACGACAGCTGCACAGCACGAAATGCATTATAAGTTGTTCAAACCATTACTTGTTTAAAATGGTGTATCAGGGTTCATATGATGTGTAATAAAGCCGTTCATTATTACATGAATGTAGTAGGTTATTGGTTATTGTTCAGCCATTCACGGCTTATTTTTTAAGCCTAGTAAATACAAGACTAGTGTCAATGGGCCTCATTCACCAACCTTTCTTATAAAGAGTTCTTCCTATAACCCACTGGATGCAGTTTTCAAGCACTAAGGTGCAAACCGTTTTGAGGTTTAAGAAACTGTGGTAAATCTAATGTTGGCCTTTCTTGGAGCATTTCTCCACAACAAGTAAGAAAAGATATTTGGTTCTGAATAAGGTCCATTGGTTACCGTTATATGTCACTATCTTTTTGTAAGGAGGGTTTAACACAATGCACAGCATATAATACATGATTTACCTCATTGATTTAGATGACTTCGACCTTGGTGATGCCTTGGACCCCAGCAATGACATTGGAGGGAAAGGAAAAGACACTGGCAAAGGAGGTGGGTATCGATTCCTGTGTTCTCTTTCATTTACTCTGATTCATGTTGCGGATGCTATCTGAAATGATTTGATGCCAATTTCACTATGATTCTGTTGTCATCTGTATGGCTAGTTTATATACTGGTTTATTTAGTAATTAACTTGGACAGCAGGAGGTGATGAGGCTCGTTTGGTGCCAGTTTCAGAGAAACAGAACTGAGTAATGTAATTGAGTGATTATGTACACGCTAGGTGCATAACATCTAGTATTAAAGTAGAATGACTGATTCTGCTGATTTTGTTCCACATCAAGAGTATTGCTTTTGAAAAAACACAATGGAAATGCAGCGGGACGTAACAGTGCCAGAAATGTTCCTGTGTAAAAATAAATAAATAAATTAAAAAAAAAAGGTAAAAAAAAAAACCCATTACTGTAAAATCTTGCGCACTTCTGATAGGGCTTGCATTTGTCCTGCCCACCTTTAATTTAGAAAACCCAGTCAATGTAAAATTGTGTGTGTGATCTTTTTACCCTGCCTGGTCTCCACATGGGATATGCATATGATGGATGTCCACTTGTTTGACTGTCTTGTTTATACACTTTGTATACTTTTGAAAAATAATATTTTAGCGACGTGCGATGAGGATGATGCTAAATGATGTGTTTCTCAGTGGTTTGGCAAGTCTGTGCGAGTCTTTGGAAGCAAATTTGGCTGGTTCAGGTTTAACTCTTGGCGATGGTGAGTTTTAGATTTATAAGATAAGCAGCACCAGGTAAAAACATTTCTCTATACTGTGAACAGAACCCGGGCTGCACAGATTTACGCAGTGCTGTTCATTTCTTCACACAGGAGACTTCGGTCTCACAGATATTGATTTGGTTGAAGAGGGAGACGGTCATGCACAGCCCAGTGTGTCTGGTGTATCCACAGTAACTGGCTGTGAACATGCATCTGCTGCATCCTGTACTTCCGTCACAAAGGATCAGGAGTGTGAACACCAAAAAACCATTGTAGATGCGATCACAAGTGTAAAAGATGAACTCCGAAATATCGGTTGTGTTCTGCATGATATTAGCCTTTCATTGAAGGAACTGGTGAAAAAATGAGCTGGACTGGACATATAACTTTCCTGGTCTTGCTTTGAATGGAGCTGTAGGGTTGCTCCATCTGTTTGCACATCTGGAAGGCCAGGGCAGAGTATTAGCAGCAACTTAACAATACAATGTGCACCAAATTACAAGCACCATAATGATAGGTTTTCCTCATAAGGGGGTTCTCCACAGAGCAGATTTAAACAGTTAAAATTAAAATGAACTTTGGTTTGGAAATAGTGCTTGGAACAGAGAAACATTAAAGATCATGGTGACCACATAATGTATATTTTACTCTCGAGTCCAGCTGTCCAGCTGAATTTCAGCAGATAATCACTTGCTTTTTTCCAAGTTTCTCCGGTCCCCCTTATAAACACAGTTTTGTTGCAGAATTAATAATCAAGGACCACAATGCAGCGTACTACCATGAACATATACAAACGAAATGATACAGTATACTACCACAGTTAAAGATTATAGTATACCAGCACCACAATATCATATTGTACCACTATAGTATACATGCGTCATAACATTTTATATAGATTTCATAGCCAATATACAGTTACAGCTGTTTACAAGCAGGTTTATTTAGTAATTAACCAGTAATTAACAGTTACCTTTAATCATCAAGGTACAATGTTCTACCTTCGATGGTATAAAAGCATCACTGACTTATGGTCTTTAGCAAATTCTACGGGCTTATACATTCATATTTCCATTAGGATTAAATTGACTGGTAGGCTATAAGATAATAGTCTATTTGCTAAATGCTGACCTGGGCTGTCTACTCTAGTGAGGACAACCAGCAATATCACACAATCAAATTCTTCACCTCGTAGCATTTTTTTATACAGCTAAACAACAAAAAAGCAGACCTTACTGTTAAACAGAATACTGCAGAATGATGGCAGCATTACCTTGTGATTTGTGCATTGTATAGTTTATTTCACATTGCCGAACACAGCTCTCTGTTTATCTTTGCAGTAGACTAACGCACATCACTGCCTCAAGCAGAAAAAACCCCAAGGGCAAAAGCCCCGAGATATGCTGTAAGGGGAGGATTGAGGGGCATCCAGGGAGTGTTAGATTTCAGAACACCTACACAAACATCAGTCATCCAGGATTTTTATCTCAAGCGCTTTGTCTGCTGTTTTGGTGTATTTCAGTGTCGTGGCTCATACCAGCCTAGTCCCGTGTTAAGATGTAAAGTTATCCTACATGTCCAGAGTATGCACACACCACTCGCCTGTATGCAGTGGTGGGTGAAATACATAAACCACGTGCTGGTAAAATAGACATGCCCAGGGTAAAGTGATCCTTCGATAAAAGTAAAAGTTCCTGTTTGTGTAAGAGTACAAAAGTATTTCCCTTCAAATATAATACAATGTACATGATTGGTAACTTCATGATCAGGATTTGAATAGACGGAGACTGGCAAAATGCACATACAGTGTAAATTGTTTGGTATACAGCAGTGGTTACTAACCCTTCTCTTGAAGATCTCCTTTCCTGCAGAGTTAAGCTCCACCCTGCATCTAACGTGCAGTGGCACAGTAAAGCATCTGATGCTGCCAATCCAGGATTTATGAAAATAGATGAAGTGTGGTAGATTGAAATTAGAACCAGAGCCTGAAGGAAGGTAGACTTCCAAGACCAGGTCAAGCAAGACTTCATTGTGGAATACATTCTCACGTCAAGCCAATGTGTGCTTGAAAACTGACACAGACCATCTTTGTGTGCGTGCAGCATGTATACACGAGACCCCAGAACTTTTTTATTTATAGTTGACTGCAGTACTTAGTAGCAAGAATCATTTCACAAACAAAAGGACTAAACTAGAATGCTAGCCAGAAGATGGACTATTTTCATATGGGGAATTCCCGTGGAGTGTGTTATGTATTCCATAGAAAGCCATAAGTTGTGCCCGTCATCAAAAGTAATTAAAATAACACTGTTACAGCAGTCCCAAAGGAGTGCTTGTCTGATGCTAGCAAGCAGTACTGTTTCTGGCATTTAGCAGAACAGTCTTTTCAGTTTGCCCACATTGCCTGGAGTTGTGTCATCAGTTGCTGTCTCGGAGAGAGAAGTGTAAAAACAATAACATTAGCGGGGGACTCTAAGGCATCTCGTATTCCTGTCAGATAAAGGTGTTGGCGGAGGGGGCCGAGGTGATGGCAGACCCAATAACAGAGGTGGCAACAGTGGTAAGGAACCTGCTTGAGGGTGAACGCTTATGGCATGGCAAACATGCTGTACCTCTACTCCATGTCTTTCGTCATCTCTTTCTTGTTATTCTATAATGGATCTCTCCTGCCTCAGTGTTGCCACCAAATGTCAGTTCCACCTTCACCTTTAATAAGGCCCATAGTCTGACTAAGCACCTAGTCTTAAGGAATGTAAAGAGCACGTCCCACTAATTATCCATTAGCTTGTGTTCTCTTAACCAGTAACCCTGCATGGTTAATGTGATCTTAGTCATCAGATTAGTAGTAGTCTTAGTAAGTGCTCGGCTGGATCTTGTCAACTCCTAACTTTCCCTACTTTTAAAAACCCAGGCTGTTCTTTCTTCAGTTTGGATGTCAGTACTTACCTCCTGAATTCCTTTTTCTAAGTCCTGTTGAGGAATCACCTCTGAACAAGATCTCAGTTTTGAAGCTTTTATATAAGTAGAGGATAATAGATGTGTGTGTTTAGTGTGGCATTACCGGATTAACAGTTGTCTTCTGTCCTTGTAGGTGGTACATTTACAGACGAAGACCTTGCTGGTGTGGGAAGGGATGAGGGTTACAAGCCTGATGATAATAAAGGGAAAGGTAGCCTTTTTTTTTTTTTTCAACAGTTTTAACCTGATGATATCCGCACTGTGCTCTGAGCTGGACTGTTAACTTCTTGGCAAAAATGCATCTAAATAAATTCATAATTCATGCTTTGATTTTTACTGTAATAGAGACCAATAGGACATTTTAAATATGCATTAGCATCATGTGAATTAATTATATAACTAATTATAATTCGCACAATACTTTTCAGTTTAATTAAGACAGCCCAGTACACAGTACACTGCCCTTCTTGGTTTAAGGGATGTGCCTGTTTTCGCAGGAGGGCGAGGATCTGCAAGCAGTGGTGATTTGGACTCTACTGATAATGGTGATTACGGTAAGCAAATTTTTTACTATGATCAGAGTTATAACAGCTAGGTCAGCTTCCTTTTATAACAAACTATCATATCCACCTTTAGACACCATGGCAGAGACTGGTACCATTGCTGGCATCGTAAGCGCTGTTGCCATGGCATTGGTTGGTGCCGTCAGCAGCTACATCTCCTACCAGAAGAAGAAGTTCTGCTTTAGCATACAGCGTAAGAGCAAGCAGTCAACCCCTATACTAATGTGCGGACCCCTTATCATCTGATTTCCATTGTGCCTCATCATGTTTTCCTGCTGTCTACAGAGAGCCTGAATGCAGACATGGTCAAGGCGGATAATCCAGAAGCCGTTGTGGCCCAGGAACCTCAAGGTAAGCACATCACCTCTGAAGCCTTTCATCAGTAACCTGATGTTTTGAACCGTGATTCAGGGAGTTGCCAGTGAGGACGAGACACAGACAGACATTTGATTAGACAAACATTTTTATTACACAGTGAAAAAAACCTCTGTTGACCTCCTGTATCCTGATGCCCAAGTCTCATTATTGCTAATTTGTTTTAGTATACGGTGTAAATATATGCAACATTATTAAGTTAATTACATGGATACATAACGATTTACATTTATGTACATTCTGTAGTGACAGCTGTAATTCTACACTTCTGAGTTTTAATGTTTCAATCTCAAGAACTGTCAAAAATGTGGTACATTTTTTTTTCTTTCTGCCAAACAGCAACTTTTTTCATACTTCAGATTTTTAGGTTTTACCAGTTTACGAAACGACTCCAATTAAACAAACATTAGCAAACAGGGCATTTTGTATTTATTTAAATTCCTGCTATATCAGTTTATCAGTAACAACATTCAACATCATTCCCACAACAATTAGCTAGTTATGATCACCATGATCTGCGTGCACATACTTGTCCAAAGATGGACGCATTTCAGGATAGCAGTAACAACCACACAATTTTTTAAAATTCTGTGCACATCCATCAAACAGTTTCTCCTCCTCAGTTTGTGTGTGTGTTTATTAAATACACAGCGCAGATATAATATAATATTACACATATCCAAATAAAAGACTAAAGTATAGCTGGATTGCTCTGTGTTGGTCGGTCTGCTTGCATGACCAGAGATGCCACTTTAAAATCGATGAAAGACTTGCTAGTTAGCCTTGAAGCTCTAGTTGGTTTCATTGTTTTGTTGCTATGTCACGGTTGCTGGGTTACATGCTGCTTGCATATTTCCGGTACTGTGCACATGTGCAGACTGAGAAATCTAAACGAAATCAGTTTAAGAATATACATGCCCTGAAAAACCTGATTATTAAGCTAGAATTAAGCTCCATGTATCGGATTTCATAATCGTATCTCTGAGCCCTGATCTGATCTAAGACCTATATCTAGAGTATGCTGTTGAAATGACCTCTTGAATAATCACACATCATTTGCATAACATGCAGATAATATAATCTGATTATTAAGGGTATGTAAACACACTCATGGCCTTAATTAATCTGGTATATCTGCTCTAATCTTCTCTTTTTGACCGTTTTGTCCCCTCAGTTCAACAAACTCTACTCCAGCCCCCTAATGCCGAGCCACCTGCAGAAGATAATGCAGTGTAACCTGCACTACTTTTTCCAGACTGAGGAGGGTGCAGTGATGAATATGGATGTCCGTCGGATGGGGGAAACACCATCTTTCCCAGCCTGCACCTGCTAAACCACTCTTTGTCAAACTACTCATTCAGCATTCTCATCCCCGTTGTGTAAATATCATATTTATTTAACTGTAGGCCTTCATCACGATTAATATGACTGTTTACAGTGTTCTGCATATGAAGTGACAAATTCTGCAAAAATGAAGTGTTGAGTAAGAGGATTGGCGTATTTTGTTTGAGAAGTTTACACATTTATTACAGCTGCCCCTAAATCCGTTGGCATCACACTATCACTGCATAACTAATGTTTATAATCCATAGCCGATTTATGCCAGTGCTGCAGAAAGTATTAATATACATACGTCTGTAATCCACTTCTATATAAAACGATGTTACAAATGGGATTGATGGAGGTGACCTTAACCCCTAATCGCTAAAGCTGACCTTTTTAATGCACACTCTTTTCACACTTTACAATGTTTTTACGTATTCTGTATATACAGCATTTGCCCCTACAGACAATGTGAAGTGATTGTTGTACATACGCAGATTTTTGTGTCTTAGAATCTTAACTAGTTTGTAGAGAAGGTACAGAAGAGAAAAAACAGACTGACACGGATGTCAGACTCTAACCTACAGCTGCTCACGTTTTATTTTGCATTTGAAGTAACTGGAAATGACCTGTGTGAAAAGTTGATTGTGTTGACGAGTCTTTGCTAACCTGCTTTGTTTTCGTGTGTTTTGATTATGGTAGCAGTTCATGTTTTTGAGAAATAGGTGACTTGAATATGCAGAAGATGCCTAGGTAGACTTGTGTGAATTAGGCCTAAGAGAAGGAATACATAGATGCTGGGAAGGTTCTTGTATGTTGGTGCAGACAGCATATTCCGTTTTTGTATCCCTTTTGGAATTTGCCTTTTTGGGATCTTTTTAAAGATATCGTGCTTGTAAATTGTGTATTGCGTGTATTCAAGTTTGTACTCGAACGGTCGTATCAGTGTATCCTTCTATACACTTGTAGTTGTATATGTATGGACGTGTTTGTGCCCCCCCCATTCTTTCTGCTTTACTAGGACGGGGTTGTCTTGACTTAGCGGTCATATTGTTAGAGGAGCTCTTTGTCTTTTTAATCCTAGTACAATCTGTTGCACCCTTCACAGTTTTGCTGTTGCCTTATAGAATGTTCGGCTGTGTTCCAGCTTGCCTGTGTTTTGGTCTCAGATCCGTGTGATTGGGAAAGCCTTTGTAGTTCATCTGTGTTGAATGGCTCTCTTCCTTAGCTTTACCTGACCGTAATGACCAGAGGACTCATTTTGAGGGAAAAGCAAAAAATGAACTGGAGCACAGCCTAAACCTGCCCTGTTGTCCTTTCCGAGATTTCCCAGCTTTCTCTGTCGCCTCCTTTCCGTCATGCTCACTTCAGACGCACCTTCTTCTTCATCTTCTTAGCCACTTCCTGCTGGTGCTTTCCTGTTCTATGCCTTACCCTGTACACAGGGGGAAAAACAGCAGAAGGGAATACAGTACTGACTGCAGACAAGATTCTGCTTCAGTTGAATGTGTCCGAACCAGATGTATGTGGTTGAACTCTTGGTAGGACCTCCTAACATGTCCCAGAGAAACACAGACTTAACAACTGAAATGTTGGTCTTTCTTCCAAGCTCACAAAAAGAACGCATAGAACCGAACATCAACTATTTCCCGTTTCTTCAATGTTCCCGTTTGAATACGGCTACATTTATGCACTGTACAGACAGTCACGTCCTATCAAGGGTTCCTTTCCTTACCCGTGGTTTCTCACGAACAGACAGAACACCTACTGAATGTAACTACTTCCTGCGCTGCCATTTTGCTCATTAGGTTTACCCCTTAGATGTAGCATCTCTGGTGCTACGTTTGGCAAAAATGCAGAACACCAAAGATATGGCAATGATGGAGTGACCTTGTCCCTTTGCACGTGCTTTGACGTTTCTGGTGACTGTTCAGACAAAAAGAGTTGGTTTGTAGCAAATTTTTCGATTCACAAATGCCTTGACCACTTCTTCAAATTTTTAACAGTTTTGACAGTTAGTTCTTCAAAATTTGACTGTTACAACCAGCGGATTCAACCATCCTTCATGAATCGTGGCTACTTCTATGAAACGAGATTATGTATTCCATGTATCTCATGAGTTGAGGTCGCATCTAGTCTGTAGGGAATTCTGGGCTTTCTTGTGTCGTTTAGATACAAACCACAACGCTCTTCAGCAAAAGGGTGAAAACACAGATGCATGCTTTGGTTATGTAGCTTATAGACAACATTTCTTCTTACGTACTTGGTTAACTTCTGAAGTTTGGACGGGTTTTATAAGGAAGCAGTTTTCTGAAGTGTTTTGGATTTGCACTGCCAGTGACGTGATTGTGTGTAAGCATTACTAGAACTATGCTGCAGATCAGACTGTAATGCTGTACGGTAGACTTTGCATTGTGGGATGAATGCACCTTGTCTCTGACCTTGGTCTTGTGCATGACATCTCACTGTGACCACTAGTGCCTGTTCTGCTGTGTTCAGTTCAGTTCAGTTCAGACTGTTGGCTGAGACACCCACACACACACACCACCGAACGAAGGCCCGAGGTTATAAGATCTATCGACAATCTTCACTGCTAAAAGTGTTTCTTCTGCTTTTTAGCACTACAGATCTGTTCTCAAATCTTCGCACTGGCAATTCCTGATAGAAAGATTAATGTGAACAAACAAACAAAAAAAACAATAAAATGGACTGAAATGATGTGAGTCTTTGATGCAGTTTTTTTTTTTGTTGGGTTTTGCTTTATTTTTTTTTCACTGGAATGTCAGAAGTTGTTTAAAACGTGGCTATAAGGCATGGCACATTCTTAACTATGGGTAAACAGGAAATGTGATAATATACATTTTAGGGTGTATAAGCAGGGTGTAAAATCATGATGGGTAACCAGTAAGAAATGAGTGAATAACATTAAAAGTGGTATACACAAAGAATAACCGGCCACAAGTGCAACAATGGTGTAGGTGGCGCTCTAATTTTGAATGGGCAGTCTCAGTAAATGCTCTGGAAGCATGACTGGTAGACAAGATTTTAGAAAGGCATCTAGCTTTTCTTAATGCTTACCATTCAGCCCAGTAATGCACCTTGAGCTTCACTGCAAATTATTGTCACTGTTGGAACAAAATCTTCCTTTTTCTTTTTTGTTGGTTACAGCATTAAAAAAGACCAGCAGCCCTTTATATTGTCTGAACATTTGATGATTAACAGACGTATAGAAGTTATCTGAATTTTTTTTTTTTTTAAGTTACAAGGTTTGTACCAACATTGATAATATTATTACTCCCCTTCCCTCTTCATATGTGCATGCTCTTTTCACATGTAACACTGGTTTTCCTATTTCTGCCAGACACTGCTCACCTCATGAGGAGCTTTTTTGTTTTGTGACAGTGTCTCTGTGGTCACCAGCTAGAAAGCATGCAACTGGTGTGAACAGCATAGTTCTGGATCATGTTAACTGAAGACATGTTCTGGAGCTGTCTGCTGCACTGGGTCCACATACACAAAATGTAGAATATAAAAAAACGAGTAAATTTCGAAGAACAGCAACATTTTAAAGTACCTTCAGTTCAACCCATACACACTGCACAGACAATCCACAGTAGATGGTGTATTATAGCAATGTTCCATGTAACAACTGTGACGTCCATGGCTATAGAAACAACAGTGGTGACCGTTTCCCCAAAAGAGAGAGAGAAAAACAGACAAACAAAAAAAAACACTGATACAAGGATGGCCTCGTGCAGAGCAATACACAATTCACATTCAGCTTCTTCATACTATCAAACTACAAAGTCTCTTCATCAGTGCTCCCCTCTACAGTATTACCAATGAGAACAGTAGCCTTATTAAAATACTACAGTATCTACCAAACGTCAGTGTAATGACAAAACAAAACAGACTTAAAATGGAAAACAATAAAAGCAATCAAATATAAAAGTGGCAGAAATGATTCCCTTTAAAAACATTACACACAACTGAATAAGACTTCAAGTAACTGATAACAGCTTACTAATGTTACAACACCAAACGGATCGGTTGGCACAAGGAGGCAGCTGTGGGATGGCGAGTAAAGGCAGATAGAAGAATAAATCAATGGATAGAACACTGTTTTAGTCAAGTGAAGTACAAATATATTAATTTGTTCATATTTACAGTTCCAATATTAGATAATAAACATCATGAGCCAGATATTGATTATTACAGAATGCAAAGAAACATGATGAGATCTTTTTCACAGTTTATAAAAGGCTCTGAAACATTAAAAATCTGAAGCTACAGTGACTTTAAAAAAACCTTGTGCACTTACTGCTCCTGCTTCAGTGCGTCCTGGTGGATAAGTGCTTGTGTGTGTGTGTGTGTGTGTATGTGTGGTGTATACATATTTAAACAGTGGTGTGCAGTGGTGTACCACCATGGGACGGTGAAGATGTATGCTCTGAGGATGAGGAGATGGATCGTGACGAAGATGCCTCTCTTTGTAGCTCCTCCACTTTCTTCTGCAGCTCAGCACGCAGAAACAGCAGCTCCTTCAAATTCTGATGTACCGGCATCTATATGGAACAAAATGCACGGAAACATACAGTTTAGTAGAGGTGGGGGGAATTAAACTGATTCAGTATCAAAAGCATCTCCTGCAACAGCCCCACTGTGTACAGTAGAGTGTTTCAGCAGCTGTAAGCCTGATAGCCTTTTAGATGCTTATCTAAATTTGAGTGCTTCATTTAAAAATAATTCATTTGAAAGCATAGTAGATTACATAGACTGGATCTGTATCAGCTGACCCTCGATATATCGATATGGGAAAAGAAAAACAATGTCACCAATTACTTCACATTCTGCTAAACAAAAGGTAAGCATCTTTACATAAATCAGAATTACCATTCCAGTACTTCACGTGAAGACAGTATATAAAGGGACGGTGTTGCCAAAACGAGTGTGGCTGTATCATTAAAGATGAAAACAGTAAATGAAGCACAAATGTTACTAGGTGTTTTAGGGATATGTGTTTCTTCATGGTGAGAAGTACTGAGGTAAAGGGTCACTGTAAAAGTGAGCTCTGGTCAGTGGCTATAAATCAGTCTGGCACAGGAACTTCACAAATGTGGATGATTGACTGCGGGAAATCCTGCCTAGACATTGCATGCAGCGAAGCAGACAGGTGACCTAAAAAACAAGCTGATGTAGTGAACAAACGGCACAAGCAGACCGAGGACAATAAAACTAGCTTAGATTTCACAGCCTCTTTAAAACATGGAGGAAGTGTGTGCAGACTGACCGTCATTCATTAAAGCTGGAACTAAAGAGGACAGTAGTAGAGTGATGGAGTGTAGAGACATACAGACATATATTTTATTCTGTATATTATATACAGTAGACTGAGATTCTGCAAGCAAGCTAAACACCAGAGTGTATTGGAAGTGTTAAAATGTTTTATCTCATATTTAAAGGTTTTTGGGAAAACAAGAAAGTATTTCAAGTTAAATCTGAGATGCCCAATCCTGGTCCTGGAGATCTACCATCCTAAAGCCAGCTGTGGTGAACTCTTCAAGGCAGTAGATCTCCAGGACCAGGGTTGAGCAGACCTGGGCTAAATAAAGGAACTATTTTATGAATACTATGATTTTTTTACTACATGAAGTAAATTGTATTTATTGTAATTCCTTAATAAGTTACTAAATAGTCATTTCTGTCTAGAACACCAGCCTAGCACGTAAGCTGTATGTACGATGTGTAATATCCTCAGTGTTACACACAAATCTATGTAGTATGTACTTTTTCTTTAGACACCTGGATTCTTTCAACACTTTGTTCATTTTTGTTAAAAGGCTCTTTGGTTATTACTATTACAAAACATTATTATAAACATTGTCATATATCAGGGGCTGTTCCTATAGTAATGTCCGAATGTCCAGTATACTGGGCCTTGAAACTTCCGATTAAATAAAATTATTCCTGTATTATGTTAGGATGCAGCAGAGAACATGTTCGATAATGTAAAATTCCAGTTTTAGGATGGAGGAGGTTTAATGTTGTTAATAAATACGTAATAACGGTGATACTCGCAGGAAAGCGTACTGTGATGGACCTTATCGTATAGTAGGAACAACATATTGCACACCTCTAGTTGGAAGGCCAGTCTGTAGATTTATATACCATCAGACAAAACTTTCACTTGCTGAAATACAAACAAGCAGTGAAAATTGTTTGTAAAGAAGCAAGTTTCACAAAAACAAACAAACAAATATCTGAAGTGGGACGATGGGAAAACAGTGTTGTCAAATCTCCAGGTCCAACTGACTTTTATTCCACATTAACTTAGTTAACTTTGTCTCGATATAAATTCCCATGTGACTACACTGGGTGTAGTTTAAACCGTCTATCTACACAGTTCACATAGGCATTTTTCAGTGTAATCACCTGGGGTCTCATCCGAGGGTTCCAGCGCACATAGTAGCCCACCCACAGCTCCAGGTGCCTCAAACTGGCCAGTGGATACAGCACATGGTTTTCATAGTTCACATAGAATGGGTTGGTGAAGTCCTCCGGCTGACTGTTAATGTAGGACCACAGAGACGCGGTCTTACTGTGTACTTCCTAAAAGTGAGAAGACAGAAAAAAACAGAAAAAATGAGTTTCAGGAAACTCCACAAGCTGCACAGCACAATCTGTATTGAAATTAAAATCCCCCCCGTGTGTGAAAAGCAGAGCATGCCTTTTCCATCCTCTCCTTCTCGCTGTTGTAGAGGAATGTTCCAAAGAGGCAGCTGTACAGGTGGTCCAGGATGGTAATAAGAAAGAGCTCATTGAATTCAAAGGCAGAGGGAAACTGGAAAAAACCCGCATACAGTTAGAACCATAACTAGAAGTTGCTCTTAACAATATCTAGTACAACAAAACATTCCATTACCTGAAACAGAACTGAAGCAGTAACACGGTTTCTATTCAGTATTAACCATAATACAGCAGGGACAACTCACCTGTCTCATCATCTGCCACACGCAGTCTATAAACTGCACAAAGAGAGGCGAGCGTTCAGAGTTAGCATGATTCTCATCTCCATGACCAACACGCTAAAAGAGAGGGAGAGAGAGAGAGAGAGAGAGAGAGAGAGAGAGAGAGTGTTAATGTATTGTAATATGCTTTATGCTTTTCCAAAGTCGTTTCCTGTTTTCAGTAACATAAAACCCAAGTTTGTTGCAGTTATATGTATAAAAATCTTCTGATATGATGTTTCAGCTCTACAGCTTCACAGGTTTCAGAAGATTTGTTGAAAGAAGACATGTTAGATGAGCAGATTATTTCAAAGCTGTTTAATATGGAAAATTAACATATAATATTATACATATACATATTACTGTTTTATTTTAATCAAATAATAATAATGATAATACTAATGATGGACCAGTGGCCTGTCCAAGGTCTTTCCTGCCTTCTACCCAGTGAGCACTGGGATAGACTTCAGCACACACCCCCTAGCACCCATACATCTTCCAAACAACAATCCCCTACAACCATAAAAAGCATGAGCGGGTCCAGCATTGCTGATGCTCACCGAGGAGAACTTGTGTCCGAAGCTGATCCACTCCTTCTCCAGCAGCACCTGGAAGCCCTTGAGTGTGCGGTAGTAGGAGTCCAGCATCAACATGGCCAAAGAGGTGAGCTGAGCTGTGCGGTCCCAGCCATCACTGCAGTGCACCACCACCGAGCTCTTGCTGGACTCCAATTTATCCGCTACACGCACCGCACCGGCTAACAATAGCTACCAACACACACAGGAATGATTGGTAAAGCAAGGTAAAGAAAAAATCTATCTATCCATCTATCCATCTATCTATCTATAGATATAGTTGTATGATAATGTATATTTATACCTGAGCTAAATATCTATGATTATGTTGATTTTTTAACATTCATAATTTTTATGAAATTAGTTAATTAGATTTAATAAAAAAATTTGAATTTAATAAAACTTGGCCTTTTGCTTATATGGATCAGATTGTTTTGATTTGTGTTCAGGAGAGCTGTGAGAAAATATGGATCAAAGGAAACATGGTATGGCCATTAGTTAATGTGGTGGCTAATGTAGGTTTTTTGTGGTGCAGCTGCAATGTGTTTGAGCTCTCTAAGTGAAATAAAGCCTGTGGGCTTTTTGCTGTTATATTCTTCATAACAGGTCTTCATTTTTGCTACATCTCGGTAGTTGTTTGTCCGTATATGCTACACAAGTTATCTTGATAAAGGTAATGTAGCTTCTTCACCTCTGACACAACCATGGTGTGTGTGTGTGCTGTTTACCCTGATGTACTCCAGCCAGTGTGTGCCGTCCACTGCAGAGTGCCAGCGCAGTTCATCAATGGTGGGGTAGACCACCTCCTTCAGCTTCCGCAGAGACTCCCTCATCACGTGGATGTTGGGGATCTCCAGGAAATTTAATTCCACATGATGATAAAAACTCTCACTCTCATAACCCCCGTCTTTTGCCTGGAGATAATAAATAAATAAATAAAAACTCGTATTTGGGCTAAATTGATCTCTTTATTACTTATTAATCTGAATAGACACCCTAATGCTAAACTTGTGTTAATTTTTCACAATAATGTTATCCATACATAACTGTAACCCTATTTTAAAGCCAGTTTCAGGCCTGTCTGTTTTACCTTATTCGTGTCTGCGACACTGCCCTGCCGGGCATCAAAGATGGTCAACTTGTGTGATTGAGCATTGGCATCCATGATGGTCTGCAAGTAGCGTTCGTCCTCCTTGCAGCGGCGGTCTGAGGGCCCCACCAGCGGTTGACTGCAGCGCACAATAGTGGCTTGAGTCTCAGGATGAATCCATGAGAGGACCTGAACAGGGAACAGGCAAATGTAACATCACTAGCAAGTAGGCTAGCAAGGGAAACGATGGGTATTAAATGGCTGGGGTGCACAGCAGGACGCACATATCTAAGCAGCCAAATATAAATATGAAATTCCAATATGTCTTACAATACACTAAAACTCCACCGGTAAACCTATAATATGATATGGTGAAAGAAATGATTGTTATGCAGCCATGGGCCACTCAGTGTACTCTTCATACAATCTAAATAATCAGCTACAGATGCACATGATTGTTCAGTTATCTAACCAGCAAGAACTTTGTTTATTTTGCTTTCCAGTAAACAACACTGGAAATGAATCATTCAGGTTGAGGAACTGAACAATATGCACGATGGTGCAATAGGTAACTGGTAATTGTTACTTGTGCTAGACAGGCCTACTTAACAATCAAGTCTGGAGATATAAATATAGTGGTGTTCAGGTCCACTTTCCAAGAAGACGAGAACTACAACGACCTTCAACTACCATATCAAAAGAAAAAATCCATAAGCAGTAAGACAATTGACAATACAACTAGTTTGTCCGTGATCCTGGAGGGAAGGCATGAGGCAAAGTAGTGCAAGCAAGTCACATATGGGTGTGTGACATACTCTAGACTTTCAGGTAAGATATATATGTACACACATCATAATTATAATCATATTATCATATTAGGGTTGTCACCCTCCTGGTTTAAACTGAACCAGGCTGCTGTGTAATTTGTTTCTTAATAATTTTACAATGGCTTCAAACATGACTCAGCCTATTAAACTTCAAAACCAGAGCTGGTTATTTCACAACCGATATTTTGAAGGATCACATTCTTGTTTTTATGCAGCATAAACTAAACTGGCCAGTCAGTAATCAGTGGCCACAGTTGTGCACGCACACTAACCGGTATGCGGTGCTTGGCTCTGAAAGAGGCCACTCTTTTAAGCTCATCTTCTTTGATGCTTGTAGGGATGACCAGCAATGCAGGATACGTGTCACACACTTCATAACTGCTGTTAATCTTACTGATGGTCCAGCTTTCATTCGGCAGACCCTACAGACAGAAACACAGGGACAAGGAACAAAGAGGCGCAAATGGGTGTAAACCATGATATACTTGACAAATACAGCATTAGTTATACATTAGTTAAAGTTAGAACTACAGAACCTGTCTCTTGTACTCGGCCACTGGGTCATACACCTTCCACCCGTCTACTGGATACTCCTCTTTGTACTGGAAGGCAAACGGAGGCTGGAAAAGAGATGAGAACAAATGACTGACAGTTTCCTCACGCACTCCTCCTTTAATGGGGACTAAGAGCTATTGATTATGAAGTAAAGCTGAGTGACCGGATTACTGACCAGATCATTGGACAGAGGGAAAGCATACTTGGTAAGCGTCTCCGCAATCTCCTGCTTACACAGCTCCTCTTTCTTATAGGCAAACCTAGGACTTCTCATGTCCTTTGAGAGACAGACAGACAGAGAGAAAGAGAGAGAGAGAAAGAGAGAGAGAGAGAGAGAGAGAGAGAGAGAGAGAGAGAGAGAGAGAGAGAGAGAGAGAGAGAGAGAGAGAGAGAGAGACAGAGAGACAGAGAGAGAGAGAGAGAGAGAGAGAGAGAGAGAGAGAGAGAGAGAGAGAGAGAGAGAGACAGAGAGAGAGAGAGAGAGACAGAGAGAGAGAGAGAGAGAGAGAGAGAGAGAGAGAGAAAGACAAAAAAGAAAGAGAGAGAGAAAGAGAAAAAGAAAGACAAAGAGAGAGAGAGAGAGAGAGAGAAAGAAAGACAAAAAAGAAAGAGAGAGAGAGAAAGAAAGAGAGAGAGAGAGAGAGAGAAAGAGAGAGAGAGAGAGAGAGAGAGAGAGAGAGAGAGAGAGAGAGAGAGAGAGAGAGAGAGAGAGAGAGAGAGAAATGAAAAAATACTAAACCTTTCAGGATTTAAACACTAAAAGTGAGACACGCTGTTTCCAGTTTCATGTTCGGCCATGCATGTGACATAAGCAAGAAAGGGCCTTATCACAACAGCCATGATTACCGACATTGAGTTAGCAAGTGTTACTTCCATGAGTCATCCTGTTAGTGCCAGCACCACTGCGGACGGCAGCACAACACAGGACTACATGCGAGCAGACCGTTATGATGACATCACCCTTAACACTACGTCAATATCGTCAATCACTGCAATGGTTAGAGACTGTCGTGGAGTGATTTAGAATGGCAGCGGGTCATCTTTAGCGACGGGTCCCACTTTTGTCTCGATGGAGACAAGTAATGAATCAGTGTGAAGAGGTACCATGGTCAGGAGCACACTGATGTCACTCCGCCGATATCACAACGTGAGAATATTCAGCTGCATGGGATGGATTATCACAGGACACTATCGGGAACTTCTACAACTGCATGCTGAAATGTTTGCATGTTTGCAGTGCCATACTGAGAGACACTACTTCTGTATGTGTAGCTCAATAAATATTGCTCATGAGTCTAAATTCAGTCACTGAGTCATCATTTATTGTTCCTGGTAACCTTTATCTTCCTTCGAGTAGTACTGCAATACAACACTTCCTTCTGGGTGCAACTATTTTTTTTGATGGTGAGTACATACAGCCATTCAAACTCGTATTGCTTGTTTACTTTATGGGATATTTGAATAAGGCATCAATTATAAAAAACAAAAAAAAACCAAAGGAAACACTGGAAATCCCAAAGAGGTGCTGGTGGAAGGTAGCACAATCACAACAATGGAAACGGGATCACTTCTTTTAACAGGAATGTTTAGGCTGTGAGGATGACAACAGGAAAAACAGCGATGCTTGGCATCAATGGCACTGTGCGCTATGTTTATTTAAAATATCATGCAACATTTCCATAGTAGCATTCGTTCAAATGGGATGGAATATACATGGGCAGCCTAGTTTGGTAACAACATCAGATCGCTATCTGTATTGGCCAATACTCAACATTTCAGCATCTGTATTGGAATGGGGAAAGGGATTTCCTGGTATTGTTATATTTCTGTCACACTGGCCACCACTAGGATCCAGGACAGCGTAGGCTGCTCTCTTACCTTGCAGACGATCTCCATGCCCTGTGTGTTTTCTCCATGGCTCTGAACACTGATAGCCTCCAGCCTGCTGATCGCCCCCAGATTCACATCCAGCACGAATGGAGGCTCCTGGAGAAGAAACAATAATACGTTGTGTATTCGAGGCTTAACTTAACCTGCTGCTGAATTTAAACTCAAAAACTTATATTAACACATGCAAATGATCCGCAGTACTACAAAGGGTGAGAGATCCCTACCCTCTCTAGACTGATGAAGTAGAGTTTGTAGTCTGTGACGGTCAGTGTGCCAGTCACAGCTCCAGTGAACGGACAGATGTACATCACATCTTTAGCTATGAGCAACCAGAGACGTCGTGGTGTTATAATGGGAGCAGGTGATTAGGACATAGTTGATGCAGTATGAAATAAGGAAGGAAAAGACTCACCAGTGGTTTTAATGGTCTCCCCAGGGACCAGTGGAACTTCATCTGTGGGAATTATCTTCTGCACATCTCTGAAAACCTGATACACAAGCATATTTACTATCACTCAGGACTGCTTAGATTTCACAGCCTCTTTAAAACATGGAGGAAGTGTGACTGAACTAGACTAGACTGAACAAACCGAACTGTAAAATCAAACCGAATCATACACGAACAATGGTTCAGTAGCTCATGATAATAATCAATAATAATAAACATAGAAATGATCGAAATGTGGTGATTTCTTCGTTTTTTTTAAAAAGCTGGGTGTATTATTTATTATAGCCTATAATCCACTACTGTGTAAATAGTCACAGCCGACACATTTGTGAATTCAGTGCAGAAGAGTTTATACTTTACCAATCTAATTTGTGTTTACTTGCTTACAACTGGATTCAGTACTGATTCTTTAGGACAATATTAAAAGTGTAAAACACTGAATGTACTGATTCGCTTCTCAAAGAACCGTAAAGGAAGAGAATTGCTGTGAGATTTATACTACTGCTACTACCCTTACGCAACACAAATATATTTCCCTATATATTACCTATCAATATATTTAATTATTTAGTGTTAACTGATTTACTGATTAATTGAAAATATTTAACAAATTTAATATTCCTCCTGACTATAAAACATGAAACTGATTATTAATTAACTAATAAAAAAAAAAACAGATATTTAGATTTTTTAAAAGTACCTAAAATATACAGGCTAATATATTGTGTTATATAGTGATAAATATGCATTACTTTTATACAATATATTGTATAATACATAAGGAATTGCCACTTTTCATATATTGTAAGTATGGTAGTATAATATATATTTACTTATATACTGTAATATATTTCATTTTATATGTAATAGACATCATATGTATTTCTCCATATGTGTTTGCATATATATATATATATATATATATATATATATATATATATATATATATATATATATATATATATATATATATATATATATATATAATATAGATAATATATAGTTTTATATATGTGAGAATATTTTCATACATACATCTGGCAATATATGTATATATTCTCACATATATAAAACTATAAATAAATATATATATTGTTTTATATATATGTGAGAATATATACATATATTGCCACATGTATGTATGAAAATATATGATGTCTATTACATATAAAATGAAATATATTACAAAATATAAGTAAATATATATTATACTACCATACTTACAATATATGAAAAGCGGCAATTCCTTATGTATTGTACAATATATTGTAATATATTTATCACTATATAAATATATGCAAAATATATGCACTTGTTTCCTATATATGACATTGTATTATTTAATATATTGCACTATATTTTCCAATACATTGCCATATATTATCGTTTCATAAGGGAACTGCCTTCCAAAAGAGTTGGGACGCTGTTTACAATGCGAATAAAAACACAATGTAAGGATGTACAAAGACATCGTACCAAATAATGAAACTTGTATTGTTTATTGGTTTGCCTTTTTAAAATTTGATGCCAGGAACATGTTTTTAAAAAGTCTAGACGGGAGCAAAGACTGTGTAATGCAAAAAACACTGGTGGCACATTCCACAGATAAGCATGTCAGTAACATAGTGGGTAAAAAAGGACACTCCAAAAAAGAGGGGTCTTTCAGATATACAGACAGGAAGAGCTTCAGAAGGCTAATACAATAATTCAACAATTCAGCAACTTTTCAACCCAAAATAGCAAAGAATAAATAGAATTCTTCATCTATGGCACAAGGGACAGGAACAAAAGCCAATATATGTGGACATGATCTACAGGGCCTTTGGCAGCACTGCATTAAAACTGTCACTGGAAACACGTCCCAAACCCATTGTCTGTCAACACAGTTTGGTGCTGCATCCAAATATGTAAGTTAAAACTCTACCCGGCACAGAAGAAACCAGACATAAACAGGATCTAGAAACGCCACCAACTTCTCTGGGCCTGAGTTCATTTAAGATGCACTGAGATGTAGTTTAAAAATGCCCTGTGGTGGTATGGGGTTGCATAAGTGCATAGATGACATCTTCTTCAGGGAAGGCTTTGCTGCAAGACAATGGCAAACCGCATTCTGCTTTACAACAGCATGACTCAAAGAGCTGGTGCTAAGCTGGCCTGCCTGTAGTCCAGATCTGTGACCCACTGGAAACAACTGGTATATGAAAGAAAAAAACTCCAAACTGTCGAGCAGCTGAAATCCTATACCACGTAACAATGGAAGACATTCCACTTTTAAAAATACAGCATATTGGCCTCCTCGGTTCCCAAAAGCTCACAGTGTGTTGTTAAAGGAAAAGGGTGATGAACAACAAAACGTTAACTTTTTTTTTTAAACATGTTGCTGGCATCTAATTTAAAATGGTTTTATATATGCCACAAAACAATTCAATTTCTCAGTTTTAATGACTGTTAAATTGTTTTCGTACTATTAAATAAATACAGGGTTTAAATGTTCTGCACATGGCTGCATTCTTTTTTTTTTTGGACAACATCCCAACTTTACTGGAAACAGGGTTCTACCACTGCACTACAACAATAACGCATCACTAACACACGAGTTTATCAGAATATTTTCTCATCTTTCACAGCTGTACTTTCCATACTACGTTTCTGAATAGCTCCTGAATAATTAATGTTAAGAAGGTCATTTCTCTGGTCAGCTAACTGATCCTAAAGTTTTGGTTATTTCTGGAGTGTGCATTCCATATAGCCTATATTACATCAATCCCATGAGACGGAGGAAGCAAATGGAGCACTGAAGGGAGAGGACAAGCACTCAGCTCTGTTAGCAATGCAAGCAGCAGCTCTACTAATAGTCAGGGTGGAGCAGGAACGGAAGAGCGGCAGACTGTATATGCAGCATGTGGTCAGAGAAGCTACTGAGAGCAGAAGAATGAGGAATATTAGGGGTTAAAAGAGGGAGACTTGCCACAGCGTGAGGAGGCAGCTCAGAGTCACTGTCACACTGATAACCATGCTCTTCACTAGAGTCCTGCACACACAGCCGAAGAGGACGGAGCAGAGAGAGAGAGGAAAAGAGGAAGAAGTGGAAGAAGATAGAATTAACATTGCTATGTAGCGATTAGCTATCATGGGAGCGAAGGAGGGAAGGGGAGGGAGAGAAAAGTGAAAGAAGACAAAGAGTTAATATTTCTATTAGCAGTGAGACGATATCTTCACACTATATGAGCTCTCCACCATCACGAGATGCTACCAAGCCGGGAGGGTTTGGGCTAGCCAGCGCTTTCTTCAGGTATCAGTTCTATCATGATATCTGAGGATGTGTGATGTGCTATGTGTTGGGATGTGACATATTACAATGTACTGCAACAGTTTCCCTTTGACAGTAAACTAATGCTACAAAGGAAAACCTCAGGCCTCTGGTTACATAACAGAGATTTACACCTCAGTAATTACACTTTAATACTTTTCATGTTGGCATTGTGAAGTAGACAAAGCAACATGCAGCATTCAGCTAAACTTGTGTCACTCACTGCCCATATTATTAAGCCCGGCTACCAGACAGGTGCACTTCTAGTTCTCAGACTCCAGACTGTAGTCCTAATTCTATTTCTCTGTATACTTTGTTAGCCCCCTGTACTCCTGTATTAATCTGAGTTCAGGGCACATTCACAAGGCTCACTGTTTAATCCGAGTAATATAAAAACGTGGTTGCCATGGGCATTATACTTCTTAATCATTTCTTGTTAAAAAATGTGGTTTGTGAAGTGAATAAAAATCTGTTTTTTTATAAATCCATATAACTGTGTTAATGGAAAAGAACAGGTATAACAGCAGAACGAGAGAGTTATTTGTGTATTGGCCTTATAGGGTTAATACTGCTACACAGCGTTTTCAAATCCTGGGAGAAAAGTAAAGAGACAGAGAGAGAGAGAGAGAGAGAGAGAGAGAGAGAGAGAGAGAGAGAGAGAGAGAGAGAGAGAGAGAGAGAGAGAGAGAGAGAGAGAGAGAGAGAGAGAGAAAGAGAGAGAGAGAGAGAGAGAGAGAGAGAGAGGGGAATGTAGCAGCAATAACAGAGCGTCTTAAAAGCCCAAAGGTCACGCCCCCTCACTCAGAGACAGGAAGTGTGATGAGAGGAAACAGAGACAGAACACACACATCCCACACGCCACTCGCCGGACATGACCAGGGAGCTACACTAAATACATAATAACTCATAACTAGGTCCGAAGTCTGCTGTAAAAACATACTCTTCTCACATTCATAAGCTTACTGCATGCCGTGTCCCTGTTATCATCATTATTATTATTCAGATACTGCATATAAAACAATGCAGTTATATTTGGGTCATGGTATTGAGGGGAGGAGCTTGTCACTGGCTCCTGGCCATTCAGTGTGAAAAAATGGCTGAGCAAGCTGCTTCCAATGCTTATGTCTGTTAGTGAGGTTATTTTCTCTGCTGCTGCTGGTTGTGTGGTACATGTCTGTTGACATCCTTCTTGCTTATGTTTCTCCACCAGCAGAGAAAGCCAAACATCATGTGATCCGAACCTCACCAAACCTGCAGAGAATTTCCTGATCCTGGAACATCAGTTACTACCTACACCGCAAATCTCTAGTACTCTGCGACGTTACCTTTCCAGTTAAGATTTGTACCTGCTCTTCTAGACACTGTCAATGGCTTACTCAGAAACCCTCTATGAAACTTGCAGTTAAGTTCCTTAGGTTTCTTAATTACCATTACAAATTTCTATGGTTTTCAATTACATCCTCTGGACAAATTAATCATCAGTGAATAAATTCCCCATTACAAACAGACAAACTGACTAGGCAGAGTTTCAGTAATCTCCCGCTGTACAGAGGACACGCTTAGCCTACTGTATATCTCCTAGACCAGAGGTCCAGTCCTGGAGGGCCGTGTGCAGTACGCTGATTTACCTCGTCAAACACACCTGATTCAAGTCACCTGTAAATTGCCAGGTAAGTGGGTGTGTTTGAGAAGGGGAAATACCTGTATAGCTAACTGTGCCGGATGCCGGCCCTCCAGAACTGGTGTTGCAGACCTCACTCCAAGACAATCAGAAACATGGAAGCTGTAGAGAGTGGGATCCATATCAGTACTCCTCCGATAACTGCAGCCTGAGTGATATGAGACCATGGAACTATTACAAATCAAGAAACTCTGAAAGCATCTGAAGCTTTCTAAACTTTGGTCTCATGTCTGGCAAAAGAGTCTTCTCAAGAGACGACTGCTCCATCTGTGCTTTCACAAACCACAGTCGATGTTGACAGTCAGGGTGTTGCTTCGTGGTTTGTGAAAGGAATGGTTCTATCTTCAGTGCCAGACTTTGAATGCAACTTGTAAAGTACAACTTTCTGCGTATGCAACATTTAAAGGGAGACACATCTCATGGCTATGTCTGACATAGCCTCTTTACATCATACACTTGCAAGCTTGTACTTTCTGTAATGTAAAAAGCAACATAATCATCTAAAGTTTAGTTCTGCTCATAATAGGAGGTCTCTGCTGGTTCTGTTATTCATGAATATCATTTCTATAGAATCACTGCACTCATGCGCTGTGATAAACAGTAACGCCTGATACGCTCTACTATAAATGTCACCAGACTGACTGAACTTCAAGGTCATTAAGGAGTCTAAGACAGGCAGCCTGCAGTTTCAGTGCTGTGTTTGTATATTATTGTGTTGAACAGATGACTCATTTTAATGCAACATCATTACTTGCTTGTAGCATATGTGTAGCATAATTCCCAGATTAACTCCTTAATGACCTTGTAATTCATAGGAACCGGTGACATTTAGGGGAAAGACATACATGCAGTTTGGACACTGCTAGTAAAATGCACAGTTAATGTTTATTTATGTTTATGTAACACATAACACACAGTGTGTTCAAAAGTCTTCTTTCCTGATACGCTCAACTCAGACAAATAGAAATTATGAACTAAAATGATCAGAAAAAGCCATAATTAAGCGGTGTAAATAGGATGAGCTAGCTTACTGTCATTCCGAAAGTCAACAAAACACTGGACACAGAGCTCCAAGTATGGGCATGATGCCGACTACACAACTACAGAGGTCGGTGTTACTCGAACAGTTACGGAGTATGGCTGCATATCATTACTGTCGAGTCAAAAACCTAACTGCAAGATGATTTCATGATGAATGCTATTAATCTAAAACTACCTGGAACAAAATATCATCACTATATGACATAAAAGATGACTATATCACTATAAGGCTTTGTTACGACAGCAATGATAAACATATAGAAATGTAATAGACACTCCAAGCAGAAAGTGCCAGTTTCCATACACAAATACAATAGGACAATGGGAATCGGTTCATAAGGGTAAAGGAGTTAGCCAGTACTATGTGAGTGACAAGGGCAAAGAGGAAAACAGAAACGAGACTTAAAGGCGTCGCATGTTTGCAGCATCTCACAGTATGACTGCTGATATAGGATCACTTTCTGTCCCTCATATTTCCTTCTAATGGACATAATTAAGAGGACCTGTATCAGCAGTTGTACTCTGAGACGCCAGAACATATGGCCCAGCTCTCTGAGGCAGTCTTACCCTTAAATTAGGCCTCTTGGTTACCTGTAAATCACAGACGACAAGACAAACATGAAGTTACAAACATGCACATGCACAATACTGATGATAGCTGTATGTCCAGCAATAGCTCATTCCTGGAGTACCTCTGTCCTGCATATGTCAGTATTTTCCCTGCTCTCATTTACTCCAATGATATGTCCTTCCTGGGAGCTAAACGGGGAACATGTAGTCTTGTACTTTTGTGAGACCATGTTGCCCTAAAGTCCAGAAATGGCCCTGGCTGCAGCAGGGAAAGCACTAAACTATGCAGGGACCAGGATTAAAAACCAAGCCAGCAATTTAATGAGACATCAGCACATGTCACGGTACAGTCAAACACACATAGCACAAGGTATACGCAAAGGCACACGGACAACCTGCAAAAGTCCTGCAAAAACTCTTCAGTGTCGGTTAAACAGAGCAGCAAACACATTCACTGTGCTTACACCAACAAAGCAAAAGCACCTGTGGCCATGAAGTACTGGCCTCTTATAAGAGCACAGTGTGATATAATCTATGGCCTATAATTTCACAAACACAAGCGAAGCAAAAGCTCTACAGATATACAGATTGAATCTGTAGTGAAGCGTCCCAACAGATGCTTACAGCAATATGCAGTTGTTCATGACTGTGTTACAAGCCCATTATTAATATACACTTCTGACAGTCACAATGTGGCCAAGGTGGGGGCATATAAGCACGCTGATACACGAATCAGCACTCAGATCTTACCCTGTGTTCTACTTTCCACCCGATCTGTGGGTTGAAAACACAACGCATGCACCACAATGACACAGAGAATGAGGAATGGATTTTAGACGTACAGACTCTTCGAAAGCCGTTTCTTCAAAGTGATAAGCTCACCTTGCATTCTCGGTTCACGACCTCGGACGGAGCACAGCCAGATATTTGGCTGGAGATGGTGGCTGCGATCAACTGCTTACACCACTCCACGTGGGAACCAGTCGGGCTGAGGGAGACATGCAGAGGATATGAGTGAATACACCAAGCGCAATTAGGTGGTTAGTTAATAGGACCTTTCCTCTCGCAAAGGTTTCTCACTTGCTGTCTTGCACAAAAAGCACTGTTGGTGATCATCTCTAGGCAGCTGGGTGCAGCCTATCAGAGCAAAGGGAGTGACTTAACCCATGCACCAAAAATTTGGTACAAAACTGGCCGACAAGAATCCTGTCTGAAACTGATCCGAACCTTTCATTCATCTTCTCAGCCACTTATTCTCCTGGGTCACGAAGGGTGTTGCAACCCCAGTCCTCACTGGCCAGGAAACACCCTGGACAGGATACCAGTCCATCACAGGGCAGATGCACAGACACACGCATACACGCTTACACGCATTCACTATGGCCACAGTAATCTCCAGTTTGCCTGACTGCATGTCTTTGGACTGTGGGAAGAAACCCACACAGACACAGGGAGTACATGCAAACTCCACACAGAGTCGAGCCCAGGCCCATCTTGCTGTGAGGTGACAGTGTTACCCTCTGTGCCAAATTCATGAATTTTAGGGGCATGTACTGACCATAACAGTGGTCACCAGAGCATGGATAACCACAACATAACATGATACAACAATTAACTGTTCAGAATTAGGTTTAAAGTGAACACATTTATCAACAAGGCAAGGCTTTCGAACAACAGCAAATATTTTTCATCTGGAAAAGCTTTCCATGAAGCGTCAGGGCCTCACAACTCCCAGTGCCAAATTTTGTCAACAATACTGTCGGCAACAGCAGCTTGCCGGTTAAGCACTAAGCAAAGAACTGATCATTTGGTAACGAAAGAAAAACTACAGCAGAGCAAGTCTGTTAGAAGTGAGCGATGGGCTGAGAGAACCCAAATATGAACCCCTAACCTCAGCCCAGTATTTATATGGAAAATGGAACCTAACTGAACCAGGCATGGGTATACGGGTCGCATCCTGCTCAGACAAACTAATGCTCGGATGTGCTGTAATCCCTGCACCCACGATCGAATGGTGAGGCTTTTTTGTTATATCGATTAAAACTCAACAGGAGCTGAGAAGTCTTTAACCCTGAGAGACTACAGGTGAGATCTGTGATATCAATCCGGTATGAATCTGTCATGTTCATAGTTTTCACAAGTCGGCTGAGTAATATCTACAGAGCAAACCCCGTTCCATGATTCATTAAACCAGCTGTCTTGATGCCTCGCTGCCTGCGCTGTCCTTAGAAGGCAGCATTGTCCACTGTGTCAGTGCTGGTGTCTTCTGTGTGCTGACACAGAGTATTATGGGATATGTAAGGCAATCAGGATTCATCTAGGCTGCCTTCATATGACAGCCAAACCGAGGAACCCCAGCAGGCAGTGTTTTATACACACATTAGATCCTGACATGACTGGCTGCCCTCCTGCCTCAGAGCAGGCAGCATTTATGAGATTTCAGACACAGCCCTGCTGGAATGGACCTCATGGTAATGTAATAATAAATCCTGGTAATGGACAACGGCACCTCTGACGTTTGGCAGTGGGGAGACAAGGTTAACCACTAAAGCAAAGTTGGACCGGAGCAGTTTATGGAAGGCCTAATAAGAAATGAGATGTTTTAGGAGTGCCTCTTACAGAGTGACTCCAGTCTTGTTGAGTGATCCTGCCTACTTTAGCGGCCTAACTCCATCTGACTAGCTGGAAGAGAGATTACATTGTTTGCTTATAAGAACCTGTGTAGTTGTAATCTGCGCGCCACCATGAAAGTCTAACTATGACTTTACATATGTGCTATCTGAGGTCATTTGGGGAAATCCTGTTTATCCCACATGAATCAATCAGTCAAACTCTGATATAGTGAAGTAAAATACTGAAAATTAAATCATGGGCTGAATCATATGGGGAAATACGGATTGTTGTGGTGGCTACAGGTTCTACAGCAGTGTTTCTCAAACCTGGCCATTAACTAAGACTGAAAATCATGATCTGAAAGAGCTGTAGCTTGAATTATAACCAACTTTACCAGAAGAATAACAGAGGTTTTGGTCTAAACCCAAATACTGTATGAGAAGGTTCTGTCTATGTGTGATCTGAGCTGACCCAAATCATATTTATATAGCTGTTATTATAACAGCTGTCTTGGGAGCATGGTTGAACACCACAACAAAACACTACATAACACACTCACCGAGCACTTTATTAGGTAGACCAACCTGTTTCTACATACCATACATGGAATAAAACATCAAAGATCCAATCAAGTCTTGGACTGAAAATCATTTGCAGGCAGAATATGTATTTTGTATGTTCTCCTAGTGTCTACAGAAGTGTTCCTACATACTAAGTAGGCCTAAGAGGTTCATCACTTCCACACTGAAAGGAGCACTGTTTAAACCAAAAGAGCTGCATTTATTTATTTGGCAAAATTTTAATTATTAAATTGGCAAAATTGATTCCAAAGACTTGTCAAATCTATGTAGATGAGCTACACTTTTTAGAAGCACCCAAACACCCATGTGCTGTGACATCACAACCACAAATAACTCTTGAGGTTCCTCAATACTTTCAGTGATACAACCTAAAGCCGGAAACAGAGGATGGTCAGGTCTACTTGGCCAGAATAGTCATATCTCAATTAATACGTAAACAGATGCCCACATGCATGCACATATACAAACATAGCCCCTCAAATTACAGTCCGAGGTCAGAAACTAGTTCTGCTCCAGTTCTCCATTCAGCAGCGCTGACCTGCACACTGTAAAGGTTTCCCTGCTCTGCTACAAGTAAGTAATAAACCTTCCTGTACTGCGTTAGAGCAGGAAACACCACAGGGTGCAGGACCACGGCGCTTCCACAACAGGCTGTTCGTTTTCATAGCTCTTGATCTGGAGGGGAGTTAAGATGACAGATGGCGTTATGAGGTCACTGAAATGTGTCGGTGGAGTAGATATAAGCGAGGCTTGCGTTGCAGCAGGCTGTGGGGGTGAACGGGCCTGAATGCAATAAAGAAAATAAAACTGATAGACGCAGGTGGTCTCAGTGGCGGCGAGCAGCCCCGTGTAACAGTAGATGGGTGGGCATCATGATGGAAAGAGCAGACTTAGCATGCACTCGGAGCACGGTAGCCTCAGACACTGATGTCACGGCTGCACCGTTTAATGGATAGGAGGCTTCGTGCAGGGTGCAGTGTGAGACGCGGAGGCTTGGGTCTTTCTCTAGTGCCCTTACTCTCTACGCTTCTTCCGTCTGAAAGCTGAGCTAGGTTAGGTGTACGAAGCCCACCCTAGGTACCCACCTGTCCAGCGACTCCCCGCTCTCTTGTCTGGATGCCGGCGCAGCTCCGAGGCTCCGGGGTTTTCTCGGTATCGGTGGAGCCCCGCTGCTCTCGGAGCCTGAACTCGTCTGTTTCTCCATTTCCCCGCTCCGTCTCCCCTCGGCAGTCCGGCTTAGCTGAGTGTTTAGTGAGCGGAGAGACGTGCTGCTCGTCACTGTGAGGATGCCATGGCCCTGTGCTCTTCCCCTCCCTCGGCCGGACGTCGTCACAGCTTCCTGTCGCTGCTGCTCTTCTGCTGAAGATAAACAGCTCTGTTTTCACTCAGCAGTGATGGGAGCTTCGATGCACTTTACAGAATCGATTCTTTCCCACGGCCAGTGTTACTGAATCAAGCGTCCGATTCAGTGATTCATTGATTCACAAGGCACCGTTATCTGTGCGTTGATCTTCCAGCATGCGATCTTATGTCCAGCCTTTTGGCTTTATGTTTCCATTATACAACTATATCAACTGCAGCTTTAGTAGGCAGTCGGATAGAGCACAGTTTGGCAAGAACATGAAAGGAGCGAAATGTAAGATTACACAACCTGTCTAAAGGGTCGTTGTGAGTTCAGCATAAATTTCACTCAGCAAGAGCGTCGCCAGTGGAGGAACACAAAGCCAGTGTTAACTCTCGATTTACTGCTCTTTTTGTCCCTCTGCTTTTGTGCATGGTTTGTTGCAAAGAGCGGTCGTTCTTCTTCATCCGCTCACGTGAGGACTGAAGCGAGACTCAGCCCCACAGTGACTCATTATCGCCTCTTCAGGCACAAAGTGGTATTACAGGACGGTGCGTGCATCAATAGACATATCTGGCGTAACGTCAAAACGTTTCCTCCCACTTCACCATTCTGTAATGTTTTACACTGTGTTTTACACAGTGCTCATCTTAAATCAAATTTTATTATACAATTTTATACAATTTATTTTTTAATTAGTTTATACAATTTTTATAAACTGTAATTGCATTAAAACATACTTTATATGCATGGGTGTGCTAATGCTAATGTTAGCGCTGCACAGTTACACACCTTGTTTATGTTAGAGTGGAAGAGTCTAAGCAGGGATGTCCAAACTTATCCACAAAGGGCCTGTATGTGGCAGCAGGTTTTCTTCAAAACAAGCTGGAGCACACTTGTTGCTTGTCCCTGCTTGTTTATACAGCTCATCTCAGTCTTTAATCTGCTGATTAGATCTCCTGCTTTGCTGGAATGAAAACCTGCAGCCACATCAGCCCTTTGTGGACAGGGCTTGACACCTCTGGTCTAAAGGCTGAAGACAGATTACACCAGGTATCCAGCAGTCTGTTCTGTTTGAACACAACACACAGCGAACTGATAGCCCTCATTCTTTGCGTGTTAACTATTAATTAATAAACAGTCTATACTGTGCTTTTGGAGGATCACAAAACAGAATATTACAGTTGCCTATGGATATTGTCTTATTTTAGATAGATACTGTAGAACGGTAGAGAGGGCAGGGCTGTAGTAATAAATAAATGTGCATAACTGTGCAAGGGGCTAAATGACTGAATTAACATGTGCATATATTGGTATTTAGGTAAAGTGGAGGGTCCAGGAGTGCAGATATACAGGATATACAGTAAAGTGTCCAGAGGGTCCAGGCTTTAAGATGTACAGAATATCCAGTATAGTGTAATAGTGCAAATATACCTCTGGTTTAAAAAGAGAATTTAGTCCTCAGCAGTCCTCTTCCCTCTTCCAGTCCCATTGGGAAGAGTTGAAGAGCCTCATGGCTCTCGGGGGAAAAAGGATCTCCTGGGTCTGTCTGTAGAGCAGCTCTGTGACAGTAACCTGCCTCTGAACCTGCTCCTTTGTCCATGATGATGGTGTGGAGTGGGTGCACCGCCCCTTTCTGTACGGGATGTCAGTGTTGTCTGACCAGTCCAACCCATCATCCAGGTGCAGTCCCAGATACCTGTAGGTCTTAACCATCTCTACCTCTACCTGCTTAATAAAGACCGGCTGTGTGAGTGGTCTGGCCCTGCGAAAGTCCACCACCATATCTTTGGTCTTGGAAGTGTTCGGTAGCAGGTTGTTTCTATGGCACCATGCCACAAGTATTATGTAATTAAGCAATGGAACTGCAGTGTACCGTTACAGAGGACATCCACTTATTCCACCTAGAATATCACCAAAACATAATTAAATTAGCAAAGCTCAACCTCTTGCATACAACTGTATGTAATCTGTACATAATTTATTAAAAGTTATATCCAGTTCATTGTATTTACCATTTTCAATGGTAAAAAACAAAAATGGCAAATATGTGAAAACATTCAACAAGGCAAACTTGAGCATCTGCATGCGACAGAAACCAACAAAATGCAAAAGGAGGATTTTCAAGAGGAGGAAGCCTTGGGAAGGAGGTACACCTGGATTTCAAAATGTAATTGTTGATACGTGAACATTCAGTGTGGTTTGATGTGAAATCAGAGAGAAATGTTCTGGCTCAGGATTCCTTTACAGTGGTGGTGACAGAAACCAGAGGCTCTGATGTCTAAAACACAAATACTGGCATTTTCATTCAAAACTGTTTATGAACCTTTACATGTACTCAGAGTTGAGTATCATTGTAATATTGTTTTGCTCTATATGTATTTAAAAAAAGGCTCTTTAGCTTAATCTTCAGTAAAATTTAACCAGACATCATATTTAAAGGGATTTAAAGTAATATTCTACTTTAAGGAACTTTAAGGAGTTGGCCAGGTTTCACAGCTGAGCTTACCCCTCCTCACACAGACATGGTGAATAAGGGAGGTCATACTGAACTGCTGAGTTTGTGAGTGTCCCTCTCCTGCATGCAGTGCAGACTCCAACATCAGCTGAAAGAAAGAATCACCATTTACTAGGCAGCGAGCAGAGAGAGACCACACAGGGCATGTCGTCTTCATACGTGTGAAATCTTTAAATTAATTTAATCAGCATTATTTACAGAACAATAGGCGGCCATCAAACAGTGGAGCATACATGAGGGAGAACAGAACACCAAACCAGATCCCAAAACATAAAAAAGAAAAAGGCCCAAAGGGCACAAACAAAGAGTGTCAGGTAACAAAGCATCCACTACAGCCACCCCCCATCCAAAACAAAATGAGGAGAGGGGGAAGAAAAAAAAAGCGCAGAATTCCTTCACTCAGTCTCACACATGCACACACACATACACACAAAAGGGACTGAGAACAAAAATTCCCTAAAAAGTCCAAAAAAAAAAAAAAAAAGGTTCTGAGAGTTTCAGATCTCTGTCATAAAGCAAATCTAAATGCCCTTTACGTTAAGAAATATATGATGTATGTCCACTAATTACCAACAGATCAACCAATCAAAACAGGTTTTCTTATTACTTTCCTTTGTATAAAACTGTCAAATTTTACACTGAATAAAATAATTATATTTTACAACAATAGAACTTTCAACAGTAAAATAGGCTTTGTTGAGGTAATTACATAGTTATGGTACTTGTACAAAATAAAAAATAGATTTCCCCCCTTAAAAACACAACCAACAGCAAAGGGTTTGTGTTAGACGCAGTTTTTTTTTTCCATCTTCTTCTCACAATATGGTTTAAACTTCATCTCCTCATTGAGGCCAAAGACTTCAAAAGGTAAGCTTTTCTGAGGCAGCATTAGTTATGGCACCGAGGTGCCCCAATGAGCTCGTCCCAGATCAGGTTAAGTCCAGTCTTATTGCCAGCCTTAATCAGTATTTGCAACAGGTAGAACTGACTTTGGAACAGCTCAAGAGGGCAGCTTCTCCCAACGGTTTTATCTTTAGCTTCAGCTCACAGGGACTACATGATCCCATCCATAGGAAGGGATACAAAGCGTGGCTGAAGTGTCCGTGGCGATTGTACTTCAATTAAAGAGGTAAACGGAAGCCATTGGTGCAAGGTGACTCGAGAGCGATCCTGTCAATCCAAAACAGAAAGCTAAAAGTAAATGATCCTTCATTGCCACTGATGCCGCCTACAGAAAAAACAAACAAACAAACAAAGAAACAAAGAAACAAACAGTTTTGCTTATAAAATGTCTACTTGAGGTTAGAGAAAACCTCGGACAGAGAAGGCACAGAACTGGTCTTTCTAGCCCCAAAACCCTGGTTCTGTTTGAGAAACGCATCCAAAGCATCTTTCAGGACATCTTCCTCCCAAACCATCAACATGTCTATTTTGAGCAGCCAATGTCCTGTATGCTTGAAACGTTAAAGCGCTAACTTATTCAAGACAAATGCTTTGTGGTCAGACACTCACTCACGTCACAAATTTGACCAAGTGTTCGACATTGACAAGAGATTGCTTTTTTTTTTTTAGAGCCAGAAGGTCATAATCTCTGGTTTACACTGGATTGAGTGGACAAAACACTGAGCAAAAGCCAACAGCTCTTCATAAACCAGACACGACTTCACTATTTCAGAAGGATGTTATGTTCATGAGTAATTAACCATGCAAAACATAGTGTCTCTCCCTTTTTATCATAATCAACCAGCTCGCTCCGGCCTAGGAACCTCCATACTGTGTTTCAAACCATCTCTGGACATTTACAATAGCCCGAACACACATACCAATACCTCCATTATACATCACATCCATCTACCTTACTTATGATCAATCATCTACCATTTAAGTGCATACAGTTTAGGAAGAGCTGGAGACTTTTGCCTGCAATATGTTCATTAGTACACATAAAAACATATCGCCGTCTTTTTAAGGCTTCACGTCACCCACAACTGACTTGCGCTATGAAGGCCGTAATGTGACATTATTGCATATCGCGTATTTTTCTGTTACTTGTTATCGTCAACGTTACTACTGTTTGTGTTACCATAGTTATTACTATTGCTATGTACAAACGTCCTGCGTCTTGGTGTGCCGGTGGCATCAGAAGGGTGTCTGCAGGTGCGTGATGTGCTGATTGGGTGAGGCAGCGTTAGGGGTGGAGCTATTGCTCAGGTGGGTGGAGTCTGACAGTTGCAGCTCCTCCAGTTTCTTCAGATACTGATCCCGAAGTGCCAGGAGCTCCTTATAGCGCTGCTCCACCGGACTTTGCTGCCAAGACAGACATATACACATTAAGAGTCATACACATAAATAACTTTCCACCATCCCAAAACATATCTTTTTTTAAATTCCTGATGTGCCTGCAGCTCATATACTGTTGCATTTACAACTCAGGTTTTTGACTGTAAAGTTGCCTGGTCCTTCTATGGGTTTTATGGCCACGAGTTCAGGAGCCCAAAAAACTTTAGCAGCATCCGTAAACTATTATGACAAAATATAAACCTTGTTCCAAATTATGATGGGACATTTACTTGCAGCACAATTGACCAATGCCAACCATGCCATTGAGTCTTAATGAACACGTGTTTATGGGCATCATATCTGGCCAAATTCATTTAACACTTTTCCCTAAAACCTCATTTACACCTGGTTAATTCATGTGACTAGTGCCGTGCTGCATCCTGATGAGACTTTAGGCATTTTAGTAAATCAGACTAAAATCCAACTACTACATGGGACGGCATATGCAAATCAGCCCATTCTCCATCATCTGCAGTTTGATTTGCAAAGTGGAGTCTGTCCATATTTCTATTATTAAATTAAGTGATACATTAACAGTAGTTACAATGCCTTAAATGTTAGGTAGACATGTAAGAACTACATGTCTGCATGTTAAATAAGCATTGTTAATGAATTACTTCATGTTAACTAGTGCACCACTTCATGCCATTGTCACTTCAGTGACACCTCTCCTCTTTACTCTAAAGACTTTGTTTATTTTTGAGTGTGAACCATCTTTTCTTGAACTTTGGCTATTTGATTAGTCCCAAAGCACCAATCACAAACACAGGCGAGTGCTGTGACAGCTCTTCTATAGTAGTTTAGCAGGAAAAGTAGGTAGTTTAATACTCTGGTTGTCTCACTAAGACCTCACTGTATTCATAGAATACTCCTCAGTCAGACTGATGTCACTGAAATAAGTGATAAGCAGGATAGATCACTATAGCTAGCACAATGACATTCTGTAATCTACACTACAGTGCCCCCTGCTAACAGCGTTTTAAAACTACCAGACACTGTAGACATTATATCCATCACCCCCTCTTATTCCCATTGTGTGTTCAATTACGATGAAACAAAGAAATGAATCTCACAGAGCTGATTTAATTTAATGTACAGAAACCAAATAAAAGTGTTTTGGCAAAATGTAAATGAAGGTGTAGGAGAGCACAACATTCATAACTTCTAGTTTATCACACTTTAGTTCTAACCTCAGCAACAGTAGGTGTCGGGCTAACTCACTCACGCACTCATTTCCAACGTTATTTTGATGACACCATCTGTGTTACCAAAATGATGTATTTGATTTAATTTGCCTTACTTGACGTTGCATGTCTTTGAAGTGTGGCTACTGGACATGGGCAGCACAGTGTGGTATAATTGTGCTGTCCCTGTCTGATATTAGACTTCATATACGTATTCACTCATTATCAAAATAATAGTTGAACAAATAGCTGCACCCAGAAGGAATCAGCTGACAGGAATGAAACTTGGTTTGACAATGTAAAACACACAAATGATTTAAGTTTCATGCTCAGCTGCACACATGAGGTCAGCAAGACAGTTCTTAACGCTGTACCTGACTGACCCAACAATTGTGGACATTCAGTGAACAGTGATGCCCTCCATGATTCATCCTGTTAGCGCCAGCACCAGTGGCAAACAGCTACACAACGCTGGACTACATGCACGCAGACAAGTACCACGCCAACGTCACCAAAGACTGCAATGGTGTCGCACCAGAGTGTCATGGAGTGGCCTTCACACCCAACGCAAAATCTGCAGAAACCGTGTCAGAATATTCAAGCTGCATGAAATGAAAGGACACCATTAGGAACCTTTACAACTCCATGTGGAGACATCTGGCATGATACATTAACAAACATGGCAGCCAGACATTATACTGAGAGACACTAATTCTGTATGTGTAGCTCAATAAATATTGCTCATATCAGTCTAAATTTATCATGCTCTCTGAATAGCATTACAATCCGGCACTTCCTTCTGGGTGCAACTATTCCTTTAAAGAAGAGTGTATATAAAACCAGCTGTAACACAGACATCAACCACCAGAGGGCAGAACAGACACACAATTTCAACAGAGAAAAGGCATGAATCGCATCACATTTCCTTCTTGTTGTTAAAGAAGGTCATTGATTGATATTGCAGAGAATAAGCCATGACAAAAGCTTCAACAGAAAAAAAAAAACACTAAATATTACTGACTCTTAACCAGACCATGAGAGCTCCAAAGAATGCAGTTCTACCTGCAGTTGAAATAGACTGTGAATTTGGTCACTCGGTGAGGTCAGTCTTGTGCATTTCCTTGATTATTTTGAAATCACATGCATGTGTCAGTTGTTGCGTGCTTGTGGTAAAACCACTATAAGAGATGTGTGCGTGTGTGTGGGCGCGCGCGCATGTCTGCTGCGAAGATAAGGCCAGCGTGAGCGGCAGCCCTCTGTAGTGCCAGTCAGGACGTAATTAAACTGGGGAAAGAGGATTTTCTGCCTCACTGAATCTAAGAGGGCGGGACACACACACGCACGCACATGCACGCACACACATGCAATAACAATGATAGAAAAAGAGGACATAAACAAGCACACACACCCGAACAGATCAACAAAGCACTCACCAAATGTAACCAATATACAGAGGAATACAAATTAACATGAAAATGCATCATTTCAGTTGCAGACAGTAAATCTGAATGCTTATGTCAACATCTTCATACCTGGTGCCGAATACGAGGGTTCCATCGAATATAGTAGTTCACCCACAGCTCTAGGTGGCGCATGCTGGCTACGGGGTAAAGAACGCGGCTAGACTCGGGAGTGAAGAAGGGGTTCACATAAGATGATGTGCTGCTGTTAATCAGAGACCACAGAGACACCGTCTTTGTCCGGACGTTCTGGAAAACATCAAGAAAAATCACTGAGGGAGTTCCTACAGAAATAGCATCAAACCACCGTAGTACTCAGAGTCCTGTAAATATTAATAAGGGCCCTCACTATTGTGCAGCTTTGGTTATAAGCTGATATATATGAACCATTTTGTCAAATAAGCAGTGAAAAATGTCAATTTAAAAAAACACCACAGATACTTGACAACAAAACAATACACTGCACTGACCAGCCACTTTGCATACACGTATTTTAATTCTACACCTTTATTCTATTCCTCAATGAGCAGGACCCCCACAGGATCACCACGGAGCAGGTATTTACTGAGTGGTGGATCATTCTCAGCACTGCAGTCTGACTGATGTGAAATGTTAGTGCTGGTACAAGTGGATCACACCCAGTAGTGGTGCTGCTGGATACAAGGAGGTGTACTGGATGAAGGAAGGGCCTGGTTGATGTGTATATGCACAGACACAGACACAGACACAGACACAGACACAGACACAGACACAGACACAGACAGAATCTGACTGACTTTTGCATATGACTGCAAATAATAAATTATAAAAATAAATTATAAATAGAAAATGTGTTTGTCTGGTTCTGTTTCTTATTGCAAGGGGTATTCAGATACTTCAGAAAGTATACAGAATTATCATGCAAACTGCCAAATAATCACTGTTATTAGGTTGAAAAAATACCAGAACGTTCAGAAGACAGAACGTAACTACTGTAGTACAACTTCAGAATTAATTATTATTATTAGAATTGGACTGTTAAGTCATATGACACTGTGCTCCACTATGCAGCATTTACATGCCTCAGTGCCAACACCGCCAGCAGAGAGGAGTCCAGCAGAGTGAAGAGCAGACCGCTCTGAGAAGGCGGGGAAAGGACTGGTGAGGTGTGTGAGCGTGAAGTGGGCCTGCGTTCTCTAAAACAGTTATTGTTGTGCATGGCTCTGCGGGGCCACAGAATGAATGTTTCATCTCCCCTAAGTGCACTCTGCTCCCGCTCAGAGCCACTGAAGCGTCCCCCTCACTCACGCTCTACTTCACACAATGAGCAGACAGAAACAGAGAGAGCGAGAGAGAAACAGAGAGAGCGAGAGACAGATAAAGAGAGAGCAAAAGCCAAAGAATGACAAAATTGTCTCATCTCAAAGAAGTCCACAGGTCTCCAGTGGGCGGAGATGGCAACAGTCTCTAAACGAATAAGCAGATAAATCCCTGGAAAACGATAATGAAACTAATTATGGTTCCTACTCTACTAAATAAAGGTTCCTAAGGTTTTTTGTCTTGCCTGCATTATACTGTTTTTTTTTTCAGCTTCTTCTCACACATCTAGCGAAAAGTCATTCCTTTAAGGAACTGAAAGGTCCCTTAGAAGGGGAGGAAAAAAAAAAAAAAAGTGGTTCTTCAATCCTGTCTCACCAAAGAAGTCTTTGTAGCACCTTTAAGAGCTATTCCAAACATGCCTTAACCAGTCAAAGACAAGAGAACACTGCAAACCAACACTCAAAACCAGATATCAACTCCAAAGAGAAAAACAGTCATGCTCAGGCGTTCAGTGCGTCTGCGTAAATACGTGTCTTACATTGACGTCACGGACGTTCTCGCAGTTGTAGAGGAAAGTGCCAAAGCGACAGCTGTACAGGTGATCCAAGACTGTTATCAGGAAATGTTCATTAAACTCAAAGGCTGTTGGAAACTGTAAGCAGAACAACAAAAGTACAACACTGTTAACTGCATGCTAACAAACAATCACACTCTAGACAATGCCAATGAGTCTACTGATTTTACATTGTTGTGCAGAACAACTCTTCTAAAGGTTTTTTTTTTTTTTTTTTACAGAAGTAGCAGATGTCCTTTCAGCAAATTACTTATTTATTACACTCATTTAGGACTAAAAACAGTACAAACTGAAGGTTCTTCCTAGAACCTTTAAATTAGGTGGAGGTGCTTTTCTGCACAGCTGACAAATTTCCAGTGTTAGGGCTGAGCTGGGCTATGTAGTGCAAGATAATAACAGCCTGACAAACCGTCTAACACGTCTAAACTCCCTGACTTATCATGCCTAGTTTTCATCCCGTACAACAAACTGGCGCAAGGAGTTTAATGATGATCAGACAGTGTCAAAAGCATAGAGTCGCCAGTCTCCCATTTAAGACACAGCAAGAAATTAGGGTGCATATCTGACACAGTGACCATTGTGATAAAAACCTGGCATTACATTACAATAAGTTCTGCACACTCACACTTTCCATAACAGCCTACAAATATACATCTATAAAGAACCATCAACTGAAACATTCTGTAGGAAACCTAAGGGGGTGTTCCAAGACATTGCACAGAGAATCCTTTCTGTGATCTTTTTTTTTTTTTTTTTTTAAACACAGTAGTATTAAATATTAAATTATAAACTTTATTTATTTTAAAGGTCCTTTATGTAATTTGTCAACTTCATTCTCAGAAATTGCAACAAATAGCTTGAACTAAACTGTACAAAAATACATATATAATTTACTGTTTGGAGGGCACGTAACTGCAAGTTTAATAAAGTGAGACTAAAGACAAACAAACAAACAAACGTAACCTGCATCGTTGGACTAGGCTCATACCTGTTTGGTCATCTGCCACACACAGTCTATGAACTGCAAGAATATGGGTGACCTGTCCTGATCTGCGTGGTTTTTGTCTCCGTGTCCGATTCTCTGTACACGCGTACACACAGGGAAACAAACGAGCATTATTCTTTAGTGACCTTTGAAGGTTAAAAGCAGAGCTAAACAAAGAGGCAGACAAAAACACAGATCATACCCACGTGTTAAGACAGAGTACTAGGTAAAAACTGCACTAGAAAAGTACACACCGAGGCAAACTTGTGTCCAAAGCCAATCCATTCCTTCTCCAGCAGCACCTGGAAGCCCCTGAGCGTGCGGTAGTAGGAGTCCAGCATCAGCATGGCCAAAGAGGTGAGCTGAGCTGTGCGGTCCCAGCCGTCACTGCAGTGCACCACCACAGAGTTCCCTGAAGACACCTTATCAGCTACCTGGATCGCCCCTGACAACACCAGCTACAGCAGAACATGTTGGGGGTGAGAGCAGGACACGTATGCATCTATACTAACCATCTCAGATACATTAGCTGTATCCTTTAAACATTTCCCTGTTCCTTGTTTCCGTTTTTTAAGTAAAAAAAGTTTTTAAAGTAATATTCATGTAAAACAGCAGCAAAAAGAACAAAATGAGCTAATTAAAGCCCATAAAGATATAAATAGGTTATAATCTCAATTAAAAAAAAAAAAAAAAAAAAAAAAAAAAAAAAAAAGAGGTAACAAAAACTGTTCAGGGACACGAGTGACTATTAGAAACAATTCTAATTTTGCTCAGTTTTTTCATTTTCATTTCCCTTTTATGTCTATATGGCAAGGCACACTGAAAAGATCGTGAGATAAATCCTTTAGTTGATGATAGGGTCAAGGTTATATCGAGAGGTTGTCTATAGACTTTAAATAAATAAATAAATAAATAAATAAATAAATAAATACCGCATACATACGGTATTATAATCCTATACTTATGCAATGCCAACAAATTACTGAAATATCCAATACCTAATAGCAGTGAATCTACTTTTTATCATATTGAGATCCTCTTATACATTGGCAAATTTCATTTTTCCAAAAAGTATTCCAGAACCTAGCATTAGTATATGTCTATACTGTTTAGAAATTTTTAAGAAGTGTATATAAAGAAGTGAAGTATAAGGTTCAGATGTAAATTGAGAACCTGCAAAATACTTATAAAAATATTAACCAATCTAAACCACACTGTTTAACCTTATACTGTTTTAACAATGTTAAAATGAGAACTATTTAAATATTGAGACTTGATTTTAACCTGCCATGAACCCAGCAAACAACAAGTAATTAATCAAACCACTAAAGAAATAACATAGTAGGACAACAAAAACGCAAAATGGGTTTTATGAAAGAGCTGCTTTCAACATTCAATTGTATACAACATGCGAAACATACAAACACCACTGAACTGTGCTCACTATAGTCCTCACTAATGTCCAGTTAAGCTCTACCTTGATATGCTCCAGCCAGTGAGTGGACTCCAGACTGGAGAGCCAGTGGGATTCCTCTACATTGGGGTAAACAATATCCTTCAGTTTCTTCAGCGACTCCCTCATCACGTGGATATTGTGGATGTCCAGGAAGACCAGTTCAGCATTCTGGTAGGCATCTTCACCCTCATAACCACCTCCTGTGGCCTGGGGTTCAAAAGAGGGGAGTCAAAGGTTAAAGTGGACATTCCACAGCTAATACAGTCACCCTGAATGCACACGGTTGCACACACTTTGTGCGAGTGAAATTAATGGATCAATACAGCCTCTTTCAAAATGCTTGGTCAGCGGAGTAGAATATGGTGACGTTCGGCATCACTGCCACTTTGCAGTCAGTTTCACCTCAGGCAGTTTGTGCTAGTGCCACACTCAAAAACACACACACACACACACACACACTCAGTGTTCTGTCCTCTACTTGCTCAACTCTACCTCGGTTACGTCTGTTGGCATGACGAGTAACTTATCAAGCAGAAACAACCAACACCCCTACAAATGGGATGAAAACAAAACAAAGCAGTCCATGTATAGAGAGCATCACAACCAAGCCATACAGTCAGAAAGGAGTTAAAAATGGGTTTTGATGAAATGATCAGGTTGACTCTCTGGTGGAAATGTGCAACTGCACAAAACATGCAGTAGAACAATCTGAAATGTTTATGTTTATTGTGCTTAAAACCCAAGAGACTCAGTCTCATTCAAAACATGGTGAAGAACGTGTCTTCTGAGAAAAAAAGTGAATTATCTACTATTGACATTTATTTTTGTTCTTGAGCACTACTACTACTACTACTACTACTACCACCACTACTACCACTACTGACAAATCTTCAGGCAGATAGTATAGTTTCTTGACAATTAACATTATTTAAAAACTTTTTGGTGTTCCCAAATATACTGAAATCTTTAGGAAAAAAAGACAAATAAAACATATTCCTATAGTATTATATACAGTACAAACACAGGCAAAGTTTTACTTAAGAGAATTTGTATTGTACAAGACAACAAACTAATAATAATAATAATAATAATGATAATTATTAATATTATTATTATTATTATTATTATTATTATTATTTCCCAAAGGGTCAACATACCATCTGCCACTTATTGCTAAAATGCATATGCAGTAACCATAAACTGGCAGTATTTCATATTACAATCTCCACAACTAGACGACCACTCAAATTACACATGATGTACTCAAATGTGCATTAAGATTCATCAAGATGACAGTAACATGTCATCATACTGCCCATGGAATTCTAGTTAAACAGCTCCAAAATCTGGACATCCATATCTGTATGAGCCCATTACTCAATTTGAAACAAAGCACCAAGATCTTTTCTGCTGCTGTCTCACCTTATTGGCTACAGCGTTGACATTAGGCCTGGCATCATAGATAGTGAGCTTGGTGGTTCCGTTGGCCTCACGGATGATGTCCAGATAACGCTCGTCATCCTTGTTCCGCTTGCCGCTCATGCCCACCAGGGGCTGACTACAGCGCATGATCACTGCTTGATTCTCTCTGTGGATCCATGACAGAACCTTGACACACCAAGATTTAGAGGGATACATGTTATACAGGGTGGAGAGGATCATTCTGAGGCACTATTTTAGCTATTACATCACTGTCTAAACAGCCAATTAATCAAATGTGTGAAACCGAAATTGGTTGTGAAGTCAATACAATAAAACAGATTTTAGTAGCTCATTAGCAGCTCTATAAAACTTTTCATAAAATGTTTCATAAAACAGTTTATAAAAACAGCTCCCAAGCACAAGGTTTACCGGTATACGACAGCGAGAGCGGAAGGTGGCCACTCGCCGCAAGTCTTCTTCCGTGGCTTTGAATGGAACCACCAGGATGGTGGGGTAAGTATCACACAACTCATAGCTTGAGTTGATGAAGGAAATCCTCCACCTCTCATTGGGTAAACCCTAGAGAAAGGGTGGAACATACTTTAAGAGGTGACGTTTCTTATTTAATCTGCAGCTTTGAGGACAATATAAAATATAATAAAACGTGGAAAACCAGACGCCAATATTTACATTAAAACCACTGAGCAGTCTTTGACCTGGGAGCGTGTTCACAGAAACAGCCAGGACAGTGCTATTTCAGGATTGGCCAAGATCATGTAAATGGGTCCTCACCTGACGCCTGTACTCATCCATGGGCTTATAAATAGTCCAACCATTCTCCTCAAACTTCTCCTGACTCAGAAATGCAAAGAATGGCTACAGAGGAGAAAAGAAGGGCAAAGTATGAAAACGTAGCTAAAACACACCAGCAGGCATTTCATTCAAGTCGGGTGAATTCTGCTAAAATGCATGATGTGTGACAGACACACCGAGCAGAGAATAAAGACAACAGGGATGCTCATTATAAGCAAGTCACTTGAATGTTGACATTTATATCAAGAGCATTATTTATATCAAGAACATTCACAATGTTAATAGGTTGGTTTTACAGAAAAAAATACCCCTCCTCTTCTCTGAGTCAATTTTTTCAACATCACTAAGTCTCTGAATACTGCACTAAGCACTTGACTAAGACCACAGGCTCAAACACCACAAATACACAGTGGGGAAAGGACCTTATGAAAAGAAGATATTTATGTTCAGTTAAACTAAATGCAGTGTTTAAGTTTGTGAGCTGTACTTTTCACAGGACAAGAAAGTCAGACAGTGACTGACTTGCAGTTTACTGACTGCTTACTTGTAGGTCTGATCTTTTTAGGGGGCATTAAAAAGGTATTGGCTGAATATTGCACTCTGCGCCGGTACCACTGTTTACACAACAGTTTTTGCCTGCTGTTATCACAGTCACAGCAGTACAGATTCTTCTGGAGGTTATATTTCCCCGGCAGCATAATACAACACATTGTTTATGTGTTAAAATGTATTCTCAGATCTCAGCATTGGTTTTTATGTGATGTAACGCTTTCATTGTAACTCATGTCTGATTTTTCAGTGGTATACAACAATTCATATAGTTGAATAGCAGCCTTTTTATTGGGGGGTGCAGAAGAAAATTGTGAACTAGCTCATTTTTGGAACTGTCAAATGAAAAAGAGAACTACAAATGTAAACCAGGACATTTTCAGTACAAACTGGCAAAACACTGCAGTTACAGTGATAATTACAAATACCTTGCTTATCAGCAAAGTCTGAACACCAAAACTACACAATTTAGGGCCACTTCTACTCATTTTATTTTCACTTAGAAACTCAACAAAACATGTTGTTATTTGACCAGGGGCAACTAAACTGTTACATATTACCAACAGCATGAGACAAAACAAGAAGTATAAACATTCCCTGTCAAAAACAGCACAAGATCACTGCTGTGATAAGTGATTCATATCAGCAGTTTAATCTATCAAAAAAAGCAATCTGTAGTAAAGTTAGGTTACTTAGTAATCAGCACTGAGCGAATTGACACAGGTACAGTGAAAGGTTGATTTTTGCCAACCAATAAGGCAGTGAGGTCAGAACTTACTGTTGTAAACTATAATGTCCTAGCTCAAACTGAGACAAAGATGTGTTGACCCCTGAAAAACAAATATTTAAACATTTCGCCCCATAAATGACTGTTTTGGTTCCTGGAAGTTCCTGGAATTCTATTATTCTATTCCGGTGATTGAGGAAGTGATCACAAGAGCCAAAATAATACAAAAACAACTGTTCTAAGAAATAAATAAGAAGTACAAATGAATATAATGTTTGAACTGACCAGTCCATGAGAGAGGGGGAAAGCATATTTGAACAGCTCCCCAAAGATATCCCTTCGACTGTGGCCCTCCTGCTTCAGAGCAAACCGCAAATTCCTCATGTCCTGCAAGCACACACGCATGAATACGGCAAAGTTAACATGAATGAATGCAGACTTAATATTGATCCAGCAATCTACCTGTTCAAGTAGCATCTTGGAAAATTATTAATGGTAAAATAATAATAATAAAAAAAAATAAAAGACTTGAGTCGAAAGAAGGAAGTAACAAACACCTGCAGATAAAGACAATAAATATCCATCTGCTGATACCCAAGCATTTTAAAAAACATAAAAATTCGGACACTAGATTTACATTAAACATTACAGAGAAAAGCACACCTTGAAGCACAGCAACCCAGCATCGCTTACACATTCTGTTCTTCCAGCACAAAATGAATAGCAATCAAATATCAACTTAACATTTCTGTCAAATCTAAACATCTGTCTGATCCAGAAATATTTTTTAGCAAATATTTGCTGCATCGATATTAGTTTGCTATTATGTGTCCCTGACACATCTGTGAAGGTACCATTAATCTTAATACATATGCAAAGGTATTGCTTATTTCAGCAAGATGACTCCATACACAGTGTACAGGTACTAAACTGGCTTGGCGGCAGTCCAGACCCACTTAAATCATTTGCAACATTAGGAAATACAAAACACAGTGAAGGAGACTGAAACTGTCTAACCACTGAGGAACAGGACAATGAGTGTAGAAACAAGGAGGTATACTAAATGAAGAGGCCGGTCGGTGTATGTAACCATATATGCCCTTAAAATGTACAGAAGTTCATAAGAGGATTGTTACCTTGCAAGTGATGTCCAACCCATAAGAGTTCTCCCCTCTACTGGATGCTCCGCCCATCTTCTCTATCCTGCTGATGACACCCAGAGGCACATCTAGGGTAACAGTGGACTCCTGGGAGATATACACAGAAATATCAATATTAATCAACATTACAGTTACACTCATTCCACCCAGATCCACCTCATCTTAGCTCAGTTCAACAGTCATTTAGTCTCTGAAACAGGAGTAGTATATTTACAACACATTCCACACAACGTCACAAAAGTAACAGTAAATATAACACTGATAATTACAAAATAAAACCGCGCTAGTAATTCAAAATGTTGTTTACACTCATGAGGGCTCTGCTATTTGTGGTTCACTCAACATATCCACAGTAAGACAAAAATCATGTCATGAGGAAACATCTGACCAGTGTTCACTATAAGTTTTAAGACCTTAATACCAAGCTATGTACCGACATGCCACCATGAGTAAAGCAACCCAGATGCAGGTCAGTTTAAACATGTTCCATACAACTGCTTCTGACTCCTGTATCATTTGAGCTCAGTCAACAGTTACCAGCCCATACTGGTATGATAGGAAATCCCCCAAATAAGGGAACACCTGTTTCATTTATCATCAAATACGGATAAACTTTTCCACAGGGAAAATCCGACTCCTTCCAGCAGATCATGGTAACAGCCCAAACTTCCAGCAGGACTGCAGGTGCCTCCTGCTTTGTGCCAGCTGCACACAGTGCCAGGACCAAGATGAAAGGCTTCAGATATAATATTCATACCCCCTTCTTTTCAACCCTATCTCTTCTCTGTTCTTACACCCGTCTGCTACAGATGGACAAACACGATGGGAAGCACTGCTAAGAGACAATGTTAAATCTAAGATGAGAAAGAACAAACATGGCCAGAGGATAAAACTGAGAGGGAGGAAAAAGTAGAAGGCCTTTTGACAACGAAAAAGAGATTGAGGGGGAAAAAAAACAAAAGAGCAAGAAAGAGTAAACCAAAGAGCGAGAGAGGGAAGACCATTGCTGAAAGTAACAGTGCTGAAGAGGTGAAGAAAGGAAACATGACTCACACTAAAGTTCCTCAGCTGAGCACATTTACAGCAGACACAAGAAGTGCACCATCTGCTGCAGCAGCAGAACCAACCACTGGAACAAACTGCTATACGGGCAGCCCGTTCTGTCTTTCAATATTGCAATACTCACACTCACACTCACCATGTCCGTGCTCTTGAAGTACAGTCTGAAATTGGTGATGAATACTTTCCCTTTGAGCGCTCCATTGAACGGGCACATATAGATGAGGTCTTTGTCTGTGAATGAGAACAGACACAGAAGAAGCACTGAGCAACACTGACAGTTTAGATGAAATCCATTACAAAAAGAACCAGGATAAGTTTCAGCTTCACTATACCTAACAAACATCTGCACTTTACCTGTATTATGATGGAAATTAAGAGGTTTTAGGGTGACACATGAAGAGGACTTTAGGCAGTTTAAGATGGGGGGGGGGAAATTAATCATACCGCGTAAATACGTTCTAGATTCAGTGACGGCAGTGTGTAGCTCATGAAGGAAGTCACGTGTCATGAGCTAGCTTTGGGGGTATATAAGGAGTCCGATAGGCTGTATGTTTGGGTGAATCCATCCTTGCAGATCACGTGCACCCACACATGCTACATTTGGGGCAGACAGGATTTACCAGTCCTACATCGGTTGAAAGGACATGACCAAGTACTACCCTGGTCCCCTAATTCCCCAGACTTGAAGCTAAACAAGCCTCCGTGGGACCATCATGAATGTTGTGGTTCTCTATGGCAGCTGTGGGACGTACTGCAGTCAGAATGTCAGGACCTTCTAGCTGCTGTCCGTACTGCAAACAGCAGTTACTCTGGATATAAGCTGTCATAGTAATGTGACTCGACTGTGTACATAGGAAGTTACGCATTTGTAACACTAAGCAACATTAAACCTGCATTATATAGTTGATTCATATGCAGTATTATTAGTTTGCTCCTATGAAAAGGGATTTTCAACACAACGTATGCCCCAAATATTACAAAATAATAAGACTCAAAAATGACTACACCGGGTCCACCTCCATCAAAATGTCACCCCTGATTGGTCCAAGAGCTGTTAATGATCTGAAATCCAGAACTTAACCTGTTTCAAATGTTCCCATGGTGATAAAAAGTAATTCATCATCATGATACAGGACATCCAGGGTTAGACAGAACTAAATAAGCTGGATAAGCAAAAAATCCTGTTTTATGGGACACCACCCTGCTTACCCCCCAACACACACACACACAGACACACACACAGACACACACACAGACACACACACAGACACACACAAAATCTAATCTCTCTCTCTCTCCCCCCACCCCCCTCCCCCTATGTCTCTCTTTCTGTGCCTGTAATGAAATCTGGTAGGATTGTGGGATGGAGTAATAGGGGTTGTCAGATTTGAGCTGCAGAGCAGCACTTGAGCGATTAAAAGTGGCAATCCCAGGAAAGGTCCTTCTAAATTTAGCGCCTCTAACCAAGATCCTGCAGGCTGGTTAATGTTTACTGACAACACAGGAATGCGGGTGAAGGGAAATGCATGAAGTCACTATTGAGTTTCAACAAAAACAAAAAGAAAGAAAAATTTTGCAGTGGAATGATTCTTCTTCTCCAAGTATATTTTGATATGATGAAAATATTAAGATCATTAAATATCATAAATACCACACATCATCTCCAAATAAAATACTCAATGGCCAAAATACAGCAACCAACAAACTCGCCTACACACAGACTGGCTTAGGTACAATGTTAGGAAGTAATGCATACGTCTTATATTTATTATGTATCTGTCTGTCTGTCTGTCTCTCTATGTATGAAAGTATGTGAACATACTTTCCATTCATGAAACTAAGCTAAACAGCAAATGCAGCACAAATTAAATTAATTATGAACCGAATTCATTGTTTCTGTGAGATCATACGCAATACACACACACACAATACTTACATATCGGTGCAGAACAAAATTTTGTCTTTATGTAACCTTTTCTCTTTTGGACCCCTTCATTTTCAGTTTTTGACACAATCTAAAATGGCGGTTGCCACCTACAAACATGTACAAATTTCTTGATAAATGGACCAAAACAAACCCCCTCCCCATTAGCAGCGGTATATTTAGCCTACAGTAGCGTAACCCCACACATTCACGCTAAGTTAAACAAACCGAATAAGGAATTTTTTTTTTTTTTTTTTTTTTTTTTTTTTTTAAAAGAATCTCACATGTTACTTCTGTTCCTGTATTCCTACACAGTGCATTCACATTAACACACACACACACACACACACTCACCCATCACTCTCTCCTCTCCCGGCAGTAAGGCAACATCTGCGAGTGGCTCCATCTTCAGATTCTCCCTGGATGCCTGTCATCAAAACACACAGGAACATCAGGCTGACTTGTGTGCCCACACATACACACGCACCTTACTCTGAAACCATAACATAAACAAGTGCTCCACTACACTGCAGGAGAGCAGCAGACGTGGCTGAGTAGTGCTTCTGTGTGCGAATGTTGGTAAGAGTCATCCTCACCCACTTTTACGGAAGATGAAAGGGAAAGTGTAAAAGGAGGGCAGTGGAGAGAGGAATAAAAGGATAACAAAGAAGATGTATTATCTCTCTTTCAATGTCTGATGTCTCTGTGTGTGTGTGTTTCATGGTTCTTTCACTGGGTCATGGTTCTGCAAGCAGCTGAAGCTCAGCGGAGAAAAATGCAGAGGATGGAGCGACACTCACTAACATGCACTCACATGTTCGATTCACTGAGGCCGACAGGCAGAACAGAGAAAGGCCTGCTGGGTAATGACCTGAACTCTGCTCTCTGGAGAGTACTAATTGAGCACACACACACACACACACACACACACACACACACACACACACACACACACACACACACACACACACACACACACACACACACACACACACACACACACAAGAGAGACAGAAAGGAGATACAGAAAGAAAGACAGAAAGACTAATGAAGTGAGAAACACAGACAGGCATTATGGTGGTGGGCTGACAGTGTTGCTCCACGGTCTCTCTTGCCAGGTGTTCTACTGTAGCAACATATGTACAGCGCAGCAGTCATCCATCTACAACATGTCAACTGCTTGTCCACCACCTCAGCTCAGCCCGGAGGCCCATTGCCTGCCAACACTGACACTGTGTCACTCTCTGTGACTGTGTTTTTAGGATGACACTACCCTGAATGTTCAGCACTGGATGAGACTGATATCTGTGGCTTTGTATGTACTGAAAGATCAGTGGAGGATAACAGCACAACACTGAAGTCTGTCAACTGTTCATCTTTGTACACGTCACCTTATTATGGCTTCTCCTAATACTTGCTGTCGTTTGTATATGTAGGGGAGAGTGAAAATGAGAAAAATGCAGCACCACCGGGTGTACCAGTCAGGAAAAGTCTTGCTACAGATGCTGCTGACTTGCTTTATTTTAAACAACGATTAGCCTTGAAGTTTAGCTCCCTTGTAGTGTCAACACCCCTGCTGAACACACTTGACTGGGAATAAGAGTCAGCAAAATCTTTGCAATGACATTAGAGTCAGTTTCCAGGATAACAATTTCCTTTCAATGAAAAATGTCCATTCCGAAAGCTGCATTGTGCAGAAACAAATGCTAGTTTTAAGGAAAACATTTTCCAAATTTGGGTTTACGTGGAAGTGAAAACAGTTTGCACTCTACAAACTTGTTTTTTACGTTGAGCTTATTTTGTACACTCGCCCCACAGGAGCCACAATTAGCTCAAAGAAAACAAAGCCATGACGTGAACAGAACAAAGACAACTGACACACTCTCCTATCCCAGGTGACTGACAATCAGTTTAGGTAAAGCTAGCATTAGCATTGAAGCATTAGCATTGTGCCCAAGCACTTTTACTGGTGTAGTGAAGGGTGTGCTTGCACATATCAGAATCAAACCCCAATACCCCTTAAGTTATACCAACCACATTCATCTCCTACCATTAAATTTACATCCATAGCTCAGAATAATGTTAGGAAGCCTTAGCAGATGCAGAAACATTTAGACTGATACTGGGGTTGCATATGTTGCCCAGAAAGTGTCATTATAAACAATAAAAAGCTGCATATTCAGGCATCGCACTAATTACACAGAAGCAACATGCTGCAACAGACACATGCAAAATGAAGATAAAACAAACCTGTGTCATCATACCATTTAGTAGATATGCTAACATGCTAGCTACAAGCAAGTCTAAAGGAGCCAACATTAACATAGCTAACTAAACTGATTTGATGACAGTCGCAGAGAAAGGGATACCAGACTTTGTATACCTGATACTGCTCATTTAGATTGGGCTGTTTTCTTAATATTGCACCAATTGCACTGTTATTGTACTGAATAAATCACATCCAAGAACAGCTGCTGTGATGTCATGTACTGTTCTGTTAAACTGGTTCTGGTTCCCTCAATCTAAGAGATTTGATATATATCAAATATATATATATATAGATATATATATATATATATATATATACACACACACACATTCACATACATACAGCGACAAGATACATCACAAGATCTTTCACAGCAAAAACTTTGGGGTTTTATTGTTGCATGCTTATTTTTAAGTTACAGAACTACAGGCTACATTTATTCTCCTGTAAGGATACAATGACACTGCTTTCTGTTCTGTTAGGTGAGCTAGACCTTTTCTCTGCATGAATAAATCATGCTCATCACTGTCATCAATAGGACTGACATATAGCTCCCAAAACACTGTTGTATAGAACCAGCGTTCATTATGATACTCTCATGAACACCAACCTAAGCCTAGTTAGAAATCCAGTAAAGTGTATATTACATTACCCTATAACATACATACAACATTTAACATTTCACGGGGTAACCCAACCCATCCGAAGTGTCATTTACATATAGAGATATAAAATACAGCATTTAGAAAAACATTAAAGCACCACACAGATTTAAATAGTTAATGTGTTTGGGGGGATTCTTCTGGATGGAAATTAAGCTGCATGACAGGGCTGCACTGGTTTCTGTTAGGTTAGCTTAGAATGCTTCATTTTGTGCTTAGGTTTGTGCTGGATCTGTGCATAAAGTCTTTACTAACAACTGTCATCCTATCTTGCTAACTATGTTCAACTGAATTAAATTTAGTTGCAGACCCAATGAGGAAGTCACTTCTTAACTAGAAGCCAATGCATACGGCTAAACACTGTTTAGCTTTAAAAGTGCCATAGAATGGAAAACTGTATTTACATTGTCATAAGTGAACATGGAGAGCTTGGTACAGAAAACCAGCATACCATGAACCTCAAGCTCTGTTGTCATCCCCTTTAAATAGGCGATTCCAAATACCTATTATGACTCAAAAAACTCAGACAATGTGGAGAAATCTACTGTCCTAGGGTGTAAAAGTGATGTTGGTACTTTCATACCATTAACAAGCAGCTGAACTGTCAACGGATGCTCATCAATAACGGAGGCTGAAGCGGGTTTCCCATTTACCACTTTTTTAACCGAACGTTCCCTTCACCTTTGTTTGCTCTGCACATTTCACTTTAGACTGTTACTCAATCCTCGGACAATATCAAACAGGCTTCCCTCAGTGTTTGCCACTAAAGAGAGGAGTTGTTCCACTTTTATTAGAATTACAGCACCAACAAAAACCCATAAGTTGTAGCCATGCTGTGTGAATTTCTCCACTGTTGGACGGTTGAAGCAGATTATCTTAAACTGAAGAAGAGCTTCAACTTGATGATTTATTTTACTGCCTGTCTATATTTTGACATGTTGCTTCTGGGTGAATACTGTTATCAACACTGTCCAGTAGTCCTGTTAGAGAAACACTCACGTTTTGGCTGGAGCTGTTCTCCAGTGGACTGGGGCTGTATGCCGGTATGGGAGCCGAGGCCATCGCTGGGTCTGCTGCTTCCACCACTGCGGCAACAAAGACAGGAATAAAAACACTGAATAATAACCGCAGACGTATGAATGAAGAAAAACGTCAAGACAGGAGAAACTAAAACACACCACAGCATTACTTGCAAATAAGCAAACAAAGTCTAAAGTCCAAAAAAAAGTTCCACCACTCACCAACCCCCTCACCAACACTTCCCAAAAAAAACATAACAGCCACGCATACTAATCTTCAGATCTCAAATTAATGGAAAGTACCACACTTACTGGTCACTGACTAGGAATGAGAGCAGGGTGGTGGGGGCCAAGTAGGTTAGATTTGCATGAGTGACAAACTCAACTGGCCAGTTTTAGGCTCCTTTTCTGCACAGCAGTGCTGTACTTTGGTGGTGAAGTTCACTTCCGACATTTAAATTACTAGCAATCCTTATAAAGCAATTGTGTAACTAAAATAAAGCAAAATAAAACTATTATTATTATTATTATTATTATTATTATTATTATTTCTACTGTTATTACTATTTTTATTGTTACGACTATTATTACTATTATTTGATGCACCAATACCATTTTTTCCTCTTTCAATAACTAATCCATAAATAGGCCAATACCAAGTACCAATGACACTCTAACTAACCTACAAGTTCTATAATGAATACAGTCGCATTTTATAATACAGAATTTGGTGAAAAGCTATGCTCTGTGTTACATATAAAATATACTTTATTTTTGCATTGTCTATTTAGCATTTAGTAATATATGGGTAAAAATAAGAACTAAAGTAAACGTAAAATAACTTTGTGCTAAACAGTTAAAAACAAAACTGAATAATACATAAATACACCTTTAGTGTGTACATGTAGGCACCAAGCACCTTCTCTCAAGCCATACATGTGACTCATTCACTCGCACTTACATCTCAGAGCGTCATACTCGGTCAAAGTCTAGCAAACACACTGCCACTCAAGCTGTCAGCAGCAGCAGCTTCCAACACTTTTCCCTCTTAGTTAAAGCAACAGGCCGGGAAATACTACTAGTGAGCGACACTGCTGACCAACAGAGGTGCACCACATGTGGAACTAGTCGACACAGTCTGGTTTGATATTAACTTAGGCTACACAGTGCCAAATGAGTGATTACTGAAACACGCTGGGATCAGCTGTTCAGGTTACTTAATATAAGAGTCCAGACGTGTAATTTACTGTTTGACACTCGCATACATAAGAATACGCTTGGGGTTTGGTTGGGCAAGGTAAGGGTCTCTTTAGTCACCTAGGGTCCCTGAATGTTCTGAACTATCCCTACTGTAAGAAACCAATGACTGTTCTCAATCGGGCTTTTCTGAAGAGCCCACCCGGCTCTCTGGCAGAGTGCAGTGTTCACCTACACACAACAACTTAGACCTTATCCTAACACTTAGTCTGAAGTTACCACTTGTTCTAAATTTAGCCCCAATGTCTGTAATTAACTGCAGGCGAGGAGACTGAACACGAGCACTGCTCATTCAGCTCCCATCCCTCATATTAAAAAGACCACTCCTGGCAGCGGACTGCTAATGTACAGAAAGTGGAACTCATACAAACCCAGACCAGCAGTGGTCTCTCACAAGCTATTTATATAGATGACGGAAAGGGGGAGGGTATGACATCAATTGTCAGAGCTGTGCAGTCAGACCTCAGACAGGCTAAGGTTACATTACTCCACCCGAAGATCAAAATCACACCACTATTTGTTTTTTCACAAAAACACAGAAGCTGGCGAACAGAACCAGCAAAACAAGTTCAGATTAAGTGTATAAAAGAGCAATTAAAGCACAGCACCTCTACTCTGTCCAGTAAAACCTCTTCTGCTTTAACGCATCAACATATTAAACTGACGCAACTGCAAATTAATCCATTAAAGTCAAACTTTCGATCTTTCCTCTGGACCAAGTGTAACGAGAAGCAGGTAAGTGAATGTTAGCAAGCTAGCTAAACACTTTCTTCAGCTAACTTGTGTGATGAGAGGAAAACCGAGTCGGGCTCAATTTAAACAATTTAAATGACACTAAAGCCTCACCTTCCCTCTCAGTACGGAATATCGATATTTCAATGTGAAAACCAGCTCCATACAACTGCCAAAACTGAACTTTTATAACTTGTTTGTGCTCCGTCAGCAGAGTTAGCAGCGCGCTAGCAGGCTAAAGACACCCAGCACACACTGACACACAACACAGGCACTCAGTATGGGACCAGGAAACAGGGCCTGTCTCCACCGCTGCTCTGGAGTGGCGAAGGTAAGCTAGACTGCAGTCTCAGCGGACAAAAGCACGACCCCGGGGCTCGTATAAAAGCCCGAACAGTCGCAAGCGAGCATGAATTTCGCTGTAAAAGCCTGTACTCACCCTGTTAGTGCGACTCTCCGCTCCTCAAACCCACAGTGTTTTCAGCACCGCCGCAGGAAGCGCTCCGCCACGGTCACGTGACAGCGGAGCGCGCACTGATTGGCCGGTTCTCACATCGTTCACTCCTGCGGTTTAAAAGACTTTGGGCTGGTTTAAACCTAGTCCTGATCTACGCTCTCCTTTCAACGAACAAATAAATCTGTCCTTTTAAATTTAATAATTGATTAAACTTATAAAAATAAATAAATAAACAAAATAATTTTTCATGTGCAATGTGTCAAAATAATTGAGCTCTTACAGTAAATGCTTCATGTGTAATACCTTCTGTACTAAGTGCCACAGAACCTTCAGGAACATAGATCTATTAGGGTCATAGCCCTGTTAGTGTTATAGACCTGGTAGGACTAAAGAGCTTGTAGTGACATGGACCTATAAGTATAGTAGAGCCATTAGGGCCTATGACCTTATGGTGCCATAGGATTGTTAGGACCATAGACCAGTTAGGGTCACCGAACTATTGGTGTCATAGACGTTATAGCAAAATAGACTTATTAGTGTCATAGAACCATCAGGACTAAAGGCCAGTTAGGGTCAACAAACTTTTGGTGTTATAGATGTATTAGCAAAATATACCTATTAGTGTTATAGAACTATAGTACCATGGACATGGAGTTAGTTTCCTTGTGTCTTAGGCCTACTGGCAAAATAAACCTAAGTAACGGTTAGTATGTTGGTGTCACCTCTGTGAAGTTTCCAGGTGGGCTGCAGGCTACTGATTGGTCAGAGAGGATCAATGAGAGTGAGGAGCTGCTTTTCCATCCTGGAAGTAATTCCCAATTTGAAATGTTTTCAGCAATTTTGTCCAGCTGTATTGAGGAGGGTTACTGTATCTACAGTGGAAAACAAAGTAGCTGGTGCCAAAGTGAAAAAGCTGCTTAAGAACCATTAAGTCTATAGACCTATTAGTGTCATAGACGTGTTGGTGTCATAGGTGCTATAGACCCGTTAGCATCCTAGACCAATTAAGGCCATATATCAGTTAGCCCTATAAATCTATTGGTGCCATAGACCTATTAGTGTCATAGAACTGTTAACAGTATGTACCAGTTAGTGTCATATGCAGTATATCTGGCACTATAAACATGTTGCATAGAAAAACCTAGTGCATAGACGAGTGCCATGCTGTTTACTCTTCTTCATAAATGTTAGTGCCATACACATATCAGTGCCGCTGTTTGCACCACATACCAATAAACACCATAATCAGATCTACTAGTGCCATAAGAGCTGGTAGAACAAAACAGTGCTATGGTAATATTTTATTATTTATATTATGATGAATTAGAACAGTTGAATATAGAAAATGACTTGACTACCATTTAAGTATGCTGGTGGCAGCCAAGCACACAGAGCTTGTCTAACTGCCCAGACATCACAGCATAACTGTGCTAGTTGAGATCTTTGGATGGGAGCCAGCTGGTTACCATTAAAGCCCTTTACACACAGCAAATCCTTGTAAGTGCCTAGTGTACACCATGGGATCTATAGCATAGGGTAGAGAGAGTATACCACATTAACACACATGCATTAGTACACGTGTTCAGAGAGTGGTTGGAATGGTATTACAGTCAGTGAGCTTGTCTCACAGAGTGTAACTTAGGAGATAATACATAGTGATGGTGGGTTGCACATAGCTGCTCCTCAAAACTGTGTCTGGTCAAAGAAGTACTTTGTACTTCCTAAAAAAAAAAAACAAGACCCAGGCAACACCCCGAGGCTGGTACTTTCTCCAGTTCGCTGGTACTTTCCAAAGAACACTTTAGCTCATTGTGATCTTGAGCATAAAAAAGATACCCAATGCACAAAATCATATGATCGTTTTGGGTGGTGTTACAGGGCTGGGTCATTATCATCACTTCCTCTCTTAGCCATAGCATAACAAAAGGAACAAACAGCGCTGACTTTTTTTAACACCTTTGAGCTCAGTAAATGCATTATGCCTGTAAATTACAGTAGATTTCTTCTTTCACAGTTATTTTTGTGACTGGTTTTTGTAACCTTTGAATGTGTGGGAACAAACACAGGTGCAGCACACTTAACACCAGGCAATGTAGAAGCAAAACCACACTTTTGGCCTCAAAATGAAACAGACAGAGCCGTCAAACACAGAACTGAGACACACGAGAGCAGTCAAAAGCATGCTGCTGTACGGGAAGCTCTCATTAACTGTCAGTTCCTGTGCACTTCCTATGTGTTCTATTAAAAATAAAAATAATGATCTATTTACATACACGAAACCAACCCATGCAGAGATCGGGTAAACAGAACTCAGAGGAGACATAAATAGTAAGTTCCATTCAATTGTGGTAGAAGATTATGTATCCTATTATTGTCCTTTATACAGTGCATGGACCATACAACATTGATTCGCAATGGATAAATGAGAACAATGAGGTGGCAAATGAAGATGATGGGGTTGTATTAGGTGGGCTGCTATGTAAGAATCAGCCATGTCTGGCCACATGACTCTACTCTCCTTAGCTTTCTATTAGAAGTGGCACATTAAATGAAGTGAATATTATAACTTGATGAACATATTATGGCATGAACAAGACCTTTTGATACTCATGATAGCAGCTATGGCGCTTGCTGCAGTGCTTACCCTTCAGAGCCGTACAATCCTTTTTGTATTACCTGGAGTGCTAGCTTATGGAATAGTGATCTAACATGTACAGAGCACAGATTAGTAGAGAAGCGTCTGCCAGCTACCAGGCTGCTTCTGCTTTCTGTAGCCTTATTGGAGGCTCATTGTAAACCACAGACCAAAGTGTCAATGCTATTTTAACGCAGGCCTCTGAGGAACTGATAAGATGTTGCTGTTGGGTCAACACTTATTTTGAGATAAATGACAGAGAGAACAATAATCATATAGAGTCCCCATTATCTTGAATGAAAAGAAATGACCATAAAACACATGAAAATAATGTTTGAAAAATAGCACTTCGGCTAACTAGGGCAAGGGCCACAAGAGTGTGCTGTACACATAATCATCCGTGCGTAAATGTCTTCGAGACAAAGGTGATGTTCATCAGCTCACCAAACTCCCAGGCACCATCAGTGGGGAGGTTGTGCAGTACCTTCAGGACAATCTGGATAATATTGGCCCTGACTGGCATGTGATAGACCTGCCCAAGCAATGTCAGCTGAGAGTTTCAGTTATTAGAAAGTTAAAGGCCTCATTACTCCTGCTCCTCTATAGAAGCATTATTGACCTCTTATGTTCTCATGCTGTATTCTTCAACTTGTTTCTGCACCACATTAAAATAATGACACTCATGCTTCACACATTATGCCTCAATGATTATAGGCCTTCTCGCATAGCTTACAACTTGTCAAACCCAATCTATATTAAGATGTACAAGACCACAATCACCCACTACGCTCTTTCTTACTTACTTAATTTCTTCTATCAGGCTGGAGACTGACAGTGATATAAGCCCTTAACCAGCTACCCCACTGCAATAGATGGTCCACAGCGCCTTTTAAGGAAGTAGCTACTACACAGGCTTTATGTTGGTGTTGTATGGGTGGGGTTGCCTGTACTCATGTTTGTTTTGTGTCTTTATGAATGCATGCTGTTTCTAAAGTCTGCTTTCTTCATGTTCCAACACAATGTACGAATGGCACTGACTCATTTTAGGAGGACAATAAAGAACCTAGTCTAATCTAATCTATGGACGCGATAGTGCTGCCGATTCCTTTGCCGTGATTTCCTGAAAACTTCTAATCTCATTAAGCAGTATGTTACGTTTCTACTTGCTAGCATGCCAAACTAAAGATCATACCTGATGCTCAAGCTAACAACAACTCCAGTTTTACATTGCCCATCGAATGCTGTAGAGCAGGAGGTGGAGAATAGGGGAGGCAGGATTAGCAAGCAGGACCTTCACGACAAAAGCAGAATAGTCGCCACTCGTCCAGGATTGTCCCGGATTTTGTTGGGCTGTTCATGAAAAAATGCGTTCCAATCTAGACACAAGAAATGTCTTGGATGCCAAGCATTTTCATATGTCAGCATTATTTATGAATTTAAAATTTTGGAAAATTCTATTCATTTGACTGGAAAACTATGTTTAATACAGGAAATAAACAGCGATTGTGTGATAATACCCAGAAGTGTGCTATAATGTAGAGTATGTGTGCTTCTTACAACCAACAACCTTGGGCATACAACTTCCAACCACATTGAGAGCATACCACCTGTCGGCTGTATCCAGTTAAAAATCATGCCGCTGATCAAATCTCCAGGAGCGTTACAGGGCTGATGTGGCCACCCTAGTATAAAAATACATACATAAGAGATACACAGAAGACCAATCTTCCACAAACACAGCGTTTTCGCATTTATACAGTTTATTGTCCAATCTAAAAAATAACGAGACAAAATAGAATAATCACAGAGAAAGCACAAATTAGAATGGCTTAAACTTCATGCCCTTAGCTAAGAGATCATGAACAAAGGGAAACCCAGGACTCTGGCACAAAAAGACTTGGGGCTACTGTATGCAGTTACGTGGTGATTGTGACACCATACATAATAGATGGCATTACAGTATGTATCGAAATCCCAAATCGCTGCTATAGTTTCAGTGTGAAGTCTATACATGAACACAGACATTTAGATGAAGAAATGGGTGATGTGTAGGTACTTGCCTCTAAAGATATTAAGTCATCATGTGACCCCTTTCCCATGCAAATGTCCCCACATAGAACAGATAGTAATGTCTAGTGCAAAATGCATTGGAAATAGAAAAGAAAAATTATATATAACAATTAGGGGACCATTGAACTTTTGTAGTGCAAGTTAGGCCAGAAACTGACCAAAAAAAAAAAAACAAAAAAAAAAAAGTATTGGGCCAGATTGGAGTACCAGGAGTCCAGTTATGTCAAAACCATAACAAATATTTCAACATTGTAATACATAGTATTACTGCAAAAACTAACCATACTGTCTTGCATATTACAAATTACAATAGAGTTTCCAAGTTCAGTTGAATTTAGTTTATTTTTACAGCATCGTTTTTTTCTTCTTTGATATACTAGTCACTTTGATACCTATTTACAAGAGCAATCTAAAGAATGTATTTGCACAAAAGAAGTATAAATATGAGTACTTCTCTTTCATATATGTTACAGTTTATGAAAACATATTTTACAAAATAGTTTACCATGTACATTATTAAGCCCCTTTTGAAATACCGTCAAAACAGCTCATAGGCCAAATTACAACAGCGTGTGTATATCCACAGTGACAAACAGGCCACCAGGCAGCTTTACGCTCACTGTTCTTGGTGCGATGCTGCCGAGTGAAATGCATCAGGTTACTGCATTTCATGAATAGATGACCTCGTTTGTTTTGCTGGGATAACACTGATCTCAGCTCATTACACAGTGTTCAAGCCAGGTGGAGCCACATTATTGGACTGTCTCCAAAAGCAGGGCATTTGGAAAGGAACCTCTGAGCAGTCTTTGACTTGAGAACATTTAAGGACTTCTCAGACAGTTTACTGGACGCCGCTGTTTGATGAGTCTACACGCTTCTGCAAGATCTTAAAGGGCCAGCACAGATCTGAGGGACCTAGGCCTTTAGAGGCCATGTGGCAGTGTAAGGTTCCAACCCACCCTGTCTTTACTACAGTACAGCCAGGACAGGCCGAGTGTGGAGCTGCCTGGAAACATGGGTTCCCAGCCGCCTCGCCTTGCATGACTTCCTGGTTTTCCCTATGAGTTCTGTTCAAGGTATTCGTCAATCATGTTGAGACTGTTCAGCCAGTCATCATTGGAACCCACTAAAGTGTCTATGAAGTCAACCTCTCCTCTTCCTCCTCCACCTCCTCCGATGACAGGCCCTTGAGGTCCCGCAACCATCGTTCCATTGCTCTGGTGCTGGGGAGGATAGTCATAAGGGGGTAGTTTATGACCTGGATTGTGACCAGGGTTGTAGCCCTGTGCTGGGGTATGTTTGCCTACTGAGGCAACAGGGTAGCTTGGGGGCGCCATGCCATGAGATGGGTGCATCATGGCTGGAGCCCCAGGACCCTTCATGACTCCCATGGTGGACAGGGCACCTCGCATTCTAAGGTTCTGCTGGGCCATGGAAGGAAGAGGTTGCCCAGAGGGTAACTTTTGAATCTGTCTGCCCACCATACCTGGAGGTATCTGGTTCGGAGGAGGCCGAGTGCCAGGAAAATTAGCTGAAATCCCTGCCATGCCCGCACGCTGAGGGAACTGAGGTGCCCCACAGCCTGGAAGAGCTGCCCCACTGGGGAATGAGTGCTGGTGGTTTAAAGGTTCCATGTGTGGATGTGTTCCCTGTTGGTTCTGCCACAAAGAGGCCTGTGACTGTTGCTGTTGTTGAGAGGCGAACATCATACGTGGAGGTAGAGTGCTACCCTGATGCAGCGCCTGCCGCAGATGGTTGGTTGGCACTGGACCCCCAGCTAAGTTTGGTCCAGCCATGCCTGGTCGTACAACAACGTGTCCTGGAAGGGTAGGCTGCCTTGGGGGGCCACCCATTCCCATCACGCTCTGGCTTGGACGCATGGGCAAGCCCAAGTCTTGTGTAGGGTGGTAGAATGGTTGCTTGGAGGCAGTCCCACCCATGTAAGGCCCGGGGTGGCCCACCTGGGAAAGAGATTCAGGAGGAAGACCCATGCGGTTGGAGGGTAATGGGCCACTGTGGGACACCATGGAGGGGTTGGGCTGCTGGGGGGTGTTCATAGAGTAACCGCCACACTCAGCAGGTATTGTCCTGCTTGGACCTAGGGGAAAAAATGAACAAAATCAGTTTGTTATGACCACAACATTCACCTCAATTTGTTTATCCATTATCTTATCCATTTAGTTATGTCCATTTGGCTTATCCATTTAGAGACCTATTTGTCAAATGGACAACAGTAAGCAAACATGCCCTGTTTGTAAGGGTGCTGTATCATTACCTTGAAATGTCGCCATCTGCTGGCAATCTGGCATCTGTCCCCCATTCATTTGCTCCATCTGCCTTTGCTTTTCCTGCAACAGACATAAGATATTAACAAAAAGCCCAAATGGTAACAGTAACAGACAAAGCGATCGTTATCAAGACCGCGGAAGACAGTCATGGAAAAAAAAACCTCTTCACTAGACTATTCCAAATGCTTGTTTTTTCCTCCAGTAATCCTATCAGCCATCACCATCTTTGAAAATGAGTACAACCTCTTTCACAATATGTCTTTATTTACGATTCCCTGGTGATGTAATACTTAAATACACCCCAAAACAGGTGGACACTATTTATCAAAGACTCCTGGACATAAAACGATATAGCTGGTTACACAAAGTATAGTAACCATTTGTTTTGTTGTTCCACTGAGGCTTTTATCCTGACCTGCTGCAGGAGCTGTTTTCTCATTAGCTGAGTCTTCAGCAGCATGTTATAGTTGCTGGCTGGACGAGGTCCTGCACCAGGGTCCTGAAGATGTGTCACCATCCCCACGCTCTGGTCCTGAGAGAGAGAGAGTGAGAGAGGGAGGGAGAGAGAGAGAGAGAGATTGATTTAAGGCACATTCCATTTCCAAACTTGGTTATCATTACTGCAAAAGGGAATCCGATAAAGGCTAGCTAAAATAGGCATGCTTGAATGGCAGACTCCCAAAGTAGTGTCCATTATATGTTTCTAGATTTCCAATACCTTTCGTAAGTCTCAAGTTTAATTGAAGACAGCAAACAATTACAGGAGATACTTATGGCCCTGTTCTTGCCCTTACACAACACCTCAGACATGCCTGTGAGATGTAGTGTAGCCTCCTTCCCCCAGCTGCTGGGGTCGTAAATATCTGTAAATAACCACAGAAGATTTGAAGCAGGCCCATGTTTCCCAGCCCAGCAGACAGTTGTTTGTGTTGGCTGTGCTTGAATACGCCCCTCCCATCTCCCTGTCTAACCAAGCATTCCCATATTCTGATTCCCATAGCAGGAATGCTTCTCTCTCGCTTTCTAAAGTCCTCTGCTCTAGGCTAATACTCTCCAAGGCTGATCTGTGGTCAGCAAACCATAACTCACACTTTTGACCAATTACAAGAACAAAAAAAAAGTCCACAAATGCATTTTTGTGTAGCAACTGTTGCAAGGTTGGACAAGCTTTCTGGAACATTAGCAAAAATCACATTAAAATGATATAGTAACACCACTGAAACACCTTGTTCAGTGTTGTGTAACTAAGCCATTAGCCTGCTGGCAAATTCATTGTTGTTATATCCAGTCTGCCTAGTTTTCATTAGCTGAAACAACATAGTGCAGCTTAGTAAAGCGGGACTTTTTAACATGTATTCAACACACAGCGATTTCTGCATACTGTTTTATATCCATTCATATCCAATCAATCTTCTGCCTGTTTTATCAGTGAGGGTATTTACATACACTTAATAATCCAGGATTTACATACATATATACATGTATACATTCAGGATTTCTTAATAAGCATCCGAGTATACATATATACATCCAGGATTTCTTAATAGGTATCCGAGTATACATGCAGACATCCAGGATTTCTTAACAGGCGTCCGAGTATACATGCAGACATCCAGGATTTCTTAATAGGCGTCTGAGTATACATGTATACATCCAAGATTTCTTAACAGGCGTCTGAGTATACACGTATACATCCAGGATTTCTTAACAGGCGTCCGAGTATACATGCAGACATCCAGGATTTCTTAACAGGCGTCCGAGTATACACGTATACATCCAGGATTTCTTAATAGGCGTCCGAGTATACATGTATACATCCAGGATTTCTTAATAGGCGTCTGAGTATACATGTATACATCCAAGATTTCTTAACAGGCGTCTGAGTATACATGCATACATCCAGGATTTCCTAATAGGTGTCCGAGTATACACGTATACATCCAGGATTTCTTAATAGGTGTCCGAGTATACATGTATACATCCAGGATTTCTTAATAGGCGTCCGAGTATACATGTATACATCCAGGATTTCTTAATAAGCATCCGAGTATACATGTATACATCCAGGATTTCTTAATAAGCTTCCGAGTATACATGTATACATCCAGGAATTCTTAATAAGCATCCGAGTATACATGTATACATCCAGGATTTCTTAATAAGCTTCCGAGTATACATGTATACATCCAGGATTTCTTAATAAGCATCCAAGTATACATGTATACATCCAGGATTTCTTAATAAGCATCCGAGTATACATGTATACATCCAGGATTTCTTAATAAGCTTCCGAGTATACATGTATACATCCAGGAATTCTTAATAAGCATCCGAGTATACATGTATACATCCAGGATTTCTTAATAAGCTTCCGAGTATACATGTATACATCCAGGATTTCTTAATAAGCATCCAAGTATACATCCAGGATTTCTTAATAAGCATCCGAGTATACATGTATACATCCAGGATTTCTTAATAGGTGTCCGAGTATACATGTATACATCCAGGATTTCTTAATCAGGTCTCTAAACCTTAATACAATCTATGAAATCAGAGTATGCTTTTTATAGACCGATAACTGAATAAATCGAACTGATGTTGGACACGTAAATGCACTCAGTGTTTGGTTAGATGGAATTTCTGTAAGGCTTGTTCAACCTTGTAACAGTGGCTAACAATGACGGAATTTTTGGGCGAAGCATGGATAGATCAATTCTCACTTTCATGTTAAGAATGAGACAGGCACTGTCTATTCTGAATGTGATATGAACACTAACGTTCCCGTTATGAAATCCTGATGTGGAGTAAAGAAAAGGGGTTGAAGCTTCAAACAGACTGCAGAAAGGCTGTGATGGTTCAACTCTTCTCAAATGTCAATTCATTAGTGTGGAGCATATGTTGAAAGTGAAGCCATGTCCCATTACCAAAAACAAAGAAACCACATATACAGCACGGATCCATACAGAATCTGTGCTAATAACACACAGGAGAATGTTATCAGAACCGGCACCAGAAGCAGGCTGAAGCTGTGTCTGATCTTTGGTATGCAGGGTGCTGAAATGACTCTCCTCAGGGAAGTGTGTGTGTGTTTGTATGTGTGTGAAGGGGAGAGCTTGAAGCGCTGCTTTGCTGTGGAAATGAATGGCTTGTCTGCAGCACCACTGTTGGTAATGGGTATTGATCCCATGTCTGACTCCTGCCCGTATGCAGCTAGAGCAAAGAGCTGATAAATGCTGGTGTTATTAGTATGACCGCCTACAAAGACTCATGCCTCCATTTCAAGCTTATAAAAAGCCGCAGTTCTGATGGCTGCTTACAATTATTTATTTGACTAAATTGCAAAACAATGCTACAACACTCTCAAATAAGTTCCGTGGCATCGGACACAAAGCCAACAAAGCAGGCCATGTGGTTTGGTATGGTGGTGTGAACAGCTCTGCTAAAAGGATGCAAACTATTCCTCCTCAACACTAGATGGCACATGCAACCTCACTAACAGCACACCTCAGCCAATTTCTCCCTCTCAGAAGCTCAGAATCAGATATTTTCCAAATACTGATGGTGGTCTGAGGTGGGTAAGGGGGGGCTCTCTCTCAGAAATATTTGTGTTTCAGAGGCTTAGATTTCTGCATTTTGGAGACTTTCTCTGAAGATGTGGGTATGCAGGCTCTCACACTGTCAGGCTTTGTTGTGGAGGCATGGTAACATGCAGGCAAGCAGAGCCCTCATTTCAAGTGCTGACTTTGAGACTATGTAAAGTGGACTTCCTCTGATTCTCTACTCACTGTTAGCTGGCTAGCATAATGAGACTTATATGTGATCATGCAAAGATGCTGAGTGCAGTGTTATTGACACTCCCTGCACTAAAAACTGTCCTGTCCAGGAACATTCCTGTCCTCCGAGGTTCAAACTATCTAAACGTCCCCTTAAAAGGTTGACAATGTCTTAGTAATACAACTGGTCACCCTGAAAGTGGAGCAAGAGCACACTATTCCTTTACTTCCCTGAAAGACTCACCTATCACCACATTTTCACTGAGTTATCTTTCAACACACTCGCAATCATCAGATACACCTGCTTGAGGAAGATGTCTGAAGTACAACTGACACTACAAGCAGCTTTTCCTCACATTCTGTGCAGTTACACATCTCCACCCGAGTGTTACACACGGTAGTCTTTAGTAGAAAAGCAAAATAAAAACCCTGGAGCCAAGACGGTTTATGGAGTAAGTGCAACTGCAAACATAACTTTATGAATATGCTACAATTATGTTCCCTAACTAAAGTAACTGAAGCCGTCCCGTTCACAGTGTTTACACTCTGGCAGGTGTTTCTTCTGAGAGTGGACAGTTTTTCTTCTGAGAGTGGACAGTTATGAGGGTTAGCAATGTTGGAAATCATGTGGTAGATACGGCCTAAGTGTGTGCTGTAATGCCATGGACCGGTGCGTGTTATCTGAGCTGTTCTGTCATTTATCTCTATCGCTCCTGAACACTCACCGCACCCCATTCCACAGGCCTGTCCAAACCAAACAGCCACCAGCTCCACCAAACTTGGCCCTTGCCTTGTCCATGTGGTATATTGTTACCTCCAGATATGGCCAATTACTAGCGACCCAGTTCCAGGCACTGAACAACTGTGCTGATGGATTTGTGTTTTTCTTTGATGGATTAATAGAGTATAGAGTCTTTTTACACGATAACACCACATATTAACACGTTACATGATAACACTACACTACTACCACCAGTTCTTATTTTGTGTGGAATTCCATTCTGTTCTGTTGTTGGTTCTGCTTGTATGCTGCTTTGCTGATGCTTACACATCTCACTTTCGAGCTTTAGCATGTTATTTTAGACCAAAGAGATTCCAAAAAAGACGAAGTATACTGCTCAAAGAACTTTACTTCCTGGGCTGGTAGATGCTGGATGCAGTTCTACAGGGAACTCGGTACTAAAGGAATCTTTTTTTTAACCTCATGCTTTTTACTCCTACTCAAGATGTTTTCGGGAGGTACTTGTATTTGGTATTTTGGAAATGTTGGCATGACTGCAGAGTGAATGTTACTATACAGTTACATCCAGCGGTCATACCGGAACAGTTTGTTTATTTGAATACCATTGCAGATTTCTAATGTTTCAGATACAACATTCAAGACACTTTATACACAACAAGCATGATGGTGTTTATATTCAGCACAGCTCTGTATGCATAAGAGCGAGACGGACAACATTGTGGATAATAAAGTGCAAGACTAGACAACAGATACAACATGAGGTAGACATTACACTCTTTAAAATAAAGGTCCCTAATTGGTTCTTCTAAGCATCTCATTTATAAAAAAAACATTAAAATGTTCCTGGTAAACCAAATATGGTTCTTTAAGCACCTCCATTTCTCCAAGTACATATTTTCTAACTTTCAAGCCATATATAATCGATGTAAAGGTCAGAGACCATCCTTCATTTATGTAACTTTTTTTCAGGAGCTATTTCTAAGGAACCTTATATCTAAGATAGTCCCCTTGCCTAATATAGAGGAAATTTAAAGAACAATAAGTTCAAAAATAAGATATATAGTCTTTTCCAAGGACTCCTGTTGGTGTAGCACAGCACAGTCACCCAGACCTGGTATTACACAGGGTGTGATAGCACCCTGGCAGGTAGTGGTGTTATCTGTTGCACTACACCAATCACAGCCTGCTCCTTCTTAATGACAGTGCAGGAGCTGGTGGACCACTAGAAATGTCACCATCAAGCTTTCATCTATGAGAGACAGGAAACTGGGCATGTAGGATTTTAGGTTGGTGAGTCTTAATTTGAAAATGGGAATTCTTGGATCATGTGAAGCAGCAAGTGCAAAGTCTACTAAAGGGAATGGAAGCTGTAGGACATACAAGGAACAGACTGAAAGTGGATGGCATTTTCCTTGAACAAATGTTTCCTGTTGCTGGTGCTGATTATACCTACCAGCTATTTTGACTGTATTAGAAATAATAAAGGGTTGCTACTTAGCTACCACGTATGTAAATACTAAACTACTAAACAGCCTGACATTGTCCGTGAATGGCCAATACACTAACAAATGTAGCACGGTGATGACCGTAAGCTAATGTGACGTGAACAGAGCTAAGGAGTGAGAGAGATGTTCCTGATAGCAGAGGAGGCGTTGGTTCATTGAGCATGCTGTGATTAGCAGATGAAATGGGATGGCATGCATATTCCATGATAGCGGTAGAGTGAAATAATGTTTAGCTGGTTATTCTTAGCTGCTGAAAAATGAATGCTAAATGGATTGGAGGAAGCTGTGCTGTTTTACACTAAGATGACTTATGATGCGCCAACACTGGAACATAAAAAAAACTCCCCCTCTTAGCCACCCCCCACGCCCTCGCCTTCTCTTTCTCATGACACTGGCAACCTTGGATAGCTCCTGCCTCAAGTAACACACGCACGCTGAGGCTGGGAGAGAGCTTGCGTTCAAGAATACTTGCAGTCTAGCCCCCTCCCCTTTCTGTTTAATGCATGGCAGTGAGTTTTTCATTCAGCTCGCATTCAGGGTGCGTTTAATAGGTTAGATATCACGGCGGAGGTTATCAAAGCAATCCGCTCCCTTCTCTGGCAAACACAAACAACCGTGGCGGAATGCATGTGAAAGAGGAACAAAAGGAGAGGTAAGCCCCCCCCCCCCAATGGCATCCACTGGAGCGGAGAGAATCTACAATTTGAACACTATCTCTATCTAAGAGACTCCATCTCACTGGCACATTCCCCTGCCATTCACCAATTGTTTCCCATCAGTGCAGCATTGATAAGTATTTACAATGGTGAGCACATTAAGTCAGGGTTGCAGTGTAGAATGTGAATGCCTGAAGCTACTTAATTCTGCTCCAACTTGCGTTCCAGTAATTCATAGTGATTAGTCTTCATATGGACACATACATTTGCTCAAAGTCCAAAAGTCTGTAGACACCTACCCATCCAGCATACCAAAAACGTGTTCCGCTTTACTGCATTCAGTTAGCAGTCACTATTTTCATTAGTGAGGTCAGGTACTGATGTTGGATGATTGGTTCTGGGTCACCGACGCCACTCCCAGTCATCCCAATGACATAGAACGAACCTCCATTGCTCTAATGAAAGACTCACCAACGCTTGCCATTTGGCTGATGTTTAGCTGAGTGTCAAGCTCTATCAGCTATACCTTTCTATAGAGATTATACAAGCTGTGTGTGCAGCTGAATGCTGCGTCAGCAGTAGGTGGACCTTAAAGAAACTGAACTCACTAATGAATTGAAGGCGGATACTTGTGTGAATACCTTTGGACCTGTAATGTGACTGGGTTATATAGAGCAAAGACATGTTCTTCAAGCAGTTTAACCCCTTATCCATGAGAAGTCGCATTTATCACTTGTGGTAACAGAAGCTTGGTAGCGTGAGTAGGAGGTTACATCATGAGTTTAACTGAGAAATGACTGTTTTGTGTACTATTTTGTTTTGCAAAAGACGAAAGGAAAACAGATCCTTTATATCTAGGCCATGTTTTTGTCATTTCTTAACATTAACAAATGGGAGAAAGTCAGAAGTGCAAATTTGTATGAATGAAATGAATAAATAAATATGTAAATACATATTTACATTTGAATGGTATTATTAGCAAGACATCAGTACTAATGCTCAACATCTAAGGATTCAGTTGCAGATTTATTTTATGTATGTCTGTTATTAGACTTATAAAGATTGCTATTACCATTATAAATAATTCAGTAATAAACTATAAGTCATCCACAATATTTAAATAAAGAAAACTGAGGACTATGAACATGTTGTCGCACAGCTTACTAATGACAGTGAGAGCTGGGATGCAGGGGGAGTGATGGAGTGAGGTGCTGATTGGTGCTGGTGTTTAAACAATGCAGCCGCAGTAGATCGCATAATTAATAGAATGCCCATTTTTCACAAATCACTGTCGCACCTCTACAGCGCACATTGTTGGATATGACGATTTCACAATGCATTGTTACACCCCAACTGTAAATCGTTCATTAGCTGCTACTACTTATACAGTGACTACTATAAAACCAATATGTAGGTGATGTAGTTGTAAAAGTGAGGAGCTTAGAGTTTAAAGAGTTAAGTAAACCGAATTAATCCATTTGGTCAAATCTGCCGTTCCAGAAAGCAGCACTGCTACATTTGTATGCCATTTGGCGGCTGAAGGCATTTTGATGTCACGTAACCCTGACCTGGTATGTTTGACCTTGCTGCTGGCGATCAGTAATGTGCAGATGCACCTCTCCTCACGTCATCGCCACAGAGAGAGGGCCGAGGACAGACCGTAATTACAGCCAACATATGCAGCTGATTGAGTGAAAAGGCTTAATGGACCCATTGAGATGACCATTCAAGCCTGACAAATTTCTCTTTCTGAGAAGAGCTCTTTTTTTCATATTCACACACTCTGCTGTGCTGGCAGAGCCTTTGTGCTGGTAATCAAACATCCTGCACATTGCGGATCATGTAGTCAAAGAAACAAAAAGACTGTTCATGTGAAGTGTGTATATTGTTATAGGTATATGAAAACCCTGCCACTGTATTTTTACACCAATTTAGAGGAAGACACAGCAAGCAGAAATCATAATTATGAATGGAGCCAAAGAAATTACCCACAATTATTCCAAAAAATGTCTGGTTACCTTAACTTACATTAAACGTAAACTAGGTTTTTCCTTCTCCTGTAAAGGCAGCAATTCAGAGATATGAGGGTTTGTTACAACAGTAGCCACTTACAAATAGAAAAGCCTATATAGTTTGTACTGACTAGGTTATGCATTTCTGAGGCCTATTCTTAATGTTTGTTTTTAATTTTTCTCTAACATGTCACACCTTAACCTCATCTGGAAAGCTGCAATCATGAAATTTGACATGTTCGTACCCAACCCTATAGTGAGGGTAATAAAGAGGGACTTTATATTAGTTATTGCTGGATCTATGCTACATACTGTACTATCAAATTAAATAAAAAATATTTTACATTAAGAATGTACAGTGTTTTCCAGAGTAAAGGAGACCCAATATGTTCATTTTCAATATTAATGATTTCATGTTTGGGGCTTACTAGAATAGCTTTGTTTTATGCTGAAGTTTCCAAAACACTATGCTTTTCTCATACTGCACAGCGGTATTCCCCCGCTATATCGCACTGCCAGAGCACCTGTGTCTTTAAGCCCTGCCTCCTGATGAGACCAGTGTGCCCCGATTGGTCAAATCACACACTAATTTCTGATTGATCATGCGAGTAGAACAAACTGATCCCTGATAGACCTGATCCCCCTTTACAAGCTACCCTGGAGCAGGACATTTCAGAGTAGCACGTTTTACCATTTAAGCTCTCTGTGTCAGGGCTTGTGTTACAAGATGACATCACATTGTAACAAAGACAAAAGCTGGAATTCTAATAAGGTGTTTAAGGCAGCTGAGAAAAGTGGTTTCTCTGGGAAAGAGTTTCTCCCTCTGGCATGTACTTTGGGCTCCATAACTTTGCAGACTGTTTACATGCACAAAAAGCTACATGGCACACTATAGGAATGAGAAATAACAGGCATAACAGGTTTCTTTATTTGCTTATATTTTAGTCATAGCTGGGTTACTCGATTATGTACCAAATAGCCTGAACACGTGCATGGTGTTTTTCTGATTAAACAAATGAGACTTCTATAATCTATTGCTTGTTTCTGCAGTGCGGCTTTACAGTGAAATAAACAGCTGTACTCTTACATCATACAAAGTACAGATTTCTTTGGTTCCAACAAGCATCATCTGTCCTAAAGGACACTTTGATCCAAACTGGCAAATGTAACCTGTGCAAAGAATGTTGTCTACTGTAGTAGGCATTGATGAACATTTATCCAGGGCATTGTCAGTTGGCATGACATGCTAATGTAGGTGTAATGTAGCCCAATGTACAGTGTCCTACAGTACACAGTAAAGTGTTACCAAATTTTTGAAAAATATGCAAAGGTATGCATATTTAATTTGTAAATCTAAAATGTAAATGCTTACAAAACAATACAG